>NTHP01000027.1:1516873-1552320 GCA_003416845.1 Oplegnathus fasciatus
GTGTGTGTGTGTTGGGGGGGGTAACAGCCGCATATGTATTGAGGAAGTGGATCAGATGATTGATCGCAGAACGTTTTGTTTCCGTTTGTGACACTTTGTATTTACAGCATACAATACATAACATGCGGGACCGTGAGTAGAGCGCAGACAGACACTGGCAGAGCAGAGCGAAGTCTCGGAGAGGAGAGCAGACGTATGTCCGGAAAATTATTTATTATTTGCTTTGCAAATGTTTTATGAGGAAGGAAATGCATTCAACATGTTTGTTAGACCTAAAGGATACACCCAATGTGTTTTGGTGAGTAACACTGAATGTAAATATAATTTTTATGTGTTTAAAAGAAACACACTGCACTGCTCCTTCAATTTATTTTTTGACCACTTGATTGTATCAGAACAAGCTGAAATCACAAAACTGACATATTTAATTTTTGTAAAATTATTAAACAGCCTATTTACACATCCAGCAGACACAGAGCAACATTAGTGCTCATTTGGAGTTGTGTTTATGTCCACCTGATGAATGCAAGTCCAGCGTCCACTCTCTTTTAGCTCTGTTTTGTCCTCCACCAACTCCTGAGAGAAACATATGGCTCTTCAGCTGCTAAATGCTGCACTATGTTCACCAGTTAGTCTCTAACTGTGTCTATCTGCTGTTTGGTCCTGGACAGGTAGTGTACAGCGGGTTTATCAGAGTATTTTCACAGAGGCAAGGTTGATAAGAGTGCTAAAACTGAACCAAAACAGTAAAGTTGTGGGACATAAAACTTCAACAATGAGCTGAGAGAGGGGAACTGCAGATTATTCTCTGTGGGGTCGTCGTTAAGAGCCACACCTTTTACATTGCTCATTGTTAATATGAAAATATTGATTAGTGCAGCTTTAAAGAATTGTGACCAAGATATCAGGGTATCAATAAACTTGTTATACTGTATCTGTGACAAGTTGATGATGTATTGGTGGGGCTGTAGTTTTCAGTTGTCTGACCAGCAGTTAAAGCTCCTGAAAGATGAGTCCAAAATGGATTATTCCATGCTGTTCACATCCCTCAATAAAAAATGGTGGGACATGTGGAATTCCTCATTTTTCACAACTATGAAATGTTCTCAAACACCAGGGGTCAGCATGCAGTGGATATTTCCTGAACACATTCAACTCAGTCCCAGTTGCACCTGCAATACTTTTGTTACACAATGAATTTATAGTGAGCTTCAGTTTAGTACACTGTAAAAGTTAAAATAGAGCTAAATAGTTGTCCAATATGTCCAGTAGTTGTTCCAAAGTAGAACTTCAGCTAATCTGAATTTCAGATTATTGAAAGCAGTGGCTGAAGTGGATTTTAATCATGGTTTGCATTGTTAATGAATCATGTATAAAAACACAGAACAAGCCCCGTCATGTCTTCAAATGAGAAAAAAGAAAGTTTTTAACCTAAATTACATGCATGCTGGGAAGTATACTGATAAGCTAACAATGTTCCCAAACAACTTAATTTGATGAGTGAAATGAATGATCGGTTGGACATTTAGCCAAACCCTGCAACTTCTGACAAGATTTTGTGATAAGTGATACCCAGATGGTTTAAATCTGAACTTGATCATGAGACTTCACAGTGCAGAATAAAACTCTGAATGAGTTTGAAAGGAACTGTTTTTCCAGTTGAACTGGAGCTGCCTGTTCCACACCAGCATGATGCACATTTATAAAACAAGCTATGTATTTATGTTGAGTCTTTCTGCTTTTGAGTATAAATAAGAAGACACGTAAACTAGTCATTGTTGAGAGGACAGTGACTGTAAGTTTAACCCATTAATTACTTCAAGTGGAGAAGTTTCCAACGATATCAAATCTGTTAGGCTGATAAAATTATGCACAAGACCTCTAGAATATTTCTAGCTATAAGAATTAAACATCTTGGGTTTAAATATATTACTCAGTGTAATCATCATATAGCTGAATAGAAAGTTGGAATACAGAATATATACCACACTGTGAGAGTGGATTAGGTGTATTTTAACATCTTTAAAGTTGCTTAAAGGGGAGCAAAGGGAAGGAGAGCTGTGTGTTAAGGATAAAACACTTCATGAATGATGGTGCACTGGGCACAAAAAGCACAATCAGTGTTCAGTGTGTTGCATATTAAACAAAAATGTCAGGTCAGATAATTGCCCCACTCACCACTTGTCCCGGTTTCCTTATATCCCTTGCCTTTCTGGCAAGTTTGACTCCACGTCCTCACCAGTCAGGTTCATTCCACATTTCCTCTTTGTTGGTCCATTATTTTGTCTGTGGAACTTTTGTATATTATTTCCTTTACCTGTCGTCAGAATCAATTCTCCATAAAGACCAAAAGAAAATGTTCCAGCTGCGATAATGTCTTTGCAGAGGAAGATTTTTTTCAACAGTCCCTAGGTGCCCAATCAAGCAGCAGCAACAAACAGCCAAAGCTTTCCTGTTGCAACGTCATTCATCTGCAGCAGAGGATTTTTCCACCTTTGTCAAGTGATGAGTCCTAAACTGAGAGCTCATGCCTGATCCTCACACAGAATGTGCTTCTCTTCCTCCCAGACACTCGACCTCCCTCTGTCTTCCTGCGATTACAAGTGAGACACTTATTGTTGCTTGAAGTAATTAAGCTGTGAGCCACAGCGACGCCCCCTTTCCCCTCCCCTTGACAACAGAGAGATCACCAAGGCATTGGACGGAGGCTCCCAGTCCCCCCGCCTAAACCCTTGTCCCCTGCAGCCCCCCCTGCATCTCTCTAAGCCTCACAGTCCTCCTTATTTCCACTGCTCTCCTCCAGTCAGCCCTGGACTCCCTCCGTGGAGGAGAGTGGGAGAGCTGACCAGCGGCACATGTCAGCAGCTGCATGTGTTGCAGTAAGGTCACAGGTTTGGAGCATGTGGATCTTGACCTGTACTTACTGAGGGACGCCACGGGAAAGAGAGACGCTTGCCTTATGCCTTTTTCCTGTTTGTTTTTCCTCTGGTTCAGCAGAGACTCTGAAAGATGAACAAAAACGGTGTCTTTGATCTTCCTGGCCTCATTCAGACTCCTATAATCCTGGACTCCAGTAGGAACAGAAAGACGTAGTTCCCCAGCTTGAATTGGGTATTTTCAGGCCGTTATTTCCCGCCTTTAAGATGACCCTTACATAGACTCTGTAAGCTGAGATGTTTATCTGTGAAAGCAGACAGAGACTGTCCATTCAGACAGTTTGCCAAAAGCAGAGGTGGAAGAGTTTGGATAGTTTGTTATGTTGTCATAGTAATTACTGGTTACATAACACCTGACAAACACTTTCACCAAATACTCAGTGACTCATCGTATTTGCTTTTAATTGTACAAGATGCTCACAAACTCGTGATGTATGATAGGCTTTTATCCATGGATTAAAAAAACTGCCCTTCGTCTCTGAGAGGTCAGATGTGTGAGGCAGATGGTTATCCTCTGAGACATTCACTCTGTGGGAAGAGAAGCTCGTGTTGATTTGAGCTTTTATTGCAGCTCTAAAAGCTTTTACAGGGACATTTTCAGATGGTTTAATGTCGCTCTGGAGCTGTATTTTAATCAGAAAGTGGCAGGTCTTTTTGAAATGTGGTGAAGTAGGGATGAAGACACAAGCAAGTTAGTACAAGAACTGGCTCTAGTCTTTATGCTGGAGAGTGTCATTCACACATTTGTCATTACAACTCAAAAGTCAACATGATATTTGACAACAACAAAGAAACCAAGAGTCTCTACAGTGCAATAACAACTGTGTTGCCAATTCAAATTGCTAAAAGAAATCTTATAATACTAAGTGCCTTCATGCAAAGTTGAAACGTGCCTCAGAGCACATTCAGGTTCAGCAGAGTGTGAAACCAGAACCATGATTCTTCTTTTCTTTGTTCTGATTCTTCCTGTATATGTGTTTTAACAAAGAGAAATTCTTTGGACTCGTTGTAATGGCTTTTGTACGTCATGATCCCATGTCTTTTCCTTCCTTTGCTTCATAAAGGAAGACATGCCCCAGCCTGTGACCACTCTCCAGTCTCTGTCTTCTCTGTTCATGCACACAGTCTGCTCTGATGGGCCAGATAATGACCTGGAGTAGAGCTACAACTGCTAGAAAGCAGGTAGTCAGGAGAAAGCAGCAGGCTGTGAACCATCTTTCCTGCTGCAGTCCAGTCTTCATTCAGACCAGGAACTCAGGAGCAGAGGAGCTCTTTAATAGAGATAAATGACTGAGTTAACTCCCTGTTGCTGACCGCTAAGCCAACAAATTTTGAAGTTTGAAAGTTTGATTGGTCTTTAAAGACGAGAAGTCTCTGGCAAACAGGAAGTGATGCATTTCCCATTTCTCCAGGGTTAGTATGAGAAGAGATGGCCCCCATGATATTAAGGAAGTAAGGAATTGGTAGGCCAGTAAATAACTCAAGTACTCAAGTAAGTCAATAAAGTAAATGTGGGTAAATAAAGTAAGTATATGGGGCAGTAAATACAATAAGTAAGCACACAGAGAAGTACAATAAGGTAAGTTAAATAGGTAAACAATTAAGAGAATATATGGATAAATATATAAATAAGCCGGAAAAACAAACAAAAGAGTAAACAAAAAGAATAATAGGTAAATAACGAAGTACTCAAGAAAGTCAATATGTGTAAGTAAATTAAGTAAGTGTATGGGAAAGTAAATAAGCACATCAATAAGAAAATATTTACAATAAGTAAGTAAACAATTAAGTGAATAAAATGGATAAGTATATAAATAAGAAGGAAAAACAAACCAACAAAAGAGTAAACAAAAAGAATAATAGGTAAATAACTAAGTAAGTAGTAAGTAACTAAGGGATGCCTAAAATTATATTTCCATTATTCTAATCATTATATTCACAGTGACAGCTGACCACCAGTGCTGTGTGTTGGCACAATGACTGTGTCTGAATGGTATAATGAGTCGGTGGACGCCTTGTGACTGGGCTTTGCTGTGCATCAGAGAAGCAGGGAGATGGGAAGCTCTGCAGAGCAAGCACAGCTGAAACACATTACACCCCACACTCATGTCTATCAGGATGACATCATCTGCAAATATTTGTTAAGCATTTCGTGTTGGGTTATGCAGATGTAATATTTAGGCTGGAACTGCCAGCACAGCTGATATCATGGACAGCCAGTAAATCTCAATGGGATTTGGGTGTAGCGTGGAGAAAAATGCAACACACAGCGGAAGAGGTTTTAGCCTTGAGTTAGGAAAGGATTTGTAGCTCCTGGAGTTTCAAGCAATACGTTGTCTTCTTCTATGTGAAAGCACAATGTTTTTGGAGTTTCATTTGGCTTTTTTATGTCTTCGATAAAATGACAGTTATTTTGCCCTTTCAGCAACATATCTCAACTGAGATAACAGAAGTAGAATTTTCTATATGTTGTTTATTCAATTCAGCACTTTGGTATTATGAGGTGTAATGAACATTGCGATCGTGGGCTAATGAGCCAGTAGTGAGGCTTCAGACTTATAGTTGTGTTTCTTTCATCATTACAGGCGCAGCTAAAATGCTGAGCTTTGAAATACTGCCAAACACTGCCTGGGGTGCTACTCAATATTTCCACAACTGGTTTCCATCTTACCCTACCCTCATCGTTTTAGCTTTACAGTTTTACAGTACAGTTTTAAAGTATGTAATCATTCATGATGAAGCAGTGTTTCCGCTGGTAATGTCTTTGCCGCCACAGCAAAATAAAAAAATTAAAAAAACAAAAAAAACCAATGCGTTTGCTGCTCTACTCATGATTAACGTGATCGCATATGTTCCCTTTTCAGATCAGTGACTCTGAACCGTAGTTAGGGGACCTCTGTTTTAATTGACTTTAGCCTGGCTCGTAACTGGTGACTTGCTTTTCACAGTCGCTGTAGTAATGTTACATGAACATGGACTTTTTTTTTCTCTTTTGTGGCAGTGAACACAACACACGGCCTTTCAATAACTATGATGCTGCAACCTGAGCTTATCTAGACACTTTAAGGCTGACTAAAGTAACTTAACTACCACTAATAGCATAAAGGATTGTTCTGTGGCTGCGGCACCGTGCTGGTATTTCTCTCACACCGACTCACTGCCCACAACAAACCCGCTAGACTACGTCACGTACACAGGTTACCCACAAATCCACACAAGGCCACCTTCCTTAAAGGGGCAGGCCCGGTCGGTAACACATAGGTGCAGTTAGGCTGTGAGTGTGCTGACCTAGCCTGTTAAAAAAAACGTGTTTTTCAGTGACAGTAATAACTAACTATATTAATTCATATAATTATTAAGTGTTTGTGTTTGTTGATAGACAGAGAGGGGACATGAATCAAACATAGGGATGGAAGAAGGCCTCTTCACAGGACTTCACACTGGCTGTCCTGAAAGAGGTCGTGTGGACAGAATTTTTATATCCGTTTTAAAAAATACCTGTGAACATGTGGACTAGGCCTCAGTCCACTCACATATTTGCAAAGTTATTCCTTCATTTAGCGCATAGATTTCAAAAGTGGCAGATAAAATGTCTGAGCGGCAGACAAAAAACATACTTGCATGCTGCAGTGGCAGGCCGTGAAAAAAGTGAATTTCAGACCCTGCTGTCGAGGTATAAGCTGTAGCTAGCTAGAAACATACATCTACAATGTGTGTGGAGGATGGCTCTGTGTGTGTGTTTGTGGGACAGCTCAGACTGTGACTGATTTCAGAATTCACCACAAGGTTGTGTTTGAAAAAAAAAAAAAAATTATACCGGTTATTAAAATTGTAGATACATTTTTCTGACTATCGACTAATCAATTAAATAACTTAATATAATTTAATATGTAGTTTGCTACATATTTAGTGTTCACACCTTTGCTCTTCATAGCTGAACCATACAGATAACAAAAAATATGGTGTTTCAAAAAACACAAGTTACAGATTTCAGCTTTCAAACATGAGTTTTATTGAAATTCAGCATTGACAAAAACAGCTAACTGAGGAATCACTACAACTACTAAACACTAAAAGGTCCTGAACCTGACATGTTGAGCTTTTCTAACAGTAACATGACAGTAACTGTGTAGCTGTGTTCTGGTCTCCATCCTGATCAGAACTGGAGAGATAAATCAGCCTTGCAGCAGTAACTTTAACCCTGAAGAGAAAACATGTAACAGCTTCACATGTCCAACTAAAGAAGAGATAAAGCCAAGAAATCAATGATGGCTTAAACTGGCTGTCTGTGCTCCAGC
This sequence comes from Oplegnathus fasciatus, assembly GCA_003416845.1. NCBI lineage: Eukaryota > Metazoa > Chordata > Actinopteri > Centrarchiformes > Oplegnathidae > Oplegnathus > Oplegnathus fasciatus. The sequence goes on from NTHP01000027.1 coordinate 1,524,108, forward strand.
TCTCTGCTGTAATACAACTCTTGTGTGGATGCTGTCCCTTGAGCTCCAGTTGAAACGACTTTGGCCCTTTCCTGTTCAGCAGTTACAGCATTGTTTGGCCTCTGTGAACAGGCAGCCGGACCACACACTGACTACGCACTGTATGGCAAAAGATGATGTACCACGCAGTCACTGCAGCAAACTGACTTAGAAAGTAGCAGACATGTAGAAAATGACAGCTGACTGAGTCCTGGTAGCTGAGCGGAGTGAAACAGTGCTGAGGAGCAGAGCAATGACAGGTAAACTGCTGTGTGTTTGTGTCCCAGGCGCTCATGTATCATCCTCCCAGCGTGGGTGCAACAGGCCAAGCTCCCCTGACCCCTGCTCTATGGCCTCTGACCTCTCTAACGCCTGACCCCCTGTGGGGCACGTCTCCTTTGTGCTACTGAAGATGTTTCTGAAGAATTTCAACAATTGTGTGTGTGTGTGTGTGTGTGAGTGTGTGTTGGTATGTGTGAAACACTGCTTACGGCACCAGATTTTATCTCGGTTTCAGTGTTTTAAATTTTAAAGTGAGACAGGGTAACCAAGCAAGCAAGGATGGATGTGTGTGTTTGTTAATTTGCACTTACAATAGATCAGTATGTGATAGCAAGATAATACAGTGGAGCAAAATATTATGCCCCTTATCACTTCTTGCCTGTTGTTCTATAACAAAATAACTAAGAAATGCAGAACTAATATTTGTATTGATCAAGTTGAAAAGGAATTGTCATTACTTTACAGTTACATTTTAATCAAGCACTTTGCTAAATGTAAGTTGGATTTTAAAGAAAGGAGTGCAGTTTCAGAAAACATGAGCTAAATGTGGAAAATGTGACACATTTGTAATTAACCACAATAAGATATGATGGTCATAGGGTTGAGTGTATCCATGGCAACACGTTTCATTGGGTCTCCCAAAAGAAGGTGGCTGGTAACCACGTAGACCTCTGACCTAAACCACAAAATAAAAGTGCTATATATATATGCAGCCATTTACCATTTAAAATAGATCATTTGTGTTTGCCTCCTAGAATGACCCCTCTGAACGTTTCCTGATCCTCCACCTCTGTGTTTAAAGGATAAGTCTGCTGATATTCTATATGTTTCTAATTCAGCAACAAATCCCATGAACACACACAATCCAAAGGACTCACTTTCCTCACCTCTTCTGGTGTGTCCATCTGCATTTTGTTTAAAGCACTGAACTGCGCCGCTCTCAGTAAGTACTGAGATGGCACAGCAAGTCAGGATGCATAATTCTGCAATAAATGAGTGTTTTATCAGACTTTTGGTTGATTTCTTGGTGAAATGCTTAAATATGAAAAATTTGACAGATGAATTATACACAATTTTAATATTATTACAGCCTAAAAACCTCTAAAAGATGCCTAAAACTGTCCGTCAAAACAAAAGCTACAATGGCATAAAAGTGAACAAATCAAATGAAATCACAATTTATTTTCCTGCTTGCAACATCCCCATCAAGACACTTTTAATCTTCACATTTAATACTTGTATACTTCCTCCTCTAAACTCTTCCACTCGTATTTTCATCAAGTCTCACTATTTACATTATTTTTCCTTAAAGACTGTTATTTTTATATTCTGTTCCTATATTTTTGTTATTGTCAAGAAACCCCATGTGCAGAGCCAAATCAACAATGAATGTATCCTAACAGGTATTGTGTGTGTATCATGAGTCAAGGTGTAAGGGTTCAAGGGTTCAAAGCCTGATATATCTATATAACTCAACCCTAACTCATAACTCAACTCAGTCCTTCATGAGATTTGTTGACAATAAGAAAATTATAGAATAGCACCAGACTTATTGAGGTCCTGTACCACCAGACTGCAGAGCAGCTTCTTTCCTCAGGCAGCGAGACGCCTAAATTCATCCTCCACACTCCACCATAATTAATATTTTTTTTGTGTGTGTGTGTGTTTAGCATGAAGGGACTACAGCTTGCATTTCATTATACAACCCTGTGTTGTATATTAATTTCATCATTTAACATTATTAATAATATCTGACATGCACAAGCATTGAATGATGGGACATTAAGTTGGGACTTTTTTCCTATTAGCTCACATGCTGTATGTAAAACGTTTTCCCGGGTGTTCATTCATTCATGCAGTTGGCATGAGTCCATCCATCTGTTATCTATACCGCTTATCCTCAGAGGGTCGCGGATCCCAGCTGGCATTGAGCGAGAGGCAGACCTGGACAGGTGGTCACCAATCACAGGGCTGACATATAGAGACAGACAAATTCACCACTTTACGTAACCTGCATGTTTTTGGGCTGTGGGAGGAAGCTGGAGTACCTGGAGAAAACCTGTGTAGGCACGGGGAGAAGGGCCCCCAGGACGCCCAGAACCATCTTGCTGTGAGGCGCCAGTGCTATTCACTGCACCACCGTGCAACCCAGTTGGCATGAATGAAAATTGAAAGTTTAGGTAGAAACTGATTATTACTGTGGTTGTATAAGGGGTTTATTTAACCTCTTCTGCTCCGGTTGCACCCCAAGGAGAAAATTGTTTTTATAAACTTGAAAAATGTAAAATAGTCTCTCACAGTGTTTCACAGTTTATTAAACAGATTTTCTTTTCTTTGTGCATTCGAGATGAAGATTGATATAATACATTTATTACAGTAATCTTAGAAGGTGGAAACACAACATGCATTTAATCACTCTCTGTTTTACCTTGTGCTAAAGGTTAATGTGACAGCTTTCAGTTCAGTCTTGTGCCGTGTTGAAAGTGATACAGAAAGGCTTCAGGTCCAACCCGTAATTTGCAAATAAGATTGCTGTCCTGACTTATGTAAAAGTGAGCAGAGATTCACACATTCAGACATGAGACTGACATGTAAAATTGCCATCAGATTAAGGGACACGTGTCTGAAAGGGGCTTCTGAGTGTCTAAACCATAATCAAAGAATATACAATAGAAAATGATGTCTGGCTCATCTCTCACAGTTCAGCTAACACATCACAGCAGAACAAGGCACTGTACTGAATCCAGCCTCAACATCAGTGTGTGAGAGCCTCTTGTTTTAAAATGCAATGATGTGAATGATGTAACACACTGCTGGAACCAGCAGAACTTATTCCTTCCAATGACAGTTAAGGGTTAGGGTTACGCCCATAAAGCTGGCTAGAAATCACAAAAAGAAGGCACTCCTTATAACTTTAGCTGTTGCCACATAATCATCAAGTTCAGACTTTTTCCTCCAGTAAGTAATCCAGTGATAGTTGTCTGTACATCCATGGTTACTGTGCAAACAGGAACCACTAATACAGCATGACTTTTCATGGTACAGATTCACCAAAATGTAATATACACACACATATGCATTATATATACATTACACAGTATGATATTATCCAACTTGAGGCTTAAAAGACTACTAACTGACTCACTCCATTACAAACATACACTCCCTGTGTACATCATCATTATAGCAACTGTATTACCAAAATTCTTCCCAAAAGGTGATCAGAAAAATCAGATCAGAAAATTAGCTTTAAAAAAATTTTTTTTACAGGACATTTTGAACCTTAGTCATTTCAAAATCTGTTATCAACATTGTTCTTACATCCCTTGAACACTGACACTCTCCTCTATCCATGTGTTGAAAACTTGTGGACATATAGGCAGTGTAGTCATTAGAGTCAGTCTAAAACATGTGTTGTACCAGTGACATGCCAAATGCTGGCTCTTCTGAGGAGCCTAACTTATTCTGAAAATGAACAATATATATCGCATGCCTTGTAAAAACATGTAGTGACAATACTATAAGCCTCTAAATGGAGGAAGTGAAAACATTTTGTGTTTAATAACCTTAATGTTTGAAAACTCCCATAACTACAGAGAGTGGTAATTCTCAGAAAAACTGAAGAATGTTACATGGAAAATTATCCTCGTGTAAATCTACCACCAGGGTTTTCCAATAAGGAAGTTAGTGAAGGCCGCTGCAGCTGCTGAGACACATCATTCATCTCATGTAGGATTCTCAGTATCTTCAAATTTGTGTTGTTGTTTTTTTTGTCTACAGAAAAATTATTACATAAATCCCAATATTTAGTTTTCTTGTCAGTGGAAATGCCTCTCATGTAGGACAGTAAACCTCTTTCAGTGAAATGTATTAATGGCATTAATGCCAAAATTTTGCCGTACTCCACAGGTGCAGTGCGAGTTTGCTTGGAGTTTATTGGAGTAACTTTTATGACTGCACATTCCCCAGCATGTCCACCTGTGACCTCTGGTCTTTTCCAAAGCCCTATAAAATGCTATGTCTGCCCCCATTTTTCCACATCCTATCTCAACCACACTGCTGACACATCCACAAAATATCTCCAGGAAACAAAGCCTGGTCTCAGGTCCAGATATCACTGCACGTGCAAGGCCTCAATGTTCCACAGCAGTAGAGAATGATAGACGGGATGATAAAGTACTAACCATTATTAAACCAGTATTAAACCCTGACTGTACTGTAGGTGGAGCAGAAGCAGGCCAATCCATGTTTATTGTCATGAGCTGGCTAATGTGGAGGTTACCAACAGTAAGTTATAAGTTAAATTGGGTATGGCCATATTAAAATACTGTAAACCCATTTAACCCCACATACAACCCAGATCAAGATGCTGATTAAAGCCCTACTCAGGATGAAGGTGCAAACATGCATCATGTCCCAGTGTGTGCAGTCTTGCCTCTGCAGATGCAGTGAACTGTTTGCAACCACTGAAGTATACTTGGCTCTCGTCCTTGGACTTTAAAGGAACCTCGACATTTTAGAAAATTAGCAGCGTTTTTCTTCAGATGAGAACGTTAGTCTCTATGCGTTCAGCTTAGTTCTAGGATTTCTTTATCCCAGTTTAGCGCAATGGAAGTAAGGACAAACTGTTAGCTTAGCAGGGCCGGATTATCCTGCCAGGGTCCCTGGGGGCAAAAAGAAACTGTGGGACCCTGTTGACCCTCCTGCCTTTCTCCCACTCTCTGCATTGTGTAGGGATTCCTGTTGCCAGCAGATATAACTGAGCAATGAAAAAAGTCAAGAGTCAAATTCCTTGTACATGTGTACATTCTTGGCCAATAAAGCTGATTCTGATATTTCTATGCTGGATTACTAGCCTGCCCCAGGTTACTGTGTCAGATAAGATGGAATTCTGCTTCTGCAGAGATGCACGTAAACGTCTTTGCAAACCTCTGCAGAGAAGTGTGTTATGGTTAGCTTTAGAGGAGCTGGTGGGCACACCTCCCAAAATCTCAACAACAGATGTAAGTACGGACCTGTGTGTCAAGCAAGCCGATTTGAGTCTGTAGAGAAGTTGTCTCTTTTTTTCTTTCTTTCAGAGTTTGGTCGTATATTTCATCATCGCACTGCCGAGCAGAGGAAACTAAATTCCTCTTGAAGGCAAGATGTTGTTGCCCACCTTGTCATTGTCTTGTCTATTTACGTTGATAAATCCAAATGCTTTCCATTTGTTTTGCAGATGCAGTGGTTTATGTACACTGTCACTGGAGTGAAACTGATTTCTTCTACCTTTCTTTATATTGTGGTTTGCTAAACGTGACACTCTGGACTCTGGACACATACGTTATAACCCCAGTTCATATGTCCAAACAACAGCTGTGTATGTTCACGTATGTGTAGCCTGGACAAGCATAATTCCAGTTTTTCAGTATTTGTAATTTGATTTAACACAAACAACTTTAAAGTAGTTTTTAACAACACAGGGCTCAGCATTAGGTAAAGTTGACCTTTAGTAGTGTATATTACCATATTGACCCTGCAGCCCAGCTTCATATGTATGATGAACAGTGTCATATTTACACCCTGTATGTTGTGTATTTTACATTGTGGTTTAATGAGCAATTAGCTCACCAACCAACAACAGCTTACAATGATCGATATGCAGTTGGTGCTTAGTCATAATGATGCAACTGTGCATATTTGTATAAATTTGTTTTAGTGCATGGTAACCACCACAGCATGCAGCAGGCTAAAGGAAGAACTGAGGTAATGGGTATTTTACCAGAGAAGCTCTGTGATCTCCAATCCCATACAGACTGCCCACTTCAGATTTCTACATCTCGTACCTCCTGTTAAATGTTCAGTAAAACTCACCTCAGGTTATAGTACCCTTGTGCACAGTAGAATCCTTGTTAAGTGTTTTAAGGAACGATGTAGGTCTGGTTTTCCTGCTTTCCATAAGCCTGGAGATGCCAGCGTGGAGTGCCCACTTGTGGCACTACTGTACATCCTGAGGCACTCAGTGTAATGTCTTGGCACATTGTCCTACAGTAAACATGATCTACAAGTGTAATAGCTTGTTCCCTGTGGTGGAGATGTGGTTCGGTGAAGCCTCCACATTTGCTCGCCATTGATTAAACTGCATACACACAGTGGAGATTCCAACAGAGTAACACACTGTGGGAATCTTCAGATTTTATGATGTGTCTGTAATAAGATTTAAACAGGAGTAAAAACAGACTGGAATTTAGAAAATCAATCTATTCGTGTCTACTAATCAGTCTATTAACTAACCACAGTAGTGTCTTCAGCTGCAGCTCTTGGATGCAGTGGTTTTAGCAGCTGTGAGTCATTAGTTCAGGGTTTTCAGCGTGGTACTTAAAGCCTAATCAGGCAGAACTGTCAGCAGTTATGAGATGCAGTATGTTCCGCACTACCAGAGCCCTCACATCAGTGTTAGCACAGTACCACTTCCTCCTGGAGTTGAGGATGGCCGGCCCTGATTTACATGTAGCCGAGAAAACAAAGGCCGATTGTAATCCGATTTGTGATTTGGCCAACAGAAACGCATATATGTGGCTAAGTTTTAAGAAAAGTGTCTTTAATCTCATCTGTCTGGATATGAGCACCTGAAATGATGAAGTGTAAATGGCAGTAATGACAGTAATTGTGATTCATTATGGTACTTTCAGGTGCATGAAAGGAAAAAGGCTACAGCCTGTCGAAAGGAATTAGTACCAAACATACCGACAAACCAGCATGGCACACAGTTACAGATTTATATTGTTGGTTTCAGTAAAATTTCAGTTCATTTTCCAGTCCCAACTGAAGTGTAAAATATCATATTTTATAGCCCTTTTTTCTGTAGTAGTACACTAAAGGTTGTTTGTAACAGTATAGTATAGGCCCAGCTCCATCAAAGACACCCACAGACCACATCATCTGGATTTAACGTGTCGAAAATTAGACCTTGCGGTTTAACTAGTTTAAGCTAGCTGTTGATGGTTTTTACTGACAATAACATTAACCTCTGTGGCTGCACACAGCTCTTCAGAAGTCCAGACCACACCGTGAAGCTGTAAGGGGTCACACACCCGCAGTTACCTGGGGTTGCATTTCTTCTCATTAGGTAGAGGCTAAAGTAATTACTGAATTTCAAATTGTACACTACTACTGCTTACACTACTTGTTACTGACAAAGTAATCACATGACTGTAACATGCTACTGCACATTAGATGAATACAGTTCTCCAAGGATAAGGTAAACACATTTCATTAGTGTCCTAAAAACTGTATATAAACTGCAGGTATTTATGATATCCAAGATAAAAATACAAATTTAATCAATAATCATTTTTTAAATGAAACTCAGATCTAAATCTAGTTGAATTTACATCTCTAATCTATTTGGTAGTTAACAATAAGATAATTAGATGATGACGAGAACTTTGCAGTGTCTTTCTAAATGCAGTGTATGTATAGTATTGTAATATGTGTGTGTTTTCTCTGTCTGTTTGTGCTTGTACTGTGGTGGGCTTTCCCAGCCGCCATGAACAGCACTTAACCAATGTTATATAACTTGGCCATTTATTAAATGGTTGTTTAAGTCACAAGAAAACCAAAATTAGCAGTTATTCTGTCTTGGTTTTACAGTTTTTTGTTTAGGATTCAAGGAAAGAAGCTGCTGGCCTTTTTTAGTGTGACCACAAATTGACGTCATCAACATCAGAGAGATTTGTTACTTGTAAACAAAGCTGCCAGCATTGTGCTGATATAGATAGAAGATGTGGGTAAAGGCTTCACTGGGTGATGACTAATTATACTTTCACAAAACACTGTTAAAAGTTGAAGAGAATGGAAATTAAACACTCAAATATCAACACCACCAAAAAGTAAAAATAGAAAAAATGAGCAAAACGAGATGCAAAAACATTTCTTTGTTTATCCTCGTGATCTTTCATTCAGAATATTCACAAAAATCTAACCTTTTAATTGAAGTAAAATAATTGAAAGAAACATTAAATTCTTATCATGAAACAAATATTTTTTCAAAGATATCTGAAGTACTGCAGGAAGCTGAGAGCTTAAGATTTCTTATAAAACTCAAACAACATGAGCAAAATACATCCACGTATTTGAGATGGATAGAAATGTGATTATTGAAACCCCCTCGTGAGGTGGTTTGAGACGCACTCCAGCCAGATGTTGAAAAGGTGTAAATGGATCCCTCTTCAAGATGCATCTTTACTCCTCCCAAGTGTAACTTTTCTGTAAGCAGTCTGTGGAAGTAACCACTCCACTCCTCTGTGATAACGGCAGCTAAAAAAGTTACAGTGTTGGACTAAATCTAGCCCTCCAGCGATTTCAACACTTATGATCACACAGAAGGCGCACTGAGCTGCTGTAGCGTTTATCTGATCGTAGATCAGTTAGAGCACTGAATGATCTGTGTGGGTGAGAAAGAGATGTGAGTGAAAGCTTGTGAAGACGATAAAACTTTTGTATCCTCGTAGTTCATTAATCCGATTCATCCATGTGTTAGATTATGGATAGCTGTTAGCTACTGTAGCTAGCTGTTATTGCCCACTGGTTATTCTTCTGCCATTTTTTGCAGTTAGTAAACGGCTTCAGGTGTATTAACACCACCCTCGGGACTGGAGTAGAGCTGACCCTGATTTGCATGTAGCGCAGGAAGACCAAGATGGATTATTGAATTAAATCATTTCAATATTTCGTTTTAAAGATAATTTTTTGCTTTTATTTTATGGTGTACAACAGAGAATCAGTCAAGAAATGTGAGGGCAGACGGAGAAAGGGTTGACACAACACAGGTCTCTGATCAGATTCAAACCAGGGTTACGTGGCAAGCATCTTAGACCACTAGGCCACATGAGGCCCCATATTGTTTTAATTAATTACTTATTGAATGTGGTGGCCATGCTGCTCTATGCAGCCAACCCTAATAGAATTTAATTGGTGCTGTTTTCAGTGGAAAAGATGGTGTCCAACGATGGTCCCAAAAATGCTGTTTCTGGAGGTTTTTCACTCCAACAAGAGTACAGCTCTGGAGCAGAACTGAATATTTATTTCGTTTGGAAAGCTGTTGGGTGTTGAGATATTCACCGCAACAACGTAATCAGTCAGTGGATTCAGTGCAGAAATATTGGTATTGTTGGCATTTCAACTTTAATTTGTGTCTGTTTGTAAGACCTGCCTCAGCTGCTAGAGGACGCGCGCTGATTTGTTTGTTAAACAACTGGACGCATTCCTGGTTGAAACGGTAATATGCTGGAGATTTTACAAAATGATTTAGGTAATGATGTGCAACATCTGTATATCTATCCATTTGTCTCCCTTTCTGCTGTGCATATACTGAATATTTTTTCAACAAGCACACCACTTCAAATACAATATGAAGTGGTGAGGCTTAGGGTGAGTTTCCAGTCTGGTTTGTAATGACAGTTACAGAGTAATTAAGACAAATTGTAGGAAAGTTGGTGACTCAACAGATTTCATGTGTTCTGTGTTTTTTCCTCCTGTCCTTGGTAATAGATGCCAGAAATCGGACATGCAACCCTTCCACTTGAATAAAAGGTTATCACTTTTTTTCCTGTTTTTTTTTGAGAGACATTCTCTGGCATATCCAAACACCAAAGAAATAAAGGTATTAGAATTACATGAACATGAAAAATAATATGCAAGTTATCTCATAGTCTAACAGGCAGATTGACAATGTTTAATTGCAGAGCACAGTAATGCTTCAAAAGGAGCACACCATCCTTGGTTATGGATGTTTTCAATCATAAGAGCTTTTATGAACAACAAAATGACTCACTGTCTTGTGTTGTCTCCTCCAGGGATCTACTTGTTGGACATGATCTACATCGACTCAGCCTATCCTGCATCAGACAGTATCATAGAGACGGAGCAGCGGACCAATCAGATGAACAACCTTCTGAGGGTCATCTCCGACCTGCAGATGTCATGTAACTATGGTAAGAGACAAGTTACAACATCTACATTATCCAGTAGAAACAGTATAGTACCTGCTTGCTAGTGGTATTTAATGTTTTTGATATATTATATTATTATACTTTGGTATATTTGGTATTTCTAGAACAAAACATAGAACTGTAATGGTACTGGTAGAGACAGAGACACAAGGTGAGGTTCAAAGTAATAAAGTCTTTACTTAAAACCAGGCAGTCATACACGGGAGATCAGTCCGAAGAAAAGCAACAGTATCAGGCAGGGAACAGGTAAAAATCCAAAAACCAGGAGACCTAAAAAGACCAAGAACCGGGGAAACTAACACTAGGAGGAATGCTGGAAAGCGATGATCACACGGGGAAGAACAAAGACAATCTGGCAGAGGAGCAGGGGAGATGAGGCACTAAATAACGGGGAGGCTGATGGCACTAATCAGGGGCAGGTGAGCGAGGGAGCCAGGTGGACATAGCGAGGGGGGCGGGATGCACGCAAGGGCAGGAACAGAAATGACAGGAGAGGTTAAAAACAAAAATAAAACAGGAAACACAATGTGCACAGACTGTGGGATGTTACAAGAACTCTAAAAGATATCGTGAAAAAAAATCGAAACTCAAGGTTCACTTACTTTGCTATTCCGAAGCTTTCTTTCTTCTTCGGCAGGTGGAACTCATGTGACCTAATGTCATCATGTGACCTAAGTACAGGACTTTGATCACATGATAGCAGGTGGTCATGTATTTAAAAGGCAGCATCTTTATTGTGGAAGAATAAGTTGGTGAACTTGGTAACTAACAGGTCATTTTAGTTGAAAAATGTAAAACAAGGTTTGTGATGTGAGATGATTCACTGATGTTCTATAACTTTACGTATTTTCATTAATGTTTCTACCTTTAATGGTAGTGGGCCAATATGGATATTATGATGGTTAAATGTACATATAGATTTAAAAGTTTAAGACCCCCAGTCTTAAGTAGACTAATGTGGGAGTATTGTCCTCAGCATTTCTCCTTACCAAAAAGGTGAGATCAAGAGAGTGATGTTGCTGATTGCCCATATATGCATGACTTCCAAGAATGTACAAAGAATTAAATTTTTTTATCTGCATTTGTATTCTACTGGGGCTTTTTTGTTTGTTTGTTTGTTTGTTTTTTGCTTTTTTTTGCAGTTATTTCCACTTTTTTTGATTGCACACTGAGAAAGGTATAGCCACTGAACACAGAAACTGTCAAATCAAATTAAAAGAGCATCCTGACAGCTTTTGGTGTTTAAACTCTTCTTTGTACTTTGACATTTGTATTCCACTACAAAAGTGATGCGGAGTCCTATATTTCAATTTAGTGGACAATATCTTAGTGCTTACATTCTTTGTTTCGTATTTTGTTAAATGTCTGTGTTTCTTTTAGTCAAAATGGTCTACAGCAAATCCTGTATACAGTATGTGGAGTATCAGATTGAGTGTTTTATCTAAGTTGACTTCTTCCAACCTTTTTTCTTTCAGACTACTTGGTGACCCTGCCACATGTCCAGAAGTATCTGTTGTCAGTTCGCTACATAGAGGAACTCCAGAAGTTTGTAGAGGATGACAACTTCAAGTAAGTTTCATCTCAGTGATTGGCACTGCAGGGGTGGTAGTACACGTTCATACACAGTCCTGAAAATTTGTTTGGATGTTCACCCTCCCAGAGGATGAGCTCTTTCTATTGTGGACACTCCTCAAGTTTTCTTCTAGCCCTCTGATGATCAGATTACCAAGACATTCACTGAAAACTGTCCACTTTGGTCACAAGACGCGCTTTTGTCTATCACATGGAAACATGGAGGTGGCCGTGAAATTGACAGGAGTCAGTAGACAGGAAGCAGGATGGAAAAGGACAGGCAGCAGGTTTCATCTTTCTCCACAGGGAATTCCTTCATCCAGCAGGCACTGATGACTTTCTCAGGCAGCATCTAAGAAATAAGTTTGGCTATTTGATTAGCACTTGATTTTCGGGGTTAGACGTTGTTTCTGGGCTTTGGTTATATTCAGCCTGTTTACTTCTTAGTTTCACCTTTTTCAGACTGTGGTTTCAGGTGAGACATAAAGTATGCCCAAATGATACATCAAGCTTATTAATGAGTCATATTTAAGAGATTTTCATTTGGATAATACATTTATTTATGAAATTACTGAAAGGTTTGGTCTGTATTGGCAGACTTGAAGCAAGATTATGTAACATTTGAAAGAAGAAATGACACACTCTTCCTCTCTAAAAATGAAAGTTGAATTTATATGCAATAAATCACACCCTTACTCAGTTCAGTACTTTAATGTTACAGCCTCACTCTGCTTTGTATGACTAGTAGTTTATGGTGGCTAATGTTAGCTAATTATATAGTTTGTTTGACTTTATGACTCTTCTCTACTTGTTCTACTGATACACTTTGTTAAATAGGAAAGAGGGAAACACCCTTAGTGCGTAAATGAATGAATTTTGTAGAATTTTATTCAAGTGTCATGCACCTAAAGGTGCCCATCCCACATGGACTTACAAGACACGACTTAGATTACGTAGGGGAGGCAAGAGAAAAGCAAACACATGGTGCTGTATATACTATACACATGCACTCGGTGCTCTAAGGTTAAGTTTAAGTTATAAACTTAACCTTAGAATTCTGAGATACTTCAGTCCAGTGTTTCTCAAACTTTTTGGCTTCTGACTCCTAAAGTAAAGTTCTGTCTACTTGTTACCCCAGAGTTATGAGCAGTACGACCCAAGACTCATTATTAGTTCTCAGATTGTTTTATTTATTTATTCAATGTTTATTTGTATAGGGACAAGTATATAGCATGAATCAATGCTACATACCACAGCATTTATAGGCTAAGCTAATTGGCATTGCCCATCCCTAGATGGGCCTTTTAAAATAAACAACACAAAACAGCACAAAGACACAAACAGTGCTCAAAAGACAAACAATTTACAAACACTGATACAATAAAAGTACCGCAAAACTCAGTGACAAACACCAGATCATCCATGACTACATGACTTATCCCTCTTCACTGGAAAAGCAGTTTGTCCAAATGAGGATTTACAAAAGGGCACCATGCAGTTCCCTATAGATGTGTATATATATGTTACTGAGCCAGGCACCCTGAGCACCTTATGGGAGCCTGGTTATTCTGGCATTTATGGATTAGTATAATAAAAGCACATTTAATGAAATGATCACACCTTAACATATTTGATTTTTTAGGAACACGGCATTGGTGTGATCTTATCGGATTTCATCTGAAGGTTTTTTTAATGACCTGAGGAGTATCCTGTATTTCTCAAGAAAAAAAGCAAACATTTGAGAAGAGTTGTAGAACAAAAAATAAACATGATTTGGTGTAAAAGAAATGTATATACTGTATATATTTATTTTTAATCCTTTTTAATCTTTAATCATCTTGAGGCCCCCTAGTTTTATCTGTGGATCTCTGGGAACCACTGTCAGTCTGTGCTACATGAAATGGTATAATATCAGTATCAGATGAGACTCTGTTTAAAGACACTTCTTAAATGTTCTGATGTTGCTTTCCTATGGCTATTTTGCTATAGATCTGTTATGCTACTTAAGTGTGATTTTCATTCATTTAAATGTAATCACCCAGTATAAAACATTTGATATGACGTAGTCAGTAGTTTAATACTCTGTAATAAAATGCACTTATCTCTGCCTATAAATACTTCTGTTAACACAAGCCAATACACACATTAGTGTGTATTATTCTACTGGAATTATACTGGAAATAAATTTGTTTTTGTTTTTATTATTAGTATTCCAAAGTTTGGGTCTCTGACACTCTAATTGACAGTGCATCAGCAGAAATGACACAGTAAGGGTTACCAGAAAAGTTGTTGATGACATGCCAGTGAATTGTCCCCGGCTCACCTCAGTGTCTACAAGCTGTTTTCACCAAGCTGCTTGTAATATCTTGGGATTTTATTGGCACCACTATACAGTACAAATCTGAAAGAAAAAGCTGAAATCTGTAAAACAGATTCAACTGAGCAATTGTTACCTAACAGTGATATTTTCAAGCTGCCTTCGTAGATTCTTTTGGTTACTCGGGTGTTGCAGAACAAGTTGTAAACACAACACCAACATACAAACAAAGTTACACATGCAGCAGTTATAGAGCAACGTTTGCATTCATTTGGAGTCATGCTTGTATCCACCTGATGAATATAAGTTTACTCTCCTTTTAACTTTTGGTCTCTACCAGCTCCCAAGAAGAATATCTGGCTCTGTAGCTGCTAAATGCTCCACTATGTTCACCAGCTAGTCGCTAACTGTGTCTGTCTAAAAACAGCTGCCTGCTGTGGGTTGATGAGAGCAGAGTTTTAGGACCATAAAACCAAAACAATGAGCTGAAAGAGGCTAAAACGCTCTGTAGAGCTGAGGGGAACCCCAGAGTCTGCTAATAGTTTTCTGTGGGTTCATCACTACAAGCATCACATATAACAATTTTATCCATTGTTGAAATAAAAATTGTTCATTAGTGCATTGTTATATATCTGGAAATAGGTATCCACCTATTTATCTTTCTTGCCTTCTAGTTGGTTTTGGAACGTTTTTTTCCCATGGAGAGCTGCAGGATGACCAGAACCTTTCAGAAAGCACCATTACCCAACACACACTGATATCAGTCAGAGAGGAAATACACTTCCCAGACCTGTTTGAAATTAAGCTGAAATGTGAGTGGAACTTTTCTGCAGAACACGTGTGTAGACGAGTCCCCAGAACCTGTCGACAGCTCTGTCAATCAATAAAGTGTTAAATCAAGAGTCACTCTAGGGTCAGTTGGCAACGTCCTACACGATGGCTACAGAAGTATCCGCTGCCATACCATCAGATTCCAGAGCAGCTTCTTTCTTCAGGCTGTGAGTGAACTAACAGTTTTTTGTTTTTTGTGTGTAGCATGAAGGGACTATAGCTTGCATTTTGTTATACGACCCTGTGTTGTATAATGATAAATAAATGAACCTCTGGAACCCTTTATTTACAGACAACTATTACTGGATTACTTTGATACTGAAGAAAACTTTAAAGCCTGATGATTCTCAGATAAGTTCTAGAGTGTTTTTTAAAATTTATTTCTAAGCAAATTTATGGGCATTTATTTGCAGTGGACATTGGAGATAAATCACCTTCAATCTAAAAATATGTATCATATCTGCGTGTTAAGGTTTGACTGAGTTAGGACTCCGCGATGAACATCACAGGCTACAGATGAGGCCACGTTGCCAGATAAGAGCACATTCTGTGCTCGCTCTGATCTCTTCTGCAAAGAGTCAGTTGTCAAGTCTACTCCGCCTCCAGATGATTAGCCACTGTCAGTATCCACAGCGGATGTAAGAAGAATCCTGCTGAGAGTGAATATGAGTAAAGGTGCAGGGCCTGATAACATCCCTGGCCGTGTACTAAGAACATGTGCCAACCAGCTAGTTGATGTCATGACTGTCATGACATGTCAATGATTTTTTGAACATCTCACTGTTACAGGAGACTGTTCCCACCTGCTTCAAGACAGCCACCATCATCCCTGTAAAAAGTCTGCAGTGTCTAGTCTAGTGTGTAATGCTTACCATGTTCACTATCTCATTTCAGCATGTTAGAATGACAACATTTGCTAATTAGCACTAAATATAAAGTATTGGTGAAGCTGATGGGAATGCCATTAGTTTAGCAGTTATTTGGTCATAAACCAAAGTATTGGACAAATTGAAATTTTGACCTGATGATGGCTCTAGATGAAAAGTCAGAGGATCACCAAAATTATTACAATTCATCCTGAGGGGAACATGGAAGTGTGTGCCAAATTTCAAGGTAATCCGTACAATAGTTGTCGAGATATTTCACTCAAACCTACAAATATCAACGTCATGGTGGCGCTAGAGGTAAAGTCAGAGAATCATTAAAGTCATTAGGACTCATCCTCTGGGCACCTTGGATACCAGCGTTGTTGAGATAATTCAGTCTGGACCAAAGTGGTGGACCAGCAGACAGACCAACACTTCCATCCATAGAGCCATGATGCTAGCATGACTAAAAATTCAACAGTGACAACAAGTTGTTTGGACTTCAGTTAGCAGTCCCAGCACATACTCTAGTGTACATCCTTCTTATTGGTGCTTGGGCCGTCCTGCAGAGCACCCGTACATTTTCTGCCAAACAGCAGCTCAAAGGGAAAGAATCCTGTGGCAACCTTGAGATTGTCTGTATGTCCTGCACTGTGAATTACAGACAGTCCAGCCAAAATCATGTAACCTTCTCACTCACACATTATTGTCAACATTTTCCTAAACGCACAGGATTCAGTTGGCTTCAATTTGAAAATTCTCCTCTGTCAGATGGTGTTGACCAAATACTAATAACAGGTGTATTTCATCTCAAATAAAAATAAGTTCAGTATATGTATGTGTTTTAATTGTATGCCTCTTGAATTTCTGTGTTGAGATCTTGGTAAAATAATAAGACTCAATGTTTCAGGCAAGTAGAATAATAATAATTGTCATCAGGCGTATCATTTAGGTTTGGATTCTTTTATGCTTTATTATGCTAATGTGTTCCTCCCGGAATTGGGTGTGGTTGGGCTAAATAAGTGGAATGGAATGTAATGTTTGATTTCAAGATTCAATTGAAAACTTCTTCATGGTCACAGTTACTCCTCTTCATCAAAATAATAGGTCACTGGTAAAATAACAAGCTCAGGTTTAATACTGTCGTATAATCTTGGTTCATCTTGTGATGCCACTGTAGATCGTCAACATGATCTCAGAAATAGAAGGGATACGGTGTGTTGAACACTAACGTTGCTCACATCCAAAAGAGTGTAATGTGTCATCAAATCTGTAAACAGTGCAGCTGTTCCCAGAGGTGAGATGGTCTTTTTTAAGTATATTCTGGGCATTCATGCTGTGTTGCACAGAACATTACTAATTTCAGTAGTGACAAGATGGAAAACAGATGAAATCAGGCTGATTGTATGATGTAATGTGGACATTACACATGACAGATTGTGTTTGAAGT
The DNA here is from genome assembly GCA_003416845.1 of Oplegnathus fasciatus. Classification (NCBI taxonomy): domain Eukaryota; kingdom Metazoa; phylum Chordata; class Actinopteri; order Centrarchiformes; family Oplegnathidae; genus Oplegnathus; species Oplegnathus fasciatus. The sequence continues at coordinate 1,541,436 of NTHP01000027.1, forward strand.
TTGCATGGCACTCCCCTTCTGTTTTTCTTTGGAGCCAGCACTTTAAACAGTCATCCATAAAAACAACCAAACCCACTCTCACTAATTAATGACTATTTTACCCACAGTTCCTTCCGCCCACAGTGTTTCAATAAATACTTTCCAAATGTGGTGGTCAGGGGCAAAATCCCATTTACTAATGTACAAAATTTATTGGGGCTATTCCCTGTGCTGGTAGACCAAACTGAGCATGTAGAGACAGTATAAGAGACTCGCAGAGGGTGAACAAAGTGTGCTCAATGTCAGAACTACTGCTGCTAAAAATCACCTATATTAACCTTAAATCATACTGACACTGCACCTTCTTTTATAAACACTCTCCACCAGTGATGCACATAATGTTCTACTTTAATAATGCCTGTGTTGTTCTGTGAACTTGTAAACTGTACAAATGATCTATTGTTTTTGTTTATTTAATGATGTTGGTGCTTTGGTAAATATTTAACACAGCTTCCAAATCTCATTTTATCTGTTTATGGAGAATTTAGACTGAGAACAAACAGAAAGCCAGAAAGTAAATGAAACACTTGGATTTGTCAGTTTTTCTAGATTCTAGATTCTGGGTTTACTTTTGTATTGTGTGGCCCTCTGCACATGCTCATTAGTGTTCTTCCATTTGCCCTGCATTTCATCGCAGTCCATAGACTTCACACTGGGACATCACACAGATAAAATTTGCTTTTCCTTGCTTGTGGGAAGTTTAAAAAAAATAAAACTTCCATGGTCTAAAAATGAATAATACAAAGAGTAATAGTAAAAGTAGTAAAAGTTGTCCAGTCAGTTTTACAGACGTCTCTTATAATGGTGGACTACGGAGAAAATGCTTTTCAGGCATCGGGATTCATATCGCTGCAGTACTGCAAGTAACCACTGGGACAAATTGGCAGGAAGGCTGAGTATCAGCGCTGTATCCAGGTCTCTTAATACATCCATGGATGTAGTGGTATGATGAAACATCACAATCTAAAAGTTTATAAAGAATAAAGAGTTCTTATTTTCCACATGGCGTATGAATCTCAGGAAGTTTGCCTCTGAACAAAGATTGTCCATGTAGATTTTCAATAACTTTGAGTTGCAAACCAGAAATTACAACCCAAATCCATAATATTCACCAACCATGCTCTTCACAATGTGCTAACCTGTCTCTGTATTGCTTTAATTTGTGTGAAGATGTAGCCTAAAAAAAAAAAAAAAGAATTTAACTTCATGACAGATGGTCCGATGTTTATCACACAGGGTAATGTTAGGATCTTTCAGATTTTTCACTAGATTTATTTATAAACCTACAAGACACGCTCAGCTGAAATAGTAACTTTTAAAGTAAGAACAGTTGTCTCTTACGGTACATGGATCCAAGATGTTAAGACAGACACAAAACATCTGGGGAAAAAAATGTCATCAAATTTCTATTTGGAGAGTTTACACTGGGAAATAGGATGTGTAGGATAGGATCAAGGTGCCCTGATGTGATGCTGTGCATCAAGTCACAGTGATGCACATCAAGATGCTGCCGGTGTGAGGGCTTACAGAGAAAACGGTGTATGCGGGCAAATACTAATACGTGCATCATACACCACCAGTGTTTGTCTTTAAACATGTAATAGTTCATCTGAAGCCAATTAGAAAGTCAATTTCAAAGAATTTTTTACTGCTGATTCAGTTGATGTGCTCCACCAAGACAAATGAAGAAAAATAAGAACCAGATTTTATCTAAGAGAATTTGGAGAAATTATACCTAAAGAGCAAATGTTCACCTCCTGATAGATTCTTTCATTTTCAATATTCAAGTTGAAAATATGACTACCCATGTGTACACAGGCACTATACGATCAACCAATTGTGGCCACCACAAATCCCACAATTCTTTAGACCCTTACTCTCTGCATCATTTTCGGACTGATTAACTGTGTAATTAAACTGCTGGAATTAATTGTTAAGAGTGTGTGATGTATTTCTCTCTGGACAGTAGTAAGCTAATCAGAAAGCAGCAGTGGGCTGGGGTGTTTGATTGAAACCATTTGTGTTGCAGGCTGTCTCTGAAGATTGAACCTGGCAACAGTTCCCCTCGCATCGCTTCTTCCAAAGAAGACCTGGCGGGTAAGACACACATGTGGTAGAGCTACACTGATGCAATAGACTTCTTGTGTTTTTCCCTATATTGAATACCAAGTGTTTCTTTTAGTTGTTTAGTTTTTTATTATGATCATTAGATTAAATTCAATTTTATTCAAGTTTTCTTTTTATATGTCAGAACACCAAAATGAACAGTTTCCAGCACCGTCATACCAACAGCACAATCATAGAAAAAGCAGGGATAGTCTGTCTTTATGCAACTTTACATAATCATAAGTATAGTTATAAATACCCATGAATTGTAGCATACAACAGAAAATAGGAAAAGAGGTTAGGTAGAGGAGGCAAACCAAACATAGTTTTCATTATTTAAATGACAAATGATACTGTTGATAACTATTTGTAACCAGGTGCAGTGACTTCCTGGAGTGTCTGCTGGTTGCTTGTCAACCTCGTAGTGACAACAAGACTCTATGAAGTTACTGCACCTGACCAAGAAATACACCACAACATAATCCACCTTATACCTGCACCCTGTTGTTTTTACACTTCAGGTTTTGTACAGATAGTACCAAAAAAAAAGTTGCGTCATCAGCATAGCAATGAAAGTTATAATGTATTTGTCACGTAGCATAAATCATGTCAATATAAAATAGAGGGGTACCTAGAACAGAGTCTTGATGTACTCCACAGTTCAGAGGGACAGTAGATTACAGTATGTGAAATTACCAAGAGTAAACTGTCTGAGAGGACGGAGATGAAGCACTCGAGAGCAGTGTCTGCAGCTCTGATGTCTCTAGACGACAGATTAAGATACTATCATCTTCTGTAAAAAAAAAAATGAGAGCCTGTTTAATAATTTGCCTGAGTCTCCCTTTATGAGCATAAAGATGAGAGGCTGTTTGATAAATAACGTACATGTAGTGTAGTGTTTAGACCATACCCACCCACAACCTTCTGCACGTCGAGTTAGTCAGGTTTCTGTACTGACAGTTGATTGATTATATTTTGGTTGAGTTGGAAAAGAAAACAACCCACTTATCTTCATCTTTATCTTCTTATCTGCATTTGTAAAGTGTGCAGACAGCGCATTGGGAGCTGAGTGGGCATGGACACATGTTGCAGAGGGCCAGTCCACCTCCTTTATTTTCCTTTCTTACGTTGTGCTGGGGTTTGCAGGGGTTCAATTAGAGCGAGCTGAGGTGATGTAATGCAGCAGGAACAAGCCAAGAGCTGGATGTAAGTCAGGGTAATAAAGAGGGATGAACCCAGAGCCACATCAAAGACAGCAGCGCTCTGCAGCTGTCTGTGTCAGTGGGAACGTTTAGCATGATCATGAGCATGATGAAATGATTGCATTTAGATAATTGTTTAATCATTTGAGTAGTAATTTAATTAGTCATTTGTCAATGAACTTTTTTTTTTCTTTTTCTTGTCTTTCTGATAACTCATCAGCTAAAACAAAGCCAATCAAAAACAGTGCTTTCTTTACTCTACTGTGTTTTGTCCCCCTCAGCCTGCTAGTGTTGCAGTGCTGCTCTTCTTTACAACAGCCAGGCTCAGTGCATGCATTTTCCTCCATATGTGAGTGGAAATTGGAGCGTGTGAAAGTGAATACAGTAATTATTTGTGAGTGATTCTGAGTTTTGACACCTGTATTGGCAAAATACACAGATTTATTCCGATGCTAACCAAACTATTATTGAATCTTTTACCCCCCGTCTCTCTTTCTTATTAGCAAAGAGCAGAGTCCAAAACATTCAGCTTCTCATTTTTAGTCTGCGCTGACCGTCACTTTCACCAGTTAAAATGACAAATATCACCGCAGCAGATCACATCAGCTTTCGCTAATTAACTTTGATTCTGTGAGTAACTTAATGACAGACAAAATTAACTTGTCTATTGTCTTGAGTGTTTTTATAGTTCCAACAACTCCAACCAAGTGATACATCTTCTCTCTGACAGATTGAGTCATATCAATTTCAGTAGTGAATCATTCAAATCAGATTAACAATTTAAGCTGATCAAACTAGTTGTAGTAATTTAAACTAGGCCTTGCAGTATTTGGGCTAAGTATCTTATGAAAAATAAGACGTGCCAAATTTAGTAAGCTACTGTTCAATGGGCCAGATACATCTGCAATCCACATTTCATATATCCCCAGTAATACATTTACAGTAATATTTCCATCGTTTATGCTGTCCTGGTAATGGATTCACATAGTTCAATTTCTATGGTTTTGAGTCTTATATATATAAAATAATATTTTTTTCCTCATTTTTCCTGCAGTTGTCCTTCTTGTTCTTTTTCCAGTTTCTTCAACAATTACTAGCCATTGGTACCACTGGTCCTCCCCAGTTTGTCATTGTTTTTAATATTAGCCAAATATCTGTCACTTCCTGGTGCAGTTTCTTAAGAGAAATTACAGTGATAAAATACCATATATCTCATGGACACTTCATATCTCAGTATTTGTTTTAAATACAGAGATAAATTACATCAAATGATTCACACTCTGTCCAACGTGGCTGACATCTATTTAACTGCTTACTTATAAACAGGGGTGTGATTTAGAAGAAAAAAAACAGAATTCCCTCCATATCTGTGAATTGGTGGGTGTTTGATGTATCTTCCGCATGTTTTGTCAGTATGGAGCTCCTTCTCCCATATTTCTTTTATATATTAGGTTTAGTGTTTATCATAGGGATCAATATTTGACATAATGCCAACATGATTCTTATCTCACTTTCCCTTTGCGTTGATCTTTAATTTATTTATTTGATCAAAATAACTTTTGTCCAAAAGTTCGATTTTTCTCCTGCAAATTCTCCAGCTGTCCTTTTTTCAAGACACACCAACCTCCACTTCGCTCTAAAACAAGTCTTCGTTACGCAGCACGGAAATATTCCTTCAGTTATCTTGCTGCTTTTATTTACTTTAAATTGAATACATCTGAGGTTCTGTTGTTTGAGAACAAACAAAAGAAGCCATTTTTTTGCCCTCAGTGGACAGAAACATGTATCACCTCCATGTGATTCTCGTCCACATGATGGTCGAACATGGACGAGGACACAAGATACAAACCATACAGAGCTCATTAAAGCATTGCTTTACAGCGTCGCTAGTGTTCAGAGACTCCATAAGGTACCTTTTAATGAAAAAACAAACAAACAAAACAAATCAATGTTGATCTGCAATTGCAGCCCTAAAGGAACACCAACTGGTATCTGGATGGTTTCTCTGACACAGAGACTAAATATACAGGTGGAGTTTTCATGCAAACCTCCTCAGTTTGTATATAGTCATTCAGTGTGTTTGCCATAAACTGCTCATACACTGAAAGTACCTGGTTGCTCTTCACAAGTTGTTGATGGCTTTACTTTTCTGCTCTGTGTGTGAGTGTGATTACTGTTTTTATTTATTTTAGCTTTATAAGGATTGGTCAGCCTGGCAGACAGAGGAAACACACACATCTTAGGGAATAAATTCAACAGTCTTTTTTTGTGTTACAAGTTAGACATGCAGTGGTTTCACAATGCAATGTAACTAATAATCGGGGAACCCGGTTGATTGAAACTACATTAGTTTATTTTTAGATGAATGACCTCATCATTCATTGCCGGTTTGGCCAGTTAATTCTTTACTTGAGGCTGACTAAAACGTCCCATGAGCAAGTTAACGATGCAGCTAATAGCAGTCTAACAGCAGCAACATGTCAGCCATTCCACTGCAGCGTCCTGAGGGACTGAACACGTTGATCTTTTTCCATAGACTCATGTCTCGCAGGCTGGCCAACCACATGGTGGGATTTCTTTGTAATGGTTACTGTTGTAACTGCTATTCTCTCTCTCTCTCTCTCTCTCTGTTTCTCTCTACCACTTATCACATAATTTTGTGTAATTACAATCCAGACAATTTGTTGGTGTTAATGTTCAGAGTATAGATGGATACATGTAATAGAGTGACAGGGTCTTTAGGTATTTGTCACTGGACTGACCGGACGGGATTGTGCCATAAAGGAAGAAAAGGTTTCAATGTCAGTGCATGTTAATTACAAAAGCATCTTTCTGTGCCAAGAGTGTAATGTGCTGCAGTCTCTATAATACACAGGACATCAGTGAATCATTTAGGAAGGAAGCGTGTGTCCGAGCTATTCCATGGAAAAGTTTGGCATGTCGCCTCACGTTGAAAGTTTGGTTTCTGTCACCATGACAATATAATCTACTCATTTTTTATAATATTTTTATAAAGAGATTTTTCTCACTATGACACACCAGCATATCTTGTAATAAACTTTTCCCTTTATGATAAATTAGTGTGAGGGTGCTCAGGGTATTTGGTAACAGAGTCGGGTCAGATCAGAGTAAAGGTACACTGCCCAGTAAGAAAATATCAATTCATCTTCTACTGTGAAGGTGTAATCAAGCAAACACTCACAAACTCTACTTAAGCAAAAGCATTACTACAGTCAAAAAAAATCTCCATTCTCTAACTAAATTTCCTGATTGTAACAGCCCTGACTGTGTCCACTGGCTTGTTGGCTCATTCAGCATAAACAAGTGTCATGCACTTCCCACACTGCCAAACAGAAAAGTTTGGTTTACTCAGTCCCTCCACAAGTGAGTGTAAGATGGCATGGTGGACTTAGCAGAACATGTGCAAGAACAAAAACAAGAGAAATCCCACGTGACATGATGCACTCACCCAGCTCATACATCACTGTGTGTGGACCCTCTGATGGTAGTGCTGTATGTGACTTTAGCGGTGATCATCCTGAGAATATTAGCTCACTTGAATGATTATGTTCCATAAATCATCAGTTTTGGGAAGCTCGTGACTGAGCTTCTCGTGAGTTAAGTTTCAGACCACAATCTGGTTAATTCATCCCAGCTGCTTTGTAATGTCATAGAGCAGTTCAAGTAGCTGAGTAAGTACACACAGGCTTAGAGATGAGCTAAGAGCTCACATCAATCACGTGGAATATGACTTTCCAGAAGGTTTTTTGGACATGTCCAGCTCCTGTTGGAAGGTCAAAGCTTTCCTGTTTTTCCTTGCTTTGTTGAACCTGAAAAGTCTTACTGTATGTGCATTTTAGCCGTCCTATCAGCTGTATTAAGACAATTATGTCACATGAATTAAGAAAAAATTGACACATTAATAGTTATCCAAAATACAGTAAAAGCCAACATAAAGTGTGTTAGTAAGGTGTAGTTCCACGACGAGCCTCCAGAACAGCTCAGCGCTCCTCATCATAGATTCTCCATGTGTATGGAAGTCTACTGGAGGGATGAACAGCATTCTTTGGTCTGGTTTTGATGATGGTGTTAGAGAGTGCCGTCTAATACGTCGCTCCAAATTCTCCCACAGGTGTTCAGTTGGGTTGAAATCTGTTGACTGATTCACACATCATCTGTAAAGCATTAGCTTTGAGCTAAATGCTCAGGCACCGTCGTGTTTTGAGATAATTGCAAACACATCTTAGTTTAGCTGCTAACATTTGCTAATTAGCAGGAATTTTGCAGGTATTTGGTCATAATTCAAAGTATTGGTCAAATCGAAACTTTGACCTGATGGTGTGAGCATTTATCCTGAGGGGAACATGAATGTGAGTACCAAACTTCATGGCAATCCATCCAATAGTTTTTGAGATGTTTCACTCTGAGCCAGCATTGTCAACCTCATGGTGGCGCTAGAGGAAAAGTCAGTGGATCACCAAAGTCAGTAGGATTCCTCCTCTGGGTATTATAAATGTCTGTACAAAATGTCATCTTAATCCATCCTATACTGTAGTTGGGATATTTCAGTGTAGACCATCCATATATAAAGTAAATATAAAGGAAAAAAGTAAAAGATTAAAAATAAATCTTCTCTCGCTAACAAATAATCTTTGGCTGATTACAGACACCAGCTTGGAGCAAACACATTAATAAGACAACAGCCAAAAAGTTTGTTTTGGTCTTTGTTATTCACAGAACTAACATTAATGAGTTACAGTTGATGAGATCTGCCGCTGCCAATGTGATTTTGACTGCAGTTTTGTACACTGTTCTTTGCTGGTAAAAAAAGAGCGTGGAGTGATAAAAATTCAATAACATATTGATTAGCCTTGGAACTTAGAGAGTCCAGGTATTTCACCAGCCCTGAACTGAATCAAAATGGAACCAGTGGAAACACCAGTGGTCTCTAAATAAAACTGGACTGGGGTAGCTATTCTCATTTTTCACATGGTGTCTTATTCTTTAAACAACTTTTAGCTCAACATTTTTTTTTTATTTCTAAACTATCACCACAGAAAGATTTTTTTCACCTCTTGGCCTCATGGGTAAAAACCCCAAGAAATGTTGCCTAGCTTAATCTCCCAAACTCCACGTGCCACGTGTTTTGATTCAGTCTTGTTTTTTTTCCCGGAAATTATTGTAATTTTTGCTAAGTGTGCAGTTCTCCAGACAGCAAGCTGCAGTAACCCCAACCAGCATGTGTCTTTAAGAGCCTAATAGTAGAGTAATTAAAGCACATTAAGGCAGCCTCTATCCCAGAGAGACGCATTTTCCTGCCACTTTACCACATTATTTTTCGTGATTACAAAATTACAGATGAGTAAACATTTTCCTCCTCTTTTTAGTGAAGATTCTAATTTGAACAAATTCCATAGTACATCATCAGTAGGAAAATATCTGTTTCCCCACAGGAACAATCACATACAGCTGTCTGTATGTCCTCTGCACTGTTTGAACCTTTCCTAATGCAGCAGTTCCCACTTTTCGTGAGGCTCTTAAGGCTCATTGTACTTAGTACCACAAAATAACTTAATTCCAAGTTAAGCATGTTGAACACAAACTGCCCTGCCGGGTCCAAACTGGTCCCGATTAGCCCCAGTGGGTTTGCAGTGAGAGGGAACGGAGAGTGACTCAGAGGTTCCACTGGCACATAATACACGTGATAACACTGCATCAATTCACCATGTCCAACACAGTCCTGCCAGAAGGCACAAAGAACATGTAGATAGAGTCACTGCAGTAGACTAAAGCATTGGTTCCTGATGTAGATTATGGAGAGGGTCCTTCTGTGCCTCACTGGCTCTATCTAGTGGATTTGATGGAAAGAAGAAAGAAGAGCTGAAATACACAGTCCCAATTAAAATCTACTGTTTTTTCCCCATGACAATGAATCTCTACGACACTGACAAAAGACTGGAAACAAATTTGTTTGGGAATTTGCACCACTAAAGCACAATATCAGTGAATGTGGATCCTGTATAAATGTTATTGTGGTAGTCCTGTCTTGTAGAGGGGCCCTGTGTCAAAAGGTAGTTTTCTGACCAACTGTTTTAGTTCATATTGATCTCAAATAGCGTATATTCTGAAATAATGTTGTGTGTAATTCATTTACCACAGAATAACTGTCACACAGTGACATGGTGTCATAGTTCATGTATAGATACGCTGCCATCATTAAAATGTTGATCCAGAATAACCAAACAAATGTGAACTGATCCTTACTCTGCCTCTAACTATTACACACTTGACACTTAAGAGAAGCCTTAACCTGCCACCTTGTAGAGCACAGAGAAGTCATCTCTGATGTAATTACAAATAGAAGCTAAAATAGAAGTTGCAGTATTGTAGCAGTTAGCAGTCATGACCTGTTCTCTGTGTTTCAGGTCTGTCTGAGGTCTCTGCCTCTCTGAGGTATAACCGACGGCCTACCTGCCCTGATGCATCTGTGGGGGTTCATATTCCCACCCCTCCTCCATCTCACCACAGGAAGAGCCATAGTCTGGGAAACAAGTGAGTATGACAGGCCTTTTCCAAAGTTAGACTCAGGATTTGATTCATAAAAATGAATATAATAAATAAATCCATGTTAAAGTCTAACCTGCAAACTACAAGTTTAAAAGTGTTCAATAAGATGAGGAACATCTAGTGGCAGCCATGTGCAACTACAACAACAATGGTAAAGCTGTGTCTTCCTCATCAACTAACAAATAACAGCGTTTCCTATGCCTACCCAACATCTCTAAATTTTATAAATATTCACAACTTTACCACCAGGAGCACACTGACTCAGGTGAGGTAGAATCACATTGTAGCAGTAAAAGGTGCTTGGGTAGAAGTTTGCATGATTCAGATTTAACATTTTATCTCTGTGTTTTATTCGTGTAGACAAACAGCTTGCAGGGCAAGGCACAGTGAGAGTACAGCTGGGTGCCTGATAAATAACGATCGACTGTTGTGCTCCACAAACAAAAAACATTAGCTTAAGCAGGCAGCGGCTGCATAAAGCTGGCAGAAGACTATGTACTTGTTGTACACGTCCAACAAATATAAAGTCAACACAATATCAGTAGCAGTGGTGAAATAAGTATTCAGATGCTTTACTTAACCACAGTGTAAAAATACTAATGAAAATAATACTTAAGTGTGTAAGTATTATCAGAAAAATTGGTAACACTTTATAATACAGCCCGCAATTTACTCCGTAACTTCCCACAACTTACAGTGTAACTTCCCACAATGTACGGTGTAATTTCGGCGTATGAATCAATACATATAAAATACTTACCAGTTCCTACTGGTACTTCAATTTAGGTACAGCATAAGAAAACCAGACTATGGGGAACAAGGGAGTAACAACTGGAAATTTTAGAGAAAAGGAAAAATAAATTATACTCTAAGTATTTTTGTAAATGCTGGGTACCTACGGGGTACAGTGCTGGTAAACAAAGCTGAACAGATTGATATCTTTAGCCTATGCTAGAGAAGCAAACAAATCT
>NTHP01000027.1:1552511-1570720 GCA_003416845.1 Oplegnathus fasciatus
GGCTGTCTGACGGCGAGGTAAAGCAGGAATTCACATTATAGACACGATCACTGACTGCCTGTAACAATTTGGCCACAATATAGCAAACTGACCATACACGGTCCAGCCATATACTAGGTTTTGACCTAGTCTTGTTTTAACATTTTACATTTTGTGTGCAATATCTTTATTTTTATCTATATTATTTATCTATAAGGACAACACACATTAATCAACATTTCTGTAAATTTTCAACTGCAGTCCTTTGGTGAATAAACAATATAGATTCTAACCATTTTTGACACATGCAGACATGCAGAGCAGCAATTCACAATAAGACAAGAACAAAATGCAACAATCATAATGCTGATCTTAATAAAATGTTAAAACATGCCATGACAAATTAATAAAATGGTAATATCATACACCAAACACATAAGCCATGCAGCATAGAGTTTTAAGACACCAACTACTGTATAGAAAATCATACCACATTGTTAATAAAATACAAGTGAATACGCCATACATACCCAAGCAAACAATAACATTGTTAAAGCCGATGCACACCCATCGTCTACCCCACACATGTCTTCACTTATGTTGGCTAGTTAGACCTCTTCTCAGGACTGTGTGGATGTGTACAAACTGTGCTTGATTGACATCTCCCTCACCCTTCTCTACATAGTTTGGTGACATCACGTAAAACCCAACATAGCTCCATCCAGCATACACCTAATTAGAGGTCTAATCAGCCAGAAGAATTAATAACACCTGTGTGGGTGTGCAGAGCATTTCATTTGCAAAGTAACAAGTAGAGCTGTCAAATAAATGTAGTTGAGGAAAAGTACAATGTTTCCCTTTGAAATGTAGTGGAGTAGAAGTTGCATAACATGGAAATACTTCAGTACAAATACCTCCAAATTAAAATACAGTACATGAGTAAATCTACATAGTTACATTTCACCACTGATCAGTAGTGAACAATTTTCAGAGTTTGAAGCTTGATTCATCTTACTCCATTCTTACATTTCCACAGTAGGGCTGTCCTGAATACCATTTATGGGGCTTCGAAGCTTCAGTGAGAATTACGAATATTAGTGTGAATATTCGAAAGGGGGTTTTGCACCGATTGCCGGCGAAATCCCTGGATACTTTCTCTTCTCTCTACTTTTACTGTGTCACACAAACGAAGCACCTCTGCATCACCATGCTCGTTACTTAGACTAGCCACCGACAGAGAAAAGCAGGCAGGCGACAACGGGAACAGGTGAGCGTCACGTAGTGCCCCCTGGGTAATGCAGTTTATTTGGGGCCATTATGAATCCCCAGGAGAACCTGATATGGAGAGGGCAGAAAAGAGTACCAGCAGCTTGTGAGAAGTGCCGGTGCGCAAAAAAAAGTCACAGTACACCAAAGAGTACCAGCTCACTTGGAGCACTGGAGTCTAGTGAGAGACGAGGACAAAAATCGGACTTGAAGGATTTTCCTTTTTATTATCCTGTAGTTTTGGCCATCATTCCTAATGTACTGAGTAGTTGTATGCACACAGTTCTAAAATGCAATAGACACGGTCACTTCCAAGTGCATGAGATACTGTGGTTAAACTTGACTTCAAAAGTTTAAAACCTGTCTGCACACCATTGTGTCTGTGTAGAATCTGTATATTCTCAGATCCCAGCCATTACATTGTTGAGTAATATGATATGAAAACAGATGGGAAAAGAAACAAAACTCGGGTTGGAAACAATTAATCTGAGCTTTCATGAAAAATTCCCCATGATTGTAAAATGCGTTGTAAACCACCATCTGAATGTTTTCCTTGTGGTCTAATGGTTGATCTCTGTCCACAGTATGATGTGTCAGTATGGCATGTCAGAGAGCAGGAGTGCCACGTTTCCCATAGAGAAAGCTCGACACCTGCTGGATGACAGCTTCTTAGAGTCTCAGAGTCCAGTCAGAAATGATCCACACAGTACATCTGTGTCCAATGGCCTCTCATTAGGTATGTATATACTGTATGATACAATTCATTTTATGTTTAGGACTTGTCACAGCCTGACAAATATGGGAGACACAACATTTTAACAGTTTAACAAAAGGAATTTATTTAACAAAGCAAACTGAACATGAACGAGACATTGAGTGTGGATATCAGTGGAATCACCAGTGTAAGGTGTGCATGAGTGATGGGATAGTGTGGGGGTGTTGTAAGGTGCATAAAAGAACAATAGAGAAGCTAAAGTAACGCTGTCGTACATGCAATACAATTAAACTGCTCCTCCATTAACCACTTTCTGCTGATACTATATTTACAAATGCCTAATTAGCTTTTCTCACAAAACTGAGACCAAAGAATAAACCTGTCCTTTGTTGTTGTGTTTTTTCCTAATAGGCAGCAGTGAAAGCTCTTTTGGGGAGGAGCTGTCACCTGGAATGGAGAGGTGAGAGCCAACCATCACACATAACCTACATATCTACCTAATATATAATCATTTAATCCTTTAAGGTTTTAATCACTTTGAAATAACAAATGAAGTATGACTACAGCATTAAAGTGATTTATTTGATACTCGTGCTTTTATCCCATTCATCCTAACTTCACCACCTCAAAGTTATTAGACACCTACAGTAAGGTTCTGTTTAATAATGAGGCTGACAATATTTAATATTTTTCTTGTAGTAAAAAAAATACCATGAAAAGACTAAACCAACAACGTGTTAGTCCGTTTCTCAACACTTTCTGACTGCCCTACTCTGTCTGTGGCTCTCAGCTCCGAGCTCATTGGTTCTTACTGAAGACGTAAATCTTTGAAAACATCTCACAAACATATAGTTTCATTTTTAAAAAGGCTCAGTAATTTTCTAAAACAGTTGGTCTCTGTAGTTTTTTATCAAACATATCTCAAACAGGAGGAAATACTGCATTTGTTGGGACTATTTTCAGCTGCGGATTAATCCACATTTGGTGCTCTAGTGAGTATTTGGGGCAGCAGGATGAATGACGGAACATGTCACCAGGTGGAACAGTGCTCATTGATGTGTTTTAATAGTTTTTGGACAACAGTGGAGCTCTATGGCACAGAGGAATAAGATATGTCAGGCTTACAAAGACAATATTTGTTAGAAGGATCAACTCATTTGTTGACAATAAGAAAATATAGACTATTACCCGACATATAGTTTATATTAACTTCATTTGAATTTGTCTTAGAAATGTATTTCTGTGTCACCAGTTTGTATCTGTGCCCGCAGCATATCCATTATACATATTATATCAGTGTATTTTAATGTTGCTAACATCCTACGTCAAGTTAATCATACTGTATATCTATGTTTGTCCCAGCAAGAAGATAAAAACTATTTCATTTATATCTATGAGTGGCAGATTAAACCAGGCTGTGATTGGACAATATGTTCATGTTTGGTCTCAGTGTGATATGTATCTCAGTAAATGGTTTGAATTGGTTTTGGTTTACACTCTGGGTTCTTCTGGTGACATGAGATACACTGAACAGTTCTGCTAACCAAAAGGCCAATCCCATGAGCCCTTCAGACTGACTGTGACAATGTGTGACAAACAGGGGCCGCATGTACGCAACACTGGGCCCCAACTGGAGGGTCCCGCTTCGCAACTCCCCCCGGAGCCGCAGCTATGTTTACAGGTAAAGTGAAGTGGGAGAACAAGAAGTCAATATCACTTTAAATAAGAATGAATCATCTTTATGGGGAAATACAAGTCAGGCTCACTCTAATGTGTTATCTCACCTCATCCCCTCACTGCATGCTGGTGGAAGTCAGTTGTGATTCTGAGCTCAGCTTTCAGAAATTAGATTTGGCCCTGGGCTGTACATTCATTACTAGCTACAGATAGATTGGCTGCATTTTGTTATGTAGACTCCTAAGTCTCTAAATCTCAAGCAGATAGTTTGACCAAAACTGCTGACAGAACACATTGTCAAAAGTTTTAATTGGGACTATTTTTTCAGAAAAAAGTAGTTCTGATGAAAACTGTTGACAGGGTGATTCTGTTTAGTATCCAGAATAACAGACACTGACCCTGGAGAGAGATGCTGATGTAGAACACAGATTACTGCACTGTAAAAATAAAAAAAAGGTAAAAAGTAAAAAGGACTGCTTGATCAGTAAAGGAATAATCAGACATTTTGGGGAATACGCTTGCTTGTCGTTTTTCCTGAATCAGGTGAGACGTTCGATTTCAGTTTCCTCTCTTTGCGTGCAGTACAGAGATACTGTAGTGCCAAGATGTGTTTAGCCTAGCTTAGCACAAAGACTGGAAGCACATTGAAATGATAACTGCTAGCATCTTCAAGGATGGCTGAATCCAAAGCTGTCTTATTTACTTGTTTTACACACAAAATGTTATCTTTCAAATTCTAGCAGGAAACTTGTCGGGAAATGTAATAATATTCTTGCTTCCCAAAGGATAACACCTTTTGATGATCATTCATGATCATTCCTCTAGCGTCACCTTTAGGGCATTCATAACCCCTATATATGTTCACATTATAGTGGAAAAACAGAGACTAGTGAGAGTAGATACTAGAGAGTAGTGTTTGTGTAAAAAACATGGCAGTTGAATCTGAAGGCTGAGATTTCACCCAGCAAATGTCTTTCAGTTTGGTCCTGGTTGATGATCTGTAATTGCATAGATGTGTCCTCGATTTATCCTCCATCTTTGATCGCAGCCTTGACCATTGGCTGCACTGACAAAGGTCAACACAGATCAGGGTCAATTTGAACTTTCTGTGCAACATGGCTCCACACATGCATCATCACAGATCTGTCACCTGGATGAGAAAACACACATCATATAGAGAACAATGGAGAGGGCAAAGGCTGTTTTTCTGCTATAATGGGAACATGGTGTAATGTTCTAAGATCAGCAAAATCTCTTGATATTTTTTATAAAAGACAGTTAACCTGGTTTGTGGGGTTACTGACAACAGGTGACTCTGATCAGATCATGACCTACTTTACTTGACTGCTACAGTCTGCGACGGTCATTGCAGAGGTGGTGTGCTTTATGTTTGTTTTGTGTCTGTCTTATTCATCTAACTATAAGAAAAGCTAGCTTTGGGAACCATAATGTCAATGTTGGTCACTTGGCATGCTATCTCTATAAGAAGGTGATTCACTGTCATTGACATACACTGTTGTGTGTAAACACTATAATGTATTCATTCATTCATATTGCATGTATTCTACAAAAGCTATATGGATATCCAGATATTCACATGTCAAATACTGCATCGTCACAGGGACAGCAGTAGCAGAGTGTTTCCAAGTATGTGGCCACACCCCCACATCTTGTGACTCCATTGAGTTGTGGTCTATTGAGGCTGATGACAGTGGAGAAATTAGTCTCTTAGCCTGTTGTTCAGTAGATTTCTACCCCTGTAACTATTACTATGACTATATTACTATGTTGAACATAGTAAATGCATTTCCTACCATCAAATAAATAGTAGCTGCACAGGACACCGTGTAATCTGTTTGGCCTGTTATGCACACAAATAAGAAAAATGTACTTAAACCAAGTGGCCCAGAAATACACAGTGCTTTGTCAATAACTACTTTTAAAGTATTAAATCAGCATAGATTGTGTTAATAATAAAACAAGCACTTATAGGACTAGTACTTCTTCTATACTAATCAGTGAAATGAAAACCTGCATACTGTGTATCACTGTCCTCACAGAGCATCATATCGTGTCAAACAGTGAATTGCACACACTGAACTCTGAATACTGAGCAAAAAAATGTTGCTTATGCTGTTTTGTATTTGGATCCCTCCCTTGTATCCCTTCTCCACTTCCCTACACTCTTAGCTCCTCTGCTTCCAACTCCTGCTATGGATGCAGCGAGGCTGGCAGTGTGATCATTGAAGGACCCCTGCGAAGAAAAACGCTGCTGAAGGAGGGACGGAAGCCCAGGGTAAGGTGGTCTTTGATTTCCCTGTGGTTAAAGCTTTTCCTCAAATATGGTTCTCTGTGTCAACAAAGGAATCATCTGATGAGTGAGTGTTCTCAGCATGTCCATTTGTTCGGTGTGTCGCAGTTGTCGTCGTGGACCAGATTTTGGATCACTCTGTCTGGATCAACACTGACATTCTATGGGGCCAAAGCACTGAGGGCCTCTGAGAGGAAACATGTAAGTTTGATGCTTAAAGAACATGAAACTGTTCATAATTAATGTGAATGGCAAGTTTCTACTGTTTACCCTGCGATCTCTAAGACGTTTTTTTTTTTTATCAATATAATGATGAAATTAGTTCATTGTATTTATATTATAATAATGTTGATTCTAGTTATCAGTAAAATGTTCACTGACGGGTTATTTCATCTGTTTTCCACCAAAATATCTGATCTTGCAATGCAATATCCACTCTCAACAACTACAGCATTATTAGAAAAAGACAAGACAAGACATGTTTATTAATATTTACCCGAAATCACGATCTTTCCCTAATCTCAGAATGTGAGCCCCGGACTGTGGGTCACAGTCCTGCTCTTTCTACACCCAGCCCAACCACCTCCCTGCGACTCCAGCGCAGTACATAAATGTAGTGCTTCATTCATTCAAAAACACATCGCCTGTGAACATAATCCAGGCAGCCATTACGTTTGTCACCACAACGTAATTTAGAAAATTTAGTAACATAAAAACGTAATTTCTAGGAGACAGGGTTGCTTTGCTAGATTCTGAAAAGAAGACGATTACTGAGTCTTCTGAGTCTTTCAGCTTCACGTTGTCTTCACTATCAACAATCTCCGCCACCATCAGAAACTTGATGGAGAAAACACAAGCAGCCCAAGCTGACCAATCACAGTTCTACACACAAAGTGGTATCTCCGGAGCTGCCATAACCCCCATGTCTACTTACATTTTTAAAGAGGTACGCAGCAGTTGCAGCGTAGCTATGGCTTCGATGTCCATAGGCTCCAGTACAATGCCATAACCCCATTATACAGAAGTATACAGTAAATCTACTTTTACTGCAGGTGAAAGTTTCTGTCCTGGTAAACGGTGAAAGCAATGTCCAAAACTCAGTGAGCACAAGTGGAGAAACACATTTCACACTTTTGTTTTATTGTAGTCACGACAGCTCAAATGTGTTTAGTTTTCTTTGCTGTGAATATGATCCACTGTAATCCTATCTTTGTCACAGTATAAGTCCAGCCCCTGTAAGAAGGTGTGTGTGACTGGATGGATGGTGGTGCTGCCAGATGACCCAGCCAGACCCAACATTTTCCAGCTCAATGACCCAGACAAAGGTCCGCTTCACCCCACCAACAGAGCTCTCGCTGTGTTTTTATTTTTCCTTCATTTAAATTCAGATAATCACACAGAGCAATTTGTGTCACCTCACAGGCAATGTTTACAAGTTTCAGACAGGATCCAGGTTTTCAGCGATCATCTGGCACAAAAACCTAGAGGAGGCTTGTAGGAGCAATAGACCTCAGGTATGTTCAGCACACACATTCATCTGTTTGGACCGGGGTCAGTTTTGGTCAGATGGAACAACTCTTTTTCCTGAAGAGACAGATGAATACAAAGTTTAGTAATCTCTTGCCATTATGAAAAAGGCAAGCCCAGAAAATATGAAAATGCTAAGCCATTATTTTACCACACAGCCTCCAGCATACATCCTGATAACCCCTTTGAATTAATTTCAGTTTTGGAGTCACAAAATATGGTATTATGTTCTTCCAACTGAACTCTCTCCAGGACCTTGAGTTGGTAGTGTTATGACACGTTTCCACTGCATAATACAGCTCGGCCGGACTCGCTTGAAACCGTTCTTTTTTTGGTTTTCCATTGTGGATAGTACCTGGTACCTGTTACTTTTTTTGGTATCACCTCGGTCGAGGTTCCAAGCGAGCTGAGCCGATACTAAAATGTGACGTTAAAGCACTGCAGACCACTGATTCGTCAGAGAGTCTTCTTGTCACTAGAATCGTATTAAACTTGTTTAAAATCAACACCTCGACGACAACTGCCTTACGGAGCCCTGATGAGCGAGCTAGCTAGCTAATAAGCCAACTCAAAAGCAGATAACATAAGTTAGTGCTATTGTTGTGCTATGTGCTATTGTTTACGGTACGTTACGGTACGTTACGTTGCTTCGTATTGTGTTGCAGTAGCTCCTTTCACGTTGCATTGCTATGATGATCAGCGAAGAATCCCGCCTACATTGAGGGGGTACTATCTACTGTGGAAAACAAAGTCGAGAAAAGTACCTGGTACCAAAAGCCAGTTGAGTCGAGCACCTACCGGGTGTGTCATACAGACAAATAGACATGTTTGTCCATGACCACAGTGTTTCCACTATGGGTCAAAGTTGTACTGTAAAAAAATGTATTGTAAAAAAAAATGTAAGACCAACAAGAAGACCTAACAGTGTTTCCCACAGGTAGAGATTTTATTTGTTTTGGGGTAAAGTCCAGAATCAGACACATTAGTTCTTATATACTTGCACTATCTTTGGGTAGATGCTAAACTGCAGCTGTGTTGATACTTGCTCTGTGCAATGACAACAAAGTTGAATCTATTCTAAAGTAAAACTGAATTTCATTCCCAACCGTAATTTTAAAGTTGTGTTTTTTCATTCTTCCATTTTCACTCTGCATATTATTTACAGGGAACACATAAAGACAAGAGTAGAAAGAAACCATTATTTGGGCAATATTATTTGAGTGGACCACCCAAAAATATTTTACAATATATACAGTACTGACCACTGAGCGCATTGTAAAAAAATCATCGTCCTAAAAAAACAGGGCTCACTCGTAGTGATGAAGCCACAGAGAATTATCACTCGACTCTGCACTTCCTCTCAGCTGTACAGAGTGTTTTAGCGTCTTTCAGCTCCTTTTTGTTTGTTTTATGGTCCACAACTTTACTGTTTTGGTTCAGTCTCACAGCACTCGTCAACCTCATTTCCACCAGCAGCAGGTAGTTGTTGTCAGAGGAAAAGCTCTAAAAACCCACTGCTCACTACCTGCCCAGCACCAAACAACAGATAGACAGAGTTAGTGACTAGCAGGTGAACATACAGCACAGTAGTGGAGCATTTAGCAGCTAAAGAGCCAGATATTTTTCTCAGGAGTTGGTGGAGTCCAAAACAGAGCTAAAAGGTCAGTGAATATTGGACTTACATTCATCACGTCACCAGACACATGACTCCACATGAATGCTAATGTTGCTTTGTATCTGCTGAATGTGTTTGCTAACATAACACATTTGCCACGACATTTATTAACTTTATAAGGTGATAATATATTAGTGTTGAATTTATAGTTTGTTTCACTTCCTGTGCAAGTGGCCCAAATCAATCAATTAAAACTGCTTTACAGACACCGAGCAGCCTCTAAATAAGACCTACGAGTGGCTTGGTGTATTTTTTAGAAAATGTTTTCATCAAAGTTAGCAGCTTTCCCTGTTTCTAATATTTATGCTAAATATCTGTTCTATTCTCTCAACAGATACCAGCAAACCTCATGTCATTTGAATGAGAGCAGACTTTACCCAGCGGAACATTATTGTGCCAAACCCATTTGTTTGGGAAGTATAGACTAAATGATGGAACACAGTGGGAATTTGATGGTATCTACTGACATGGGACAGTCAAGAAGCATCTGACACTGTAGAAGCTCTTTGATACTGGATGTGTGACTGCCAACATACCTGCTGTCTTCTTCCCCAGGACTAAGTGTAAACTCTGTAAAAATGCAGTCAGTGGAAGACTTTGGTGAGGTTGTCCCTTGTTTCTTTCTCTACAGCTTCCTTGTTCACTGTCATTCGTTACGCTGCTAAAAACAAGTGAGCAAGCACATCGTTTTTTTGGCCCATGTTGGGTTTCTGCTTGGGTGAAAAGATGTGTCCACTAACACTGTGGACAGTAGTGTTAGTGGACTGATGATCTTTGGTTTGCAGACCAGTGTTATATGGCCTTCAAATGGAGCAGAGTTTTCAACATGGAAATTTGAAAAAGACACCCCTAAATTCGTGCCACTGCTATTTTAGTGTTTTTTCTGCATTCCAACATCATACCGGGCAGGAAGAGTAGGCAACAATGTGAACGCACATCTCTTGGATCTTGGATCTATCAGAAAAGGTCTGGAGTCGTGCGCATGGAAAACGTGACCCCGTTTGAAGGCCTCATTAATACCACTAAAGATCAGCACAGCTGCAAAAAGGACAGATGATGAATCTTCATCACCTTCAGCCCTGTGACATACAGCTGGACTGAATTTGTCCCAAAATAAGAGAATTCGTAGGCGTACAAAAACAGTATGAAACCATGAAGTTAGCTTGAAGAGCCTGCGTTACATTGTTGGTTAAATGAAGAAGCAGCCCTGGATCAGTTCACCTGTTCACCCCTCGCTACCTCAGTTGGTAGTCCTCCTGTAAAAGGTGTTTGCTGATGTACATAACAAGGTTTACAAATAGCAACAATTAATATTTTGTACAGAACAAATAAAAATGTGTAAAACACCATGGAAACGGCACTGAACAAGGTGATAATTACAATCAATAATGCAGAAGACACCAGTATGCCAAGGCAGCTGGTGGAGTGAATTTAAAGCAATTTACAATGAAGTACCAAGCTTTCAATAATCGTGTGTGTAAATACTGTAATACTGTACTTATTTGTAAAAGAGTTTATTTTTTGACAGTTGGCCATCAAAGGGAAATGATACGATGGATTATCTTTGATTCACCACCTGCTGCAGGAGCTGTTCCTCAGAGAGACTGTTGGTGGGAAGCCACCCTAAAACTTAGTTTGACTCCTGATTTCCAACTGAAGGACGCTGGAATAACGGAAGACTCCATCAGCATTGGTACTGTTAAAGAATCTGCTTCAAAAGCAAACTGTTTTAAAGGATAATTCTGCTTTATTACAGCTTGGATTGGACTTTATTTTCATAGGTTTGGCCATCATTCAGTAAGAACAACATTGTTCTCCAAGATAATTCCAGAGATCTGGGAACACGGCAAATGAAAGACGGTCAGATATCTTTGGGTCTTGTTCAGTAGTGAGGGTAAGATGAAGCATAAGATCATCAGATGGATTGGTGCCGCGTCCGCGGTAATGTGATTGTTACCGCAGTGGTGAAGTGAAAGTGGTGAGCTTGAAGTCAATGCTCTCCACTTACCATTTGATCTAGGTTCCAGCCCTCACCTATGGTTATGAGATTTGCATTATGACCAAAAGAATGAGATCATGGACACAAGAAGCTGAAATGAGTTTCCTTGGCAGGGTGACTGGGCTCACCCTTGGAGATAGGAAGAGGGCATCAGAAAGGTTACAGGTTATGCTAGACAAGAACTAGTTTGTACAACATAAACGTCCATTGCAGTTACATTACAGACCCACTTCCTGCTTCAGCTTTAACCTATCGTACATACGGTAGTTTTCCTGTACAATGAGGGATTATTAACAACATTTCAGGTGTGCTCACTTTCAGTCTCATCTCCATTTAAAGTGGCTTAGATCATCTGGATAAATGCTGGTTTGTTTCCAACCTTGCTGATGGTCTGATGTTCCCAGATCTCTTTGTTACTTTAGGTACAGTGTTATCATAACTGATGGAAACAATGGTCAGAGCTTTGAAAGATCCAAGTTGTAATAAACTGGAATCATCCTTTAAGAGCAAAACTGAAATTGAAATGTTAAAGTTAAACATTTACTAATAGATGTCATATTTCTAATGTTTCCCTGTAGTAAATCATAGTAACTGTCAGTCATTTATGATATCAGTCGTAACAGTGAAAAACAGGAATGAAATCATCCCTTGTCAAGAGTAATCATGTTGTTCAGAATCTTAGAAGTATAATGTTCTTTGTTTTGTTTTTCAAAACTCATTAATATATTGACCTTAAATTTTTAGTGGACTAATAGTCAGGATTTCTTCAACTAGTCCAATTTTTTTCTCCAGTATTATTGTCCATCTTCAGATGAATGGACCATAGTCCTCTATATAGTGGAGGATTATAGTGGTGATAACGCCTGTTTAAGCCCATTTACTACAAATGGTACACTTTACATCACAGCTAACCATTCTGCAAATCATGCTGCTCTGTTTCACAGATTAGAATTGACTGTTTTTATTGTTTCAGGTATTCAGTGTAGGGTGGGAGAATCAATTAGCAGACTTGAAACTTGCTCAAGTCTTGTAATCCATCACAGTGAACATTACAGCATGCTGGATTGATATATATATATATATTGGTCAGTGTTAGCTTATTGTGGATTGGTATCGGAGTATACTGTATGTGAGCCAGTAAGCGTCAAGAAAGGTGTGGTCAGTAGAAATGTCACAGATATGTTTGGGGTCATTTAGAAACATTTCATAGTTTGTCCACAAGAGAGCACTAAGAAGTTTATTTTTAGCCACACTAGCGTCATGGCTCCAGGGACTGTCAGTAGGTCTCAGTCAGTCCACCACTTTGGTCCAGACTGAAATATCTCAACTGTTGGATGGATAGTCTTGAAATTTGGATGAGACGTTCAGGCCCCCCTCAGGATCAATTACAATGACTTTGATCCTCTTACTCTTCATCTAGCGCCATCATCAAGGCAAAATTAGAATTTGTCCAGTACTTTGGTTTATGACCAAATACCTGCAAAACTAATGGCATTCCCATCATCCTCCGCTGTACTTTGTGTTTACTGCTACTTAGCGCATGTAAAATTCAGCATGCTAACACGCTCAACTACGATGGTAAACATGGTAAACATTATTGCATTACATTATACCTGCTAAACATCATGTATGTATGTTAGCATCATCATTGTGAGCATGTTAGCATGCTGATGTTAGCATTTAGCTCAAAGTACCATTGTGCCTCACAGCCTCACAGAGCTGCAAGCATGACTACAGATTCTTTATTACACTATAAAATGTCCCACTCACTAGACATCTTCCTTTAAAAAAAAAAGGGAGCAAAAATGTATCAAAAATGTTCAAAAATGTTTGTGTTTATGAAAAACTATTGGTCAACATTTTGTTGAAAACAAAACTGTGTTTTACAGAGAGATGACAATTACAATCAATTAAAAACAAAACATAATTGTGAAGGTCAAAACTGGCGTATTGCACAGAGAACAAGTGAATACTAGAAAGAGTGAAACCCATCATGTCTTCATGGTGACTATCAAAATGATCAGGAAAGATTATCAACTAAATTATCAACTAATTATCGGCTAAAGAAAAAAGGCTTTTGTTTAGTATGCACTTTAACTACATTATGATGCAGTAATATTGTAATGTGTACAAAAAAAATGGGCATATTTCATGTAATGGATTACACACCCCAAGCAAGTTTCAAGGGTCTGCTAATTTTCTTTCAAAATCAATAGAAACCAATGGCTGCCTGGGATGATAACCTATAAACACACTGGTATGGTCCTTTGATGGAGACCAAATCACATTTTTTCTTACTGTAAACAGAGATATGGTTATAATTTTCCTCCCTCCACTAGGGAATATTAGGCATTCCTCATAAATAGATTATAAAATGTCCACTCTGACCACTCATCACCTGTGAATGACTGAGCCTGTGTTTTTGTTCAGTATGTAGTATTGCACTCTTTTATTATTGCAGTTCAGCTGAACAAGGTGTTCTGCATTGATTGACATTGTTGCATCACATTTTTGATTCTCAGTGGACACAAACATTTGTCTTTCATGTCATTCTGCTGTGGCTGTGTGGTATATTCAACTTTGTTATTTATTTCACATGCTATTTGATGGGTTAGACTTCAGTAAAGACGCAAAATTAAAGCAACAGTCGAACATGGTCAGGTAATAGCAGATGCATGTTTAATGTCTTGACCAGAGCCAGATGTGAAATTCAGTATTAAGTTGATCTGTGCGTGTCCAGTATAGACATATCTGCAGTCAGAAGGTATTAACACAGTGATATAGTTTTCATTGTACTGGTTTTGTATTCCACCACAACAGATTTAAAACCATCACCATGAGGTTAAACTGGGCAGTCAGTTTAAATTTTAGGATGTATACATCCAAGGGTGTAGGTTTGGATTCAGAAGTCGGGGGGCACAATGAAGTTAAAAAAAGACGTGATATTTTCTGATAATTCAAATATTTATTTATTTATTTTTTTACCAAACAACATGCAGAGAAGGCCGGAGTACTTTTTCCGCCCTTGTACAGTCTGCAGGTATTACATACTACATACCTGCTTTTGCATACTACCCCAACAACCTCCACCAATAAGGTTTGGCAGCCTGTATGTAGCCTGAGAGGCAAAACCCAGGGCAAAAAACACCCTGGGAAGCACTCATCACACCATTCTCTGCCACTCATTAAGATTGCGCTTTGAGCATATAGTAATAATTGGAGGCGACAGAGATGAGCGTATCTACATTTTGTGAACAGACAGTAAAGAGGACACTGTTACACCTTTCTATGTCTGGGTTTGCCTGAAGTCCAGTCTTCAGCCAGTGAAACACATGATCAGTTGGACTGAGGGCAGGTGACTGTTATGCCATAAAAAAAAATCCTTGGTTACTTGGGCAGTATGTGTAAAAAGTCCTATGCTTTTCACCCAGTATGGATATGACATGCACCCTCACACACCTTAAAAGCTGATAGTTTGCACTTTTACCTCATAGTCATTGCTCATGGTTCCATTATGCTGCAGTTTAACAGCAAAAAACTCTGTCACTGTCCAAAATCCTTTCTGACCGCACTGTAGGTCCAGGATGTGTTAGCCTAGCTATTGCACAAAAACTGTAAGCAGGGGGTTCAGAGTTACCAGTGTTCAAACCTGGCAACCCCAAAATAGGACTTCTAGATGCTGTGCAGGGGGCTGGGTATCGAACTTCAGTACTTTTTTAGTGTTGACCAATATTAGTACCAAAAGCTGACATTGAATGTCTGGTCAGATTTGTAATCTTGTTTACTTATTCTTTAATGAAAAATTTGCAAGTACATTATTGACATAAAGTGCTTGTGCAGATGCTTGTGCTTAGCTAACATTTAACCTTTGAGATCTTTAGAGTATTGAAAAATGTGTTCTAGCTAGGCCAAGCACCAACCCAAGTGATCTGGACAGTAATATTTGTACAGAGATGAAACTGACATTGATCTTCTCATCTGACTCTGAGTAAGACCACAGAAGCTTGTGATATATTTGCTTTTACCGTGCAGGGGTGGACAATATAGATTCAAAAAAAATCTTTATGTAATTATATACCATAAAAATTGAATTATATCATGATACATGGTACAATTTATATTTTGATACACTACATTTTCTCAAAAATGAATTGTTTGTGGATAAAATCACCAGACAGGAATGGCTGTTTTGGGTTAATGTAGCAATTTAAATACCGGATAAATCAAACATTCATCCAAAAATCATATAAAAATCTAATATTGTCATAAAGCAGTTGAGCTCAGTGATGTGCAACATTTGTAATAATGTGACCACAAGGACCAGTGCTGCCACAGATATTGAAGGGGGAGTTACACAGGTATAAATGGTATGGCAAAATCTCAGATAGCTTACAAATTTATATCATCTCGTTTATTTATTATTTATTATTATCATCCAACCCTAATATGGGGTATTAAAAAGTGGGCAGATCATGGCCTGGCCAGAATATCCTCCTTCAGAACTTCTGATTTTGCACAAGGCAAAAATAACATGACATTAGCACATACTCCAGTATATTGTAAAGGCAAAGATCAAAAAGGTGATACGCTCTATTCATTTCTCTTCAAAGCTTTCTGCCATTGTGGTTTTTTCAGTCTACTGCGGACCTTACTTTATATCATAGTATCTGACATACTGTCCATGTGCTTAATGGCATCTTGCTTGCTGATGTGTGCTACATAACACTCAAAAGGAATGCAGGATACTGGTGGTAGCCATGCACACACAAACGGTTCATTAACAGCAAGTATATGACGAGCCAAAGAAGCACATTCTCCAAAGTGTCAGTGTTCTTTTGAAGAACTGCAACACTTTGTCATGATTTAACTTGGATTGCTATACATTGGAATCAGTTTAATGCGCCGCCACAGTTTTCATTAACTTATCTCTATACAGTAAGTTGTTCTAGCAAATGTGATGTTTTTTTTTATAGCCAATGATGATGGATCTTTGAGCGACTGATCAAAACAGCAGCTCTAAAGTTTAGCCTGTCTGAGAAGTTATGGACTGTAGCTATCAGATAAGTGGGTTTAATGATGCTAAGTTTTCTATTATTTGTTCCCCAAATAATTACAAACATCCCACTAACATATCAGCATGTGCCAGTGAGTTTTCCAAAAAGCAGCCATTGTTAATATAGATGCAGATTAAACCAACATTTCTCTCACAAATGTTAAACCAAGAAACTCGAGAACCAAAAGATCACAAATTTAGAATCGATTCCCTCGTCATTCACATTGTTTTTTCTATAACTGATTATCCAAATACATTTGATCCAAATGTGATGAATGTTCGCATCAGTTTGTACATGATTAAACCGTGTCACTTACCAGTTTGTTTTCATGAAGTATTTCAACAAGTATTGCTTTACTCCTTTCTCTCAATTGTTTTGATACTTGTACATGTCAGATCTAAACATGTTTCTGTTTTTATCCAATTCCTCTGAGGAAAAGCGGATTGTGTTCTGTGGGACATTGCATGTATTTTTGTGTACAAAGTTTCTAGTGTTGTAACTGTGAAAAAGATAACCACTGGGTCGCGATTATCAGCCTGTGATTATTTTGCTAAGTTATTTCTTACCATGTCATTGCTATATTTTGCTGTATTTTTCAGCTTCAGACACTGAATTGGGAATAAAATTTATGTACAGAAAGTTGTGACTTTATGTCTCTTCTGCAGTGCATCTGTACTACTGTCCTTGTACACATTAAGATTGTGCAGTGATCTGTCAAAAGGCGCTGTTAAGTTTTTCAGTGAAAAGAAGTTCTTCTGCAAACAACCTGAAGCATGACGTACTGTATTTGAAGACATATTGAGAAAGACGACTACTTACAAAATCCAGTCTGAGTGACCATAGTCGAGATATGGAGCTTCTGGGCCCCTGGAGGTCTGGGGCTTCAGTTATTTTTACAAAGGTTTGAAAACAGAATTGTCCTACAGCATTGTTTTGTTCAGTGGATGTCAGCATCTCTGCAGTCTGCTACATGTCCAGACCATCTCCAAATTCTGTCTTCCAGGTTTTTTGGGTGACCCTGGATTAGGATGTTGTACAATGGAACTGGATTTTCAGAACCCATTCAACTATTCTACATGTGTATATATCAGGTCATTAGGTGTGCAGTATACAGGTACAGTATGCCATTCTAGAGAAGGGAAACAACAGGTCCCTAAGTGCTTGTCGAATGGTTGAACAGCGTCTGAACCCTCCTCCCCCCACACCTTTCCGATGGTGCCAATGACAGGGCTGTGTCCAACAATTTCCGAAACCGACAATCCAACATTGACAGCCGCTTGTGTGGCGGTGAGAATGTTGGCTGGGTTGGAACTTATCTCTCTAGCTCTAGTGCAAATATTTCTGTCACTTTTCATGTGAACAAATGAGTACAACACAAGGAATGTCTTTGAGGAGTGACTATCTGAAAAGTGCTCTGTTATCCCCGTATTTAAACAATATCATGTCATGACGGCCAGCTTTTCACTCCACCTTCCATCGTGGCCATTCTGAACAGCTATAAACACTTACCCTTATGCCTAAATCCCTCGTGTTTAGGCAAGGCAAGTTTATTTATATCACACATTTCAGCAACAAGGCAATTCAAAGTGCTTCACACAAGACACCAAAAGCATCGAGACAAAGTGCAAAAGAAACACACCACAAAAAGGGCACTCAAATATAATTAAAAACCATCATTAAATAGCCAAGAGAATAGAAAGTAAAGACAAGCTAAAATAGAAGCTCAAATAGAATAAGACAGGTATAAAATACAAGAATAGAAGTTACAGTGCAGTGTAATTAAACAATTCATTATCTGATTTAATAAAAGGCAGCAGCAAACAGAGTGTTTGTTCCAGATATATGGTACATAAAAACTGAATGCTGCTTCTCCATGTTTAGTTTTGACTCTGGGGACAGAAAGCAGACCTGTCCCAGACGACCTGAGAGGTCTGGATGGTTCATAATGTAGCAGAAGATCAGACATGTATTTTGGCTCGAAACCATTCAGTGCTTTATAAACCAAC
>NTHP01000027.1:1583519-1594886 GCA_003416845.1 Oplegnathus fasciatus
GTGTGTGTGTGTGTGTGTGTGTGTGTGTGTGTGTGTGTGTGTGTGTGGCAATTTGGCTAATTTGGTGATATGCTCAGTCAGGATGGCAGCCAAAAGTTACTTAATAACAAGTCAAAGTGCGAGTCACTTAAAGAACATATTTTCTTAATTGCTAACGTGTAGAGTCAACAATAATGGTAATAATAATACTCAACTAAGCCATAAATGTTTTTCCTCACTGTTCATATGGCATGCATCAATGTGCATCAATGGCCTTTTCTCCCTGCTGCGGTCGAAAAGAAGATACCGGATACACATATATACATGCACTGAGAGGCTCAGGAAGAGCTTCTACCCTCAGGCCACTAGGATCCTGAATGAGGACACTGCCCTAAGACTATTTTTAATTACTTATTATTCAAAGTTATTACTATAGTTAAGTCAGCTCAATGAAACTTTTCATTTTGTGTTGATTTTGGCGGTCCCTGTGGACAAAGGCGGTAGTGTTTCACCTAAAGTTAGGTTACATATCACCTCCGCTTCACTCCTCGCTGCACGGAGACTACTTCCCCGGGAGGAGAGCGGGCGGCAGCTCCAGAGACGGACCTTCAGTTAGCGGCTGAAGCAACTCGAATTCAGCCAGAGCAAACCCCAGCGCTGTTTCGTGGCAGACATTAAGAATAACTATTAGAAACTAATAGAAACAGGCAGTCTTCTCACTGTTGGTCTTGTTTGCTTATGTAGGTCATATAGAGGCATCGGTATTAAATTGAGACGGTTTCATAACCAGTTAAAAACTCCATAGAGTGCTTCTAACATTATTATCTATAACTTATTTTATTCTCATTCTATTTTACACTTATTTTTTACTGCACAATTGAAGGAGCTAACAGACATACATTTCACTATGATTATACCCAGTATGATTATACATGACAAATAAACCTGAACCTGAAAATCAAACCTACCTTGTGTGACTGTGTGGCTGAGAGTGTATTTATTTATCACATCCTCTGATTTCTATTCCACTTCACCCAGCCCTTTTGCATGTTGCACTGCTGCACATACATGAACCATAACAGCGTATGCATTTGGAGATACCCACACAGTCCGTGCACCCAAGGCCTACCGCTCTGTGTTTGTCGTTGCACTTGTGTGATTAAAATAGGGCACTAAGAATGAATAAAACAATAGCCCCTTTTCACAGCAGACATTTTAGCTTGTCGTAGCAGGAAAAGCCCAGATGGAATTAACAACATTAATTAAAGCTCCATTCCATTTAAGCATCCCCATAAGCCTTTCAAGTGAGCTAGCACACACGATATCAGGCCCCTGGAACTGACACACCTAAATGGAATGCAGCCACTATTAGTGTAATTAGAGTTTTGTCAAAATGCCTGCTATTAGAAAGGCCTATAAAGACGTAATCTTTCTCACCCCCACAAATGCAACAAAACTAACACAAAGCATATTTTTCCTAAATGTCCTACACTGAGAAAGTAATCAACTACAGGTCCCACAGCTCACTGGGTTCAGCAGCAAGTGGTCTTGGTGTTCAATGGTGGTGCACGGATCACAAATATTCTTAGCTTCCATACCTTACTATGCAAGGGTGGACAAAGCAGCTTGGAGTGATCTAACAGAAAATGAACCTGATGTGAAGAGAGAGGGTGTCAGTCGTATAATTAATGCAATGCACTGTGCACTTAAAGGTGCACTAAAATGTTTTTTATATTAACAATTGATCAAATTACTGTGTGTGCTGTAAAAAGGGTCACTGTTGGTGACAAACTCACAGAGAATTATCACTCTTGCAACTCTATGGAGCTTTTTAGCTTCTTTTAGCTCGTTAACGTTAAGCAGCCTGCAAACTCCACTCTCATCACCTTCGCTTCCAGCAGCAGCAGGCAGCTGTTTGCAGCAACAACGCTCCGATAAACCCACTGCTCGGCACCAAACAGCAGACAGACAAAATTTAAGGTTAGCTGGTGAACTTAGTGGAGCATTTAGCAGCTAAAAAGCCACATATTTTTCTCAGGAGTTGGAGACCAAAATAGGGCAAAAAGGAGAGTGACACAACTCTGCATGAATGCTATATCAGTGCTGGTGTTGCTCTGTGTCTGCAGGATGTGCAACTGATTGCAAAAAGTTTATAAGGTGAATCACTTCATGCAGCGGGTGGATACAATAAGTCAAAACATTGGTTCTGGCCCTATGCGTGTGTAATTGATCATGTTCAGGTTTTTGCTGAAGCTGTGACAGAGAGGTGTTGACTCACAGTTTCCATGACAGATGAGAGGATATTAAACATCTGTATATAACTCGAGAATAACATTGAAAATAAACCAGAGCCACAGTGTACCTGTGCATAGAAGGCCGTCCTTATAGTAGAGGGCGTATACTCGAGCACTGTGGCCAATGAGGGACGATGTCTCAAATGCCTCCTGATCCTTCAACTGCATCATACGCAGTTTAGCCTTCAGGTAGACCCCCTTCCAGTGTGATGCATCCTGAATGGACTCATCAATCCTCCACCCCAACTCCCGACACACACCCTGCCACACCTCTGTACACGAGCTTATCACCTACAAGGAGAAGGACGCTTGTTGGAATGTTTGAACACTTAAATGGGAGAATGACAAGTACTTTGCTAGAAAAGGAGAGCTGATATACAGTACCATAGTATTATTCAGGGCTTTGCCTTATTATATCAAGTAACCCCTTTTTTATTAACACACACACACATATATACTGTATGTATACACATATATGCTGTATATATACTGTATATACACACACACACACACACACATATATATATATCTATTCATATTTTATTTACATTAATCATTAATACTATTTGCAACAAGTGGCATAGAACATCCGGTAACTCTGTAACTTTTGATACTAGTGCCAATGTAATACATGAGTTTCTTTCCAAATATCACAACTATTTTGGTACCTTATGTTTTTCTACAAAAACCTTCATTTACATTTAATTTCATTTACAAAAGTCAAAGTGTGCAAGACCTTTGCCTTAATAAAACAGTGTAAAAGTGGCAACATTTCGATGTAAATCAGCAACTATCTGATCAAACAATACGTACACAAGATTACAAATGTAACCAGACATTTGGTGCCACCTGTTAATAGTCTGTGCTATGGGCACATTTCAGTCAATATCACAAAAGTGAATTGAAGTTACCCAGGATACTTAGCCCTTATGAGCACAGACAGGAATTTTACTTGCACCAATAAGCCTGTATGAGTATGAGAAAATAACTGTGACATTCGTACAGCATCATCATTGACAACTGAAATCATGTATAGTGATGGTAATAGAATATCTCACATCAACTGTGCATACTGGCTATGTCATGCTCTATGACTCCCGCCATCCCTCTGAATTACCATGGGTGCTTCTCATTTGCCTTATTTCATGTCTCCTCATTCCTTGAGCGACTCGGAAATCGATCTGATCCGCCATCATTGAAGATGTCTCAATTCTGCTTGAAAGAATGAAGATCGAGGAGGCTTCCCTGAAATCTTTTATCGGACTGACACATATCTCTATTAGAAATCAGTTAGTGATTGGATGGCGTAGCTGATGAGGCTGCTCTGAAACACGCAACATGCAGTTTTATGCCGACGTTGACAAATAACAGAGCCAACTCACATGTTATTCCCAATTTTTAATTTTCATTTCTTTTCCAATTTAACAATGCAAAATAGTGCACCAGCGTTAAAGGGATAGTTCAGATTTTTTGAAGTGGGGTTGTACGAGGCAGTTATCCATAGTCAGTGTATTACTTACAGTAGATGTCGGTCAGCGTGCTCCCAGTTTGGAGAAGCAGCCCGGAGTACTGGCACTGAAGCTAAGCCATGTACTGCTGTGGACGGGAGCAGTAGTTAAAAATGTATTTTAGCCACCTAAAAAAAATTAATGTCAGTTTAAGTCCACACTGTTGATATAGGTGGCTCATATGCATTCAGTGTCTGAGCAGTGAAGTCCACTTACAAACTACGGTTTGACTGATCTGTACACAGTGGGAATGCAGGTTTTTGTCCATGCAAGGGAACAACGCAGAACACTTAAAGCGTACTGACAGGTGACCGAGCTGTGTCGCCTTCATTAGAAACCGAAGATGCCTGAGAGGGAAGGACGTCTCATTTCACTATAAATATTTTCCTTGACTTCTCTGTCCTTCCATCTTTTCCTTGCATCCCACCCTCACATCTTAAATAGGAAGGGACTAAGATCCAAGGAAAAGATGCAAGTGAGGGAAACGAGGACACATTTAAGACAAATGAGAAGCACCCCATGCCTACACTACCAAACGTCAGGAAGTACAATATTTACCTTATTCCACTGTTTGCAAACCAGGCAGCAGGTGAGCAGGGTCTGAGGATCCAGCCAGCGTAGCAGGTAAAAGGCCAGCTCCAGGGGAAGGAGGCGCAGGAAGTCACGCTTGAGAAGCGTCTCCAGTCCATTAGACAGATGACGGAGCTGGACAGCACCACTTAAAGATATGAGGTGGTCCAGAGACTGGTTGCGCTGCTGGTCATTTAGAGTAAGGAAAGTGACGGAGACTGACTCCAGCCACCCCTCAAAGGCTGCCTTCTCCATGGGCACATGAGAGCGACCTGCAACACCTGCAAAAACAATGCAGGGTCTGACTCGAGCACATAATTTATACACAAGATGATATGAGTATCTCAAGCAGCCACAGAGTAGGAATCTGATAAATAATGAGTTTGGGATAAGTTAAGGGATATGAAAACCCCAAAGACATTCACTTTGCAATGATACAAAAAACAGTATCTTGAATTTGAGAGGCTACATCAAATGTACGACAGTTTTACTGTAATGCAATTGTAACTGATTCACTAATCAATTAATAAAGTCTGAATGAGCTGAAACAAAAAACAACTCTTAGTGTCTGTTAATTTGTAAATGTGTTGTTTAACTGATTTTTTCATTGCATAAAAATGAATAATATAAAAAACAATATATTACAAAATGTACCAACTACTTCAGTGAATAAATATCTTGCAATTATAGATTACTAAGTATCAATTCCATCAGTGCTTTGTGTTACATTATTGAAATCTCTTGAGCCACCTCATTTAACCTTAAAAATACACAAGACATAATTAGTGCATTTGTCATCACAGAAAACTAATAAATGACAGTTTTGAAATTCATGAATTATTAAAATAATCTATCGAGTCAAATTGACAAACATTTCCTGGTAAGTGATTGAAACATTTTTTTCTCTGTTTACTTTGTTTCATATCGTTGCAATTTAAGAATTTTTCACAACTGGTTAATCAAAACAAGCACTCGTGATATTTTAGTGACATATTATGACTTGTCAAATTCATCACACTGGCTAATTTGCAATAGTTTCATAAGGCAGAAATGTAGCCAGAAAGGATATTTTGAAGACCTATTGGACAATAGCAGATTTAAACTCTGTCAGTAAGTTCAGACTGTTAGAAATACAGCTGAAGGCTGTTAACGTCAGGCTTCAGACAGCTTTCCTACACATGTCTTAGCTAAAAACAATACTGGCCTGTTACGTAACCAATGCATCTGATACGGTTCATTTATTGGACTTACTAATTTCGATGTAATTACCTTTATGAGCAATTGTATCTGTTTATACATTCAGCCTAAGTTAGCTACCTGGCTAGTTAGCAACTTTTGTAGCCAACGTTAGCTACAGTAACGTTAAGTAACACTCCTACAATTTAACAGCAAGTTAGCAACGACTGGTGACGTCCGCACAATCACTGAACAGTATCTGCTTGTAAATACAATTGCATTTAAAATGTAAACTCAAAATGTCCACCAACCAGAGAGTTGCAGGGAGTTTCTTTATCGCCACTTTCCTGGCTTAGGTAGTTCACATAGCGAAGTTAGCTGTCGTAAGCTAACCTTTCAGCAAGCAAGTTGAAAGGATTGTCCAAGTAGCCTAGCTTCGTAGCTAACGTTAGCTAGCCACCATGATGAGAGCACTTGATTCTGTTCATTCTGAATTACATAATGTTTCTAATGGAGTAGTTTTCTATTCATTTCACAGGCAGGGAGTTTGTAGGTGACAGGCTAGAAGGATGGTCGGTTCTGACAGCATGAAAACCAAAGGATAATGGAAACGCTATCCCTGCCACAGCGTCGCTTACTCCCTCAGCTCTGTCTTACAGGGGGCGCCGTAGGAGTATAGTAATTCTTCCCCGGAAACAAAAGCATGAAGTGGACACTTTCAGAAAAGTAAGTTAAGAAGCATTACTACATCTCTTATATATATATCCGCTACAACGACATATTAATTTTATTTTGGCTTTGTAGTTGCCTTGGCATGTTTGTCTTCACAGGACCAAATTTGCCTTTAAGACAAAGATGCGGTAATTATTAATGTTATACCAGGTACACTAGCTTCCGGTGTCGCGCACAATCTGGAGCGCTGTGAAATATGTGACTGACTGTGGCCGGTGTGCTCATGTGTGGCTCTCGCGGTGCCTCTGTACACTATATATGTTTGTAACGTCACAGCGGCGACAACGTATATTTGTGTCAGTTTATTTTAGAGTGTAGTGGAGCGAAAATATGATAAGCTGCCAGCAATTTTATTCTGACAGTAGGGGCGCATATTAAATCACGAAAGATGAGACATGAAACGTTTTTATCTTGCGTGATTTACAGTAGCTTGCTGAGATGTGGTGAAGAATAATTACCACCAGAGGGCGAACAAATAACGAATATCTTGCATGTAGTAGTAATAATAATAATAATAATAATACATTTTATTTATAGAGCGCTTTTCATTGTACTCAAAGACACTTTACAGTGAAAATAGTCAAAGAAGGCAACATATTAAAAACATTACTAAAACTAAAGCTGATAAAAAACAAACAAAAGCACACAACATTAATCACACATTAAAAGCAGTTCTGAAAAGGTGAGTTTTGACTAGTGATTTGAACATGGACAGATCGGTGCAGTCTAGGTTGGGGAGAGAGTTCCAGAGGGAGGGGGCAGCTATGGAGAAGGCTCTGTCGCCCCAGGCCCGGTGCTTGGTCCTGAGTGATGGAGACAGAAGGTTGGCATCAGAGGTGCAGAGGCTGCAGGAAGGAGTATGGTGGTAGAGCAGGTCGGTGAGGTAGGAGGGGGCCTGGTTATGGAGGGCTCTGTGAGTGAGGAGACGGACTTTAAATTGTATCTGTTGTGGGACAGGGAGCCAGTGGAGGTTCTGGAGGACAGGGGTGATGTGGTCATGGGCGTGGGAGTGGGTGAGCAGGCGAGCAGCAGAGTTCTGGATATGCTGGAGTTTATTTAGGACTTTGGATGATGTGCCATAAAGGATGCTGTTGCAGTAATCAATTCTGGATGTGATGAAGGCATGGATCAAGGTTTCTGCAGCAGAGAAGGAGAGTGATGGGCGGAGACAGGGTATGTTTTTTAGGTGGAAGAAGGCAGTTCTGGTGATTTGATTGATGTGGTGTTCAAAGGAGAGGTTGCTGTCAAAAATGACTCCCAAGTTGCGGATGTGAGGGGAGGGAGATAGAGTGGAGTTATCGATGGTGAGGCAGAAGTTGTGAGTGGTTTTGGTGAGGGATTTGGGACCGATGATGATCATGTCTGATTTATCACAGTTCAGTTTGAGGAAGTTGGCTTGCATCCATTATTTCATTTCAGTGAGGAAGTTGATCAGAGAGGGGTGGGTTGCAGTGGTGATGGATTTAGTGGAGATGTAGAGCTGGACATCATCGGCGTAGCAGTGGAAGTGGAGACCATGTCGACGTATGATATTGCCAAGGGGAGCATGTAGAGGATGAACAGGAGAGGACCAAGCGTCCCTACGCAGCCCCTGTGGATTATGAAGCCTGGAGGGTGCTGTGCCATCAGAATAATTATACACGTGTCGTTATGTCGTTATATTTACCCATTAAGAATTTTAGAATTTCAAGCTGAACATATCTCTCAACATACCTCTCAAGGATGGTCACGCTCATGTACCTGTAATATTAGAATAGGTACCCAGTAGTTAAAAGGACTTACTGTATAAGATCTCTTTAAATTGAACTAAACTTTGTGGACAATTTTAATCTATTCTGGACACGCCAAGACTTTTTAAAAGAGATGGTCTCCACTCCAATTTATGCTCACAGCAAATTGCTTTTATATCCTAAATTGCCAGAAACAAATGGAGTTGTGCGTCTCTAAAGATCCCCGGAACTAGTTTCTACCAGTAAATGGTGCGAGTTTGCATCCTTTTTTAATGACAAGATTCAAGGCATCAGACATGCTATTAACTCCTCAATGCCAAACAAAAAAGCATAATCATTGCAGTCTTCCAGAAGTAACTTGTTAGGTATGACACAATTCAATCTCATTGACGACAAAATCACTCGAAGAAACTATTCACAGTCTCAAATCATCCACCTGTTGCCTTGATGTTTTACCCACTAGCTTCCTTAAAACAGTTTTGAGCAGCCTGGTGAAAGAACTGTTACCTGTAGTTAACAATTCTCTCCAATCTGGCATTTTTCCAAAGGCTTTGAAAACTGCATTCATTAAGCCTCTCCTAAAAAAAGAGCAGTCTTGATGCTACTGTACTGATAACTATCGGTCTCATCAAACCTACCGTTTTTAGGT
This sequence comes from Oplegnathus fasciatus, assembly GCA_003416845.1. Lineage (NCBI taxonomy): Eukaryota > Metazoa > Chordata > Actinopteri > Centrarchiformes > Oplegnathidae > Oplegnathus > Oplegnathus fasciatus. The sequence continues at coordinate 1,592,158 of NTHP01000027.1, forward strand.
AAAGTTGTTGAAAAAGTTGTTCACCAACAACTCAGTAACTTTTTAATGCTGAGCAATTGCTTCAATAACTTTCAATCATCAGGATTACGGCCCAACCACAGCATTGAAACTACACTCATAAAGGTACTAAATGACATTTGCCTGAACAATGACTCAGGCAAAGTCTCCGTTTTAGTACTGTTGGATCTTAGTGCTGCCTTTGACACTGTGGACCATACCATTCTATTACAAAGATTAGAAAACTGGGTGGGACTCTCTGAAACTGTCCTTCAGTGGTTCAAGTCATATCTTCATGACAGAAAGTACTTTGTCTCCATTGGAAACTGTGCGTCCGAGCAGAGGGCCATGACCTTCGGGGATCCATGGGGGTCCATTTTGGGACCTCTCTTGTTCAATCTCTATATGCGGCAAAATCCTACAAAATAATAAAGTAGCCCACCATAATTATGCAGATGACACGGAAATCTACCTATCACTTACTCCAGGAGACTATGGACCTGTTAAGTTTCTGTCACTGCATTGAACAAATCAATGACTGGATGCGACAAAATTGTCTCCAACTACACAGAGATAAGACCGAGATAATTGCCTTTGGAGCACAGAAAGAAAGACAGAATGTCGACTCTCACCTTGTCACCCTGTCTCTCATAACTAAGAGTCAAGCCAGAAATCTTGGCGTTATTCTAGACTCAGATTTAAATTTCAATAGCCACATCAAATTGGTAATTTCGTCAGTTTACTACTATCTAAAAAATATTGCAAGAGTCAGAGGAATTATGTCCAAACAAGACCTTGTCAAGCTTACCCACGCCTTTATTTCCGATAGATTGGATTACTGCAATGGTCTGTTCACAGGGCTTTCAAAAAAAGCTTCTGGGCCCAAATACATCTCTGACATGCTTGTGGCATGTGAACCCTCTAGGACCCTTAGGACATCTGGGGCTGGCCTACTGGCTGTCCCAAAAGTTAGAACAAAACACGGAGAAGCAGCATTTTGTTATTATGCAACACAGACCTGTAATAACCTCCCAGATGATATTAGACTAGCCCCAATCACTTTTAAGTCAAAGCTTAAAACTTCACTATTTTACAGCACCTACTCTACCCTTTAGTGGCTAAAAACCTATCTTTAGCTTAGCTTCTAAATAACCTTCATTTTAACTGTTCTTGTCACTAGTTTACTTTTGAAGTCTTTTATCTTTTGTTCCTCTTGTCCATACTTTTGCACTTTTTAATTGTAAATCTTTTATCTTTATTGTGTTTTTATTTGAACTCTGTAAAGCACAATAGTTGCCTTGCCTAAATTAAATTAAATGTTGTTCAGTAGGTCATACTGTACAAGAGGTACCTGTTAGTTGAAAAATACCAACAGTATAAATTCTTTCTTTAAGTTCCCAGATTGTTACCGCATTATTCCCTAACTTCACATCTTGTTCCCTTGTGTCAGTTACTGAAACTTTTATTTTAACATCACTCATCTTTTATATGACCTGAGATTCTGATGTGAATCGCCAAATCTTTATTTACAAGACAAGTAAGCAAACTTAATTTGCATGTGAGACATCAGGGATCAAAAAAAGGGGAACTTTGAGGTAGAAAATCATGTGGGTTTCTTCCAGACTGAAGTCTCATATTATTTTCATCTGAACTTTAGAAACAGTATGTAGATTTTGTCCTGCATGTCTTACAGTGTAGTCTTGTTATGAAGGGATCACAGCCAGTATGGACAGGAGGAATTTTCACACACACCAACTCTTTCAACCTGCATGGCATGTGAGTGTTTCATTCGATGTTTAGGAAACATTTGACTTAAAGTGGCCCCCCTCGGACCTTGTCCCCTCGTTTTGCAAGTGCACATTCACCATATCTGACTTTATTGTTGAATGCAGACAGTTTGTATGATATTTTTGTGCATATGTGTATTTTATTTGATCTCATCTTTTATAGTTTTATTTTGTGAATGTGCGTTCTACAGGTCAGATCACGAAGCTCTCAACCAGGGATCCATTGAAGAGACCACAGTGGGAACACATGTTATCAAAGACCAGGATGCCAGTATATAAAACAGAGGACATGGGAACTGTCCTCGAGGACCAGATGGTGCATTTAATTTGAACCTTTGTTTGTTACCTCCCTCCTGTTTTCTGTTGATTTTTGTTGTAACTTTGGTGGATGTTCATTCTCCTGATGTTGTCCTGCTTTTGGCACATTTTATAACAAAGTGCCTTTGATGAAACTACAGTGTTTTTATTCTCTTACAGAGAGAGACATTTAGCAGTCCAGACATGATAACATGATGGTCACAACTTGTATTTGCACATTACTGTCATTAAGTATGGACTTTGATTGGAAAATTAGTATTAGTATTTGTCATAAGGCAGATGTACGTACAGTGTGTTTTATTAGGTTCTAAAATAAATATATATCCACATTTCACCTTGTATATTAGGTAGTAATACTTATTGTATACATGCAGTTGTTGGATTTGTCACATGACCAGTATGTGCTTTGCAAGATGGACAAATGATGAGTGCATTTCTTACTGAATAAAACACACAGAGCAAAGTTCTCTGTTCCAATTCAACAATTGGTATTCAGTTCCAATTTATTGCTATATAAACCAAATTAAAATTCAAAGTCAATTCAAACCAATCACACCAGTTTACCTGGCATGTATGGGCTGTGGGAGGAAACTGGAGCACCCAGAGTAACCCCACGCAGACATGGAG
>NTHP01000027.1:1609036-1683000 GCA_003416845.1 Oplegnathus fasciatus
GTGTGTGTGTGTGTGTGAGTGTGTGTGTGTGTGTGTGAGTGTGTGTGTGTATGTGTGTGAGTGAGTGTGTGTGTGTGTGTGTGTAGCTCCAAGCTACAAAGGAACCACTAAAGCTGCTGGAGACATCAATGAGCCAGTGACTAAAACCTGGCCTGGATTTGCTGGATTGCACAAATCAACACAACTTTTGGATATCTGTCAACACTGATGTGTGTAAAACTGGTTTTAGAAAAGTCAAGAAATTTTGACAGCAGAGATATTTCCAAAATGCAAGACTGCTTTGCCTTTCTACTGTTGTTATTTCTCTTTTCATCCATTCTTAAAGGTATAGCGAGTAGGATTTTCCTAAAAAACAATGTATAGACTCAAACAAAAATAACCCCTCCTCAATCATCACTTATGACCCACTAGAAGTGTGTGGCGGGGTCTGTATCTGCAGAGACCCTGCCCTCTGCCTGGATTTTCTTATCCAGCCAATAACAACGCGCAGGATGTGAGGTGCAGGACTCTATAAAAACGTAGCGACCAGGTGCCAGATCGTAAGCACGTGGGACCACCAGAAGTGTGTGCGCTTTGTGGAGGAGGGGCCAACTTTGAATGTTGTGTTTACAAATAGCAACCGACGAATCCTACTGGTTATACCTTTAAAGTATAAAATTGATGTCAATCCATCCATCTGTTTTCTAACCCTTTTATTCTGTCAGGGGTCATGGGGGGCTGAGCTTACCCCAGCTCACATTGGGTGAGAGGTGGGGTACATATAGAAACGAAACTACACCAACATTCACACTTGAAATTGCTTTAACTCATAAGATCTTTCAACAATAATGTTTCAGCAAGGGAGCAGTTTAAAGGTAACATATCTTGAGGGTTTACAGGGAATCTTGGTTTTAATAAGTTAGTCTTGCTTTATAGGATGATAACTGTGTTTTAAATTGTTGTAGCCTACAAAGTACACAGACATTACTGCTGACTAATTTTCAAAGCATTGTGTTGTGTTCTAGATTTGTGAATGTGTTTTTTTCTACCTTTAAGTCAGCTATTGGTTTCTATTTATTTCTGTATGGTAAGTAAGTAACTTTCAAAAATAATCACCACATAATTGAACTGAGATGTCTTCATTGTAAAACTAGGCAAAGATTTTGTTTTCTTTTTTGATACATTTTTGGGACATTTTTGTGTTTATTGAACAGTTGACAGCATAGAGACAGAGTATAGATTGAGGGCTATCACATCCAACAAAGCTGCAATCAAACCAAGGATGTTGTGGTTACATGTACAAATATTACACACTTCTCACTGTATTCTGAATGACATGTTCCCGTTCTGGGAAATTTAATCAACATATAATCATAATCAAACTTCTATAAAGTATTTTAGATTTAGCTGTCCTAAGTTGATTTTAAAAATTTCAATTTTAATGTAACGTGATATTCATTATGATGATTACCTTTAAAAAAAATCGTGTCAGCCAAGACCAACATTTGGTATACAAAAGAGGTTTTATTTATACAAAATACTGAGCAGAATTTAACAGGAAAATCTGAAGAAAAGTGTTTCAAATAATTAAATCTTCAAATCACTGATAGAGTGTTGTTTGTGCCTTGAATACTTTGATAAATGGGCAGGAATAAATGAATGTATACTCATTTATTTTTCTTGGTGGGACCATTGAAGGGTTAACAGTGTCAGTTACACTTAAACTGAAATTAGTGTCATTTAACTCACGGCCCTCCAGTCTAATCAAAGTATTAACACCTTAAATGGTATGAAACTGGAAAGCTATACTTACAATGTCATTATTTTTTTATCTTGCTTCTCACCTTTTCCTTTGTTAAGATCAACAGTGTACATTTTTTCTTTTAATATACTGTCTTTTGATTTGTTTCCTTTTTATGTTTCTCCTTTTGCAGTTGTTTGTATTTATGCCCCTCACAGTATCCCTTTTCAAAAGGAGTCGGAGAATGAGCATCGGTATTAGCAGGTGTTAATCCAGCTCATGTTTTCCTGTCGTCTCTCTGCTCTCTTGGCTGATTACACTGAGTCCAGAGCAGGGAGGGCTGTCTGTTTGAGTCCAGTGCTGCACTCATTAGTAGCCAAGCATGGGCAGTGCATAGCATGCCAGCCTCTGAACGCAGGACAACAACAACACAGTGAGGGGCTTCTCCGCCACACAGCAGCATGTCAGTACTTTAGGACTTCTCACTTCTTTTTTTCTACAAATTACCTTGTGGTCTTGTACAGACCCAGGTCAGTGGTTTTACCATGGAGTTGGGGAAAGCTAATCTGAATCTAAGGACAGTGCTGCTGACGATGATGATGTTCAAATGGGGTGAGTAGAAAGAGCTGTACAGTATGAAGTGTTCATTTTGGATGCTCATTTCTGTGTAATTCTAACTGAATGCTAGAGAACTGAAGGGGATGTCAGGGTTTAACTCCTAAGAGAGATTGTTCTTGCGTGCTTGCTGTTTGTGCTTAATCCTTTTTCTGTGAAAGCAACAGGTTGCATGGAAAGAGTTATTACAGGGACGTACACACCTGCAATAACTATTTCACCTCACATATACTTACTATATGCTTATTGACTGACAAAAAAACATTGTAGTGCTAGCATTTTATCATTGATTGGATAGTCCAGAGGAGCCCTAAGGATTCTCTCCTGTTTCCTTGAACAGTTAACAGGAGCAGGTCTCAGGAATGTCATCAGTGCTCTCAGAGATGCTGCTCCATGAATGGTGCACAAATGATTTATGGGAGGTGCTTATCGGACTAGTTTGTGCTTCTACTATATTATGAAACTCAAATAGATGGAGACAAGTTGGGGGTGGTTTGTCCTTTGTTACTTACAACAATGATGATGGGATTGGCTAGCTTCCAGTGAATTTTTCACAATACTGAGAAAGCACGAGCATTTGGAGGATAATTCTTTTAATTACTGGTGCTGTTAGACTTTGTTAGCCAAATATCTTTACTGGATTCTTAAACATTAGTAGCTGGTGTATGATTGGATCATTGGTAGAAGGTGTGGCTTCGTTTAACATTCGCTTCTGTTTTTACTAGCCCTTTTCTATTAAATTTGACACATGACTGGTTCAGAATCAGAGGCAGTGCTCCTCAGTCATGCATACTCAAACAGAGCAAACAGGGGTGAGACCAGCAGAAAGAAGCTCATTCATATCTGTCTGTGGAGGTGCAGAATGAGGTCACATAGTCCAGAAAGTTTAGATTTGGTTTTTTACATTAATGTCCCATCAAGTTTGATCAGGCCCAAGACTTTTCTCACAGGAAATGTGTATGTATTTGTACAAAAATATAACGTTTTTGTATGTATGTGCGTGTGTGTGAAATGCAGCGCATTTATAAGCAGTATACAAACATTTAATACATGGTTTATCCCACACTGTACTGTAGATGTACGCAGCCATAATGACATTTTTAAGTGTTTATTAATGTACAGTATTTATCAGCAATTATAACTTCACCTATGAAATATATATTTATTTACTTCTTATTTATATTTTATATTATTACAGCTGTATTTTACTATATTGTTATTCATATTGTTTGACTATACACCCAGTAGCTTAATACCTTCTTATATAATATTTCTATCTCAATGTTCTCAAACTGTGGGGTGGGTCACCTTTGGGAGGTGTAGAAGTATTATTGCAAGCATGTGACTGGGAGAAAAAGGTAGGCTAACCACATCGTGACTCCAACTCTGTACTTAACACACAAACATGATTTGTGTGTTAAGTACAGAACTCGGTTTAATGAATCTGATTTATGTGGAAACAAGGCCAGATTGCTCCCTCACTCACTAACAATCCTGGGTTCACTTGAGTGACTCGTGTAAAGGTGAAAGGAAATGTGCAGGCTGTGTTCTTGATAATGTTACTTTAATAAAATAGTGTTCAACTCAGATCATCCCAATATTATTAATACTTATATAATTTATAGACAATATACTTATATAAAATAAAACTGATGATGATCTAACTTTCTATAAGACAGATAAGAATAAAACATTGGATGTGCAGTCATTTAACAGTGTCCATAATGAGCTCCAAGGCCTACATGTAGCTGTTCATGCTTGTATTTATTAAACCCAGAGACTCTTTACTACAGCAAACTGTAGACAAGCTCTGGATTCAGTCTGTTTCGAGATACTTCATGCTCATCATTTCATTTCATTTTCAGAAAATAAAAAATAGATGAGCTGCTAATCTGTCTAAGGGAGGTCAGAGACAAAAGACAGATTAATAGAGATTAAGGGATGATATCATTGAGAGTGGGACTGTGTCTGACAGACAGAATGCTCTCTTTGTATGTGTGTGTACAGTGGACAAGAGAGGCGGTTCTGTATGTGTGTCTATATGATGGGGTACATGGTAGCTGTACTGTGGACCTCAAAAGAAGATGAGACCAAGGCTGTGATTTTGTTTTTTGAAACTTTTTGAGGGTATTTTCACCTTTATTGGACAGTTGATGGTACGGAGGCAGCTAGGAAACACTTAAACACTCAGCTATCAGGGCGCTCCGTGTGTGACTGCATTAACTGCATTAAGCTGTGTCAGGTGAATGAGACATCTGTCCCCCTGTCTGTCATTGTCTGATCTGTTTCCTCTGTGTCACCTCTCATAGATACAGGTGTCTGTAGTCAGGATCAAGCTTGTATGTGTATTCTGTGGATTACTACGAATGACGGACAGGTCATAATGTCGTCTGTAGCTCTCTGCTATGTGTGTGTCTGGGTTCATCCTCCAGTTTCAATCTGGATTAAAGAGATGTAAAAATTTAAGAAAAATAGCAGCAATTAACAGGGCCAAGCACGGATGTTGAAATGGTGATGAGCTGTTTGACATCTACAGTAGAATTACTTTTTTTCTGTCTTGATTTATGTGAAGCATCCACTTTCCAAATTTCTGTCAAAAAATATTTTATTTTTCTCTCAAAAGGTAGGTCAAATTTTCAAAGAATAAATTTCCTGAACAGTATCAAGCCATCCATATGTTCGGACCATAAACTGTACATCCACTTTCTGTTACGGCTTTTTTGCAGGCTACAAGTGATACTTTAGTCAGGTACCTCTCACTTGTATACTCTCTTCAAAGTTACACAAAGAAACCTGTGCAATACTTAACAGTTGCTGAGAACATTCATGTACATTGTCTCAAAAGGGCTTTAGTTCTGTGCATCTCCAGAAAACATGGGTGTAGCTTGCCTGCATGTGACAACATAGCCTCCTGGGGTGGGATCTCCAAAGCCAGGGGAAGAATACATACATAAGAATACAATATAAATTGAAAATACAATAGTTTGAAGACTCTCCTTATGTCATGGTGTGTAATATTAAACGAATAATTCAACACTTTGGGAAATATGAGAGAGGTACAGTATGAATTGTCAATCTCATGTTTGTGTGTTAAGTATGGAGTTGGAGTCAGGATGTGGTTAGCCTAGCTTAGCATAAACACTGGAAGCAGGGGGAAACAGCTAGCCTGGCTCTGTTCCAAACAGAAAAAATGCATCACTGATATTGATCCTTTCATCCAACTCTCAAATGTTGAAAATGTTTAGCTATTCCTTTAATGCTGTTTGGTCATTCATTGATCAACTGGCAGAACATTTTGTAGGAATGTTGTGAATATTCAGTGTGATGATTATAGGAAGTCTTGGAGTATTAGTACAATCATGCTTCCCATGCTCATTATATTCCTTAAATATAATATCATTTGCTTTATAATAATTATATAGTTTTGCATACGGTTTTGCGCATCAACATGAAATACTGTGAGTGAAATAAATTGTTTAAGACTATAAAATATTATACTACAACTGTAGCACCACCTACGGTGTTATTCTACTGTTAACAAGGCCTGGGAATCCTGAAAAGTGTGCCACGTTTCAAGAGGGTTTGGGTATGGGAAGCTGGTGAAATGTGAGGTCAAAGTGACAGAAGAAGAAGAGCATGTGGGAAAGAATATGGTGACAGAGTAGATGACAGAGGGGACACATGCTAGAGGTTGAAGCTTGAAGCTGTAATCTGTGCAGGTGTCCTGCCACCATGAGATTAGAGGAGCAAGGGGATTGGCCCAAAGAGGCCAGAGGGATTACAACATGGAAAAGCTCTATAGGTCAGGGAGGCCATCAAACCTGCTCGGGTGAAAGAGGGGGAGGGAAAGTTGGATGAAGAGTAGAAGTGGGGGTGTATAAGGAGAAGGTGGTAGAGATGGGGATCAAAAAAGAGGGAAAGGGTGTCTACAATGAAAACCAATGCTGTCACTGTAGAGAGAGAGACAATAATGAAAAAATAAAAAGTGACAGAGAAGATCACACATCTAAATACATACAAAACCAGGAAATATTAAATATCACTAGTTTTGTAGCATCATTAGAACTGAATGTGTAACATGGTCAGTTACACACCTCACAATTTATGTTCAGTGCCAATGCCAGAAATAGTGTGTCCTTTATGTAACAAGTTTATGTCCCATCACAGACCTACAATTAATGTTTGCTTTTTTATTAAGTGTAACCATGATCTTTCCTAATCTTAACCAACTGTTTAAGTTGCCTATGCCTACCATACTCTAACCTTTAGTGGCCTAACTCTATTTTGACCATAGCTTATTTGTCATTACAATAATCTTTCCCTGACCATGCCATAGTTTTCATGCATTGTAGAAAGTGAGAATTTAAAAAATGTTGTCATTAAACGTAACCTGGGGTTTTTGCAGAATTGACCACTCTTGTCTGGTAATAGGGTTACAATTAGAAACATATCGTAACAGTGAATTGTGTGACCAAGGGTAAACATGTTCGCAGGAAAAAGGAGTGGAACAAGAATTAACCCTTGAGGCACGCCACAAAAGAAAACACGAGCTGACAGTGAAACATGGAAACATGATGATCAGAACTTTCTGACAGACAGTGAAATCAAGCATATGAACTTCCAGATATACACGCTCACATTCTGAACCTTTCCAGATGAATACTGTGGTCTAAAGTGTTGGATACCAAGCAGAGGCCTCACAAATGCAAATGTTGCGGACTAGTTGCATATGGATGAAATGTATCAAAGACAGGGGTAAATCAGTTAAATCAAGTATATGGTTGGAATAAAAGCCTGATTGCACTCGTCCCCATTGTGGCACATGATTGGACAGTGTTTCTCTACCCCTGTTCAACCCAACAGCACTTAAATTAAGTTCCTCATCAAACAAGCAGGATCACCTCAATGTTTATCCTAGTCTCCTTCTTACATCAAGGAGACTTGAACCTAATCTTGAAAACCTCGACAGCCACCTGGGACTCTTCTAGGCTACAGGTGGCTAACACTCTCCTGCCCACTGTGATCATGTTCAAACACAGTTAGTGTCTACAGTTCAGACTGAGGGGAGGACGTACCTCAACCAGAATTGGAAATGACAACAACCTTCTGCTTCAAAAGGGCGACACCAGGCCACAGTTGTAAAGCTGCCTTTACCTGGCAGACCTCAGAGCAGCTGCCAAAGAGCATATCAACGATATATATAAAATGCTAAATCATTTATGATCATTAAGAAACATTTACATCTGTGTTGTATAACCGTAATCATTGTTATATTTGCTGCCTGCAGTTGCCACCATTGGATTAACAGTTTAGTAGTTACAAGTTGAACTCCTTTAAGATGTGCTTTAGTACCATTGTCTATCCAATCTTTCACAGTCCAATCAGCTTTTATCATAATCCATAGTCTCCATACAATATAGAGACTATGGATTAAGTTACTGTATGTAAGGAAAGCAGGTTGTTACAAACTACACTGATGCCTGAGGTGCATGCTCATCCTGCATTATTTGTGGCCGACTTCTAATCTAAATAAATACTTTTTCACTTGGTTGCATTTCATTGTAAATACAAATATTTGGAATCTAAATATAATTTTCTTTATAAAGTTCCAACTACAAAAATATTGTGAAAATGAGACAGCGGTTATTCAGAACCAGAAGAAACATTTTAAACAAAAATGTAAAACATCAAGACAAAAATGTGTTGAGATCCTTTACTCATAATAACAAGATATATTTTCAGTTATAGTGACATGTTTTTGTTGTTATTACAACATACAAAAGTATTCAGTTTTAACACTTGTTATAATAACATGTCATTTTATCTTGTTATGTCTACAAACTTTCCCGTTATTACACAAAACGACACATCTTGTTGAAACAAGAAAGTTCCCCTCGTTATTACATAAGTAGGAATGTTGTTATAGTGAAAAAAGAGTGAGTCAATGCATAGATACATGGTAATGTACAAAGTAGATGTCCATCACTCCTTCAATTGCCAAACAAAGAAGGAGATTATCTGTAACTCACTCATGCACTTAATCTTTACATGAATGAGTCACACATCCAATTGTGTGGGTTTATTTTTATGAGGGGGTGGCTACAAATTTCTTTACCTCCAGATAAGAACCAAGTCACTTTGATAACATCACATGATGTCTACTGGAGAGATTATGGAACAATACAGAGCAGTCTTAACCGCTGGAATCAAACAGGTTGTTATTCAGTTCCCATTAAATAAAGTGACCAGCTTTGATTTCACACTTTTAGACCTTGGGATTTAGCTGATTACAGTATGTAGTGACTATGTGCTACCAGGGTAATTGTGATAGCTGTCTGCTTGTCATTAGGAATGACTCCAGGTTGTCCATGGATCCATAGCTGGGGAGTAATCATTGTAATCCTTTGTGACTGGCTGAAGAAGGTCTTGTGGGCTTCAGATAGCTGTTAGTAGCCCTGCCTTGAGAGACTCGAATCAACGAGTCTTGAATCAAAGCAGTACTTGATCTAAGCAATAAAACAACTCTACATGCACTTTGATTGCATACTTAGTATACTCTAGAATTTGAATCTGGTATTGGTCTTGGTTATTCTATATTTATCTTATGGACACAAATCCCATGAAAAGACCCAAACCAACAATGTGTTAGTCCTTCTCTCAATACTTTCTGACTTCCCTACCCTTTCTCAGCCCCAAGCCCACTGGCCCATTTTTAGCAAATGTTATTCAAACAGGAAGGAATAGTGCATGGGGCCTATTTTCATTGGTGGATTAATCCACATTTGGTGCTCTAGTGAGTATTTGAGACAGCAGGATGGTGTATGTGGGATTGAGTCCATGTCAACCAGTGCAACGGTGTGGCTCATTGATGTGTTTTTAATAGTGTAGTTTAATAGTGATAACAAACAATACACGCAAACAAGATTTGTTGTTGGTTTGTCATGGGATTTGTTGACAAGAAGAAAAATATAGAATATCGCCAGACTTATGCTTTAATTAGCCATGACCTGCTCCTCTCTGACCCAAACCATCAAACTAAAACTCAGCCGATCTGCTTCATGAGGACTGTGGGGGGTATGGTTTAATCAGATTTAAATGATAGTGCTGGTAACGTGAGCAAACAACTGTTATTAGATTTTGATTTAAATGTTGCTAAATCCTGAATGGTGCACAGAAATATGTGACATCATCTTTTTCCAACAGAGCCCCACCTACTTCAAACCACTGAGTAGAGCACAGACAAAACAAAACAAAAAATACAGACAATCTCTCCTTTAAAATGGCTAAAATTGCTGTAACTTTGACAGAAGAAATTAGGGTGTTGATGTAGGACTCCTGTGGGAGGACCACAGTGGTGTCAAACAGATTTATGGCCTTCAAAAACTGTCAGAATGTGTATTATGTTCTCTTGTTCCTGGAAAAAGTCCAATGATGTCCAACTTTTGCAGCAAGTTCTCCCCCTCCATAGCTCCCTTCACTGTTAATATCTTCCACTTCATTGAGAATTTGGAAACAGGACACTGATCAAAGTGACGGGGGCTGGGAGGCTGGGAGTGGTGGATGGGGGTATTTTGGATGGGGAGTTGTGATTGGCCTAATTAAAGGAATGTGGACTGATTCCACAGAGACGTCATGGCATTGGCTGGTGAGTGGAGACAGCATATGTGAATCCTCTCCAAACTACCCCACCCCCCCTTTATGAATGCTCACATCCACTTTGTGAAATGACATACAGAACGGCCACACAGGCTGAGAGAGTGGCCATTCATGGAGGATAATACACAGTACATCAGTCATTATTTGCACTGGCTACAAGCTAGGAGACAAGAAACACAATTATTTATCTAATAAAAGGAACAGCCTGTTGGGCTGGCCTGATGTTCATTAACAGTGAAACTTGTGCCTCATGCATCTTTGTGAAACAAGACTAAAAATCACACTAGTGGCCCCTAAAGGCCAGCGAAGAGTAGCTGGTGTAGTCTTTTAATTCAGAGAATGTCTTGATATTCAAAAGCTTTTCTCAAATCACTTTCAACTCATTTGGTGTCACAGGAGAGGCTGGTATGGCCCGAGTTAAGAATTTATACTTAAAACAAGACAGACACTGGGACACGTGTGCAAGCTTTTAGCTGAACAGGATGTGTAAGGATTTAACACTCCTGCTTTTGAACATCAGTGCCAGGACACTCCGACACAATCTGTCTTTTCAAATGAAGTGAGAGCAGATTAGAGGGAATGTCAGAATGAAGAAGTGTAACAGGTTTAAAAGCAGGTGACCAGCAATGACACAAGTTCAGTTCATCCACTTGTTTGTTGCAGCTAAATGGAGACAGGTATCGTATATTTAGTGAGTGGGCCCTGCCCACCCCCCTCCCAGTGTCCCAATAGCACACTGTTATGTGACTGACCGGACATGAACCAAAGTCTTATTATGTGTGCAGTCTATGGTCCCACAACATTCCAAGCCACCTGTAGTTGTAGATTGAGGAAGCAGTAAATTACTGATATTGCCAAATTGTTCGTATACAGTATATTATAATGCAATACTGAAAGACAAGTGATATAGGTTAGGTAAACACTCTCAGTTTTTCCCACACGAAAACAAAACAGTTTTTTAAATGAATTTTGCCACTATAGAATTTTGCCATCTGGCCGGTACAGTTCTGTGCAGAACTTTTATGGAAAATGCAAATATAAAAACAGTACAAAACCCTGATCAGAATCAGAACCAGAATCAGCTTATTGGCCAGGTGTGTGTACACACAGAAGGAAGGAATTTGACACAGAAATAGACTTACATACAGCTTAAAAACAAGGACAACAAGCTTGACAGGGTAAACATAAACATTAAACTACTATGTACAGATATAAATATATATATAAAAAAGTATATATACTGTATGAAAAACAATAACAATAACAAATGTAGACAATAAGACAATAGTGCAGTGGTGCAGAGTGCAAAGGATGCTGAAATAAATATGATTACTGTAACAGGTTGCTTTATATACATGAGGTAGGTGGATATGACAGTATATACAATGTTTATTGGTTTGTGTGTGAGTGATGATGTTTACATGATAAAAACATTGTGTATTTAAACAAGTAGAATATATAATTTACAGGTCCAGTGGATGTTTGTGTCACAGGGATCGTTCCTGACACTCTCTGTCTGGTGTTAACTGATCATCAGAGTGACAGCCTGTGGACAGAAACTGTTCATGTGTCTGGCTGTTTTGGCATACAGAGCTCTGTAGCGCCTTCCAGAGGGGAGAAGTTGGAACAGGTTGTGTCCAGGGTGTGATGGATCTGCAGTGATGTTTCCTGCCTGTTTCCTGACTCTGGACATGTATAAGCCCTGAATGGAGGGCAGGTCGGCACAGATGATTCTTTCTGCAGTCCTGACTGTCTGTTGTAGTCTGTTGGTGTCTGGTGGTGTCAGCAGCTCCTTACACAGGTTGAACTTCCTGAGCTGGCGCAGTACTTGGACGCCCACTTTAGATCCTGGGAGATTGTGGATCCCAGAAATCTGAAGGTTTCCACAGCAGACACCGTGTTACTCAGAATTGAGAGGGGGGCAGTGTTGGGGTCCTCCTCCTGAAATCCACTGTCATCTCCACAGTTTTGAGCGTGTTCAGCTCCAGGTCGTTCTGACCACACCAGAGATGCTTTTCTTTCCTTTTTTTTTTCAGGAGGACAGACGGGACTTCTAAAGATATTGTACAGATATCCTGATATCTTTTCAAAGATATTTAATTCATTTATTTACTACAATATACAGTATATATTATTTAGTATAATAGAGTCCATAATAGGTCCAGAGCCCACCACTGACAGGATCTTGTTTAAAGTTGTGATCCTTGAGGATTATTAAAATTATCACTGACCTCTGTGACAAATGTTGCATTTCCTATGGCTGCTTCACAATTTAAAGCCGTACTTTGGTTCATTGGGCAAAAAATTTGCATTAGCAGTACCTTAGCACAAGAAATACAGCTTTTACACAGCTGTAGGAGAATGATCAGTAAATCGGCAGGCTTCTATCAATTAGATGGTATTATGAACAGTAATGATGGAGTATATGCATGCGTTGTTTCCTGTGAATCAGTTGTGCCTGTCTAGGCAATTTGAGTCCTGTGCAGGAACGGTGGACTCCACCAGTGGCTATGAAAACCTTCCTTTAGAGAAGCAGTTAGAATCCAAATACATGGAATGATTATTGCAGAAACAATTCTGATCCTAACAAGTACCTCAAAACTTGGTTTGACGTTTGAAAATCGTTGAGATTGCAACTTTAATGTAATGCTAGTAATGTTAACACAATAAAGAGATACGTTTGTTGCAAATTTGAAAAATAAATTGGATGAGAGGCTTTTTGTTTGTTTTGCTTTGTTTATAGAGTACTGGTATTATGGTTGTCATTTTCTTTGGGTGTTCTCCTGCTTTTGCTCTAGATCAGTTGTTCCTAACCTTTCTGACTTGTGGCCCCTTAAAATAAAGTAATGTCTACTTGTGACCCTTCATCGCAGGTTATGGCCTTAGTGTGGACATAAGTTGTGAGTAGTTCAGTGAAAGAGTGATGTTGTCAGATTGCTTTATTTAAAAAGGGCAAAAAAAATCAGAGCAAATATACATTATTTTTTTGTAGAAATATTCTGTGAATTCAATTAATTCTATTCTGTTTCGTGACCCCTAAATAATTCTTTGTATAACACTGTGTTTGTTTTCCAGGAATCTTCTGCACAGCCACATCAGACAAATGTTTGTCGGCACCCTGCCACAATGGAGCTTCCTGTGTGGACACCATGAATGATTATGCCTGTATCTGTACCAGAGAGGGGGTCCGATACATGGGCAAAAACTGTGATGAACTCTACGACGCCTGCTCCTTTGCTCCATGTGAAAACTGCACCAGCACTCCTGGCACCACAGAATACCACTGCATCTGCCCGGATGGACTAACAGGTGATAACTGCACAGAGGAGGTGGACGAGTGTCAGAGCAACCCGTGCTCTGAACCCCGCTCTCTGTGTGTAGACCAGCTGAACGGGTACTTCTGCAGATGTCCTGCTGGGTTCGGAGGACGGGACTGCAGGACACATGTGACTGACTGCATCGATGAACCTTGCAGGAACAATGGGATGTGTCTATTACAACCGGAGGGCTTTGACTGCCACTGTGCACCAGGGTTCGAGGGGAAGACCTGCGAGGAGGATGTGAACGAGTGTTCATCAGAGCCCTGTCAGAATGGAGCTATCTGTATAGATGGAGTGGCAGAGTACCACTGCTTCTGTGTACCTGGTTTTCAGGGCTACAACTGTGAAATCGACATCAACGAGTGTGCTTCACGACCCTGTGAGAACAACGCCACGTGCAT
Source organism: Oplegnathus fasciatus (assembly GCA_003416845.1). NCBI lineage: Eukaryota > Metazoa > Chordata > Actinopteri > Centrarchiformes > Oplegnathidae > Oplegnathus > Oplegnathus fasciatus. The sequence continues at coordinate 1,622,749 of NTHP01000027.1, forward strand.
CAATGAGAAGGACCACTACGAGTGTGAGTGCTTGGTGGGCTTTGCAGGTACATCCAAAAGTTGCACACACACACGCATGCACACACACACACACACACACACACACACAGTTATCCATGTACAGTACAATTTTAGCTTGGCAGGTGTATCAGTCAACTGTTTAATTACTGTTTTAAATCAGTACACAAGGTAAGTCTTCAGTCTTCATGTCCTTTCCTTCCTTATGCATTTTGTGACTCCTATTATTGTATTATAATCATTCATTGTCTTCTATTTGGAGGATTATCATGAAAGTTTTGGAACTGCAGTTGCTACAGTTTGGGGGCTTTAGTGATGTAAACAGGAAGTACAATGTTGCCATAGAGACAGTTAGTTAGCTGTTGGCTACAACTTGAGCCCTACATTTGTTTACATTTTGGCAAATTGGCACCACTAAAACTTTGAAAAACTCACGGTAAATATTGTCCAGCATCAACCAACACTCTCCCAGACGCAGGCGCGCAGACGCAGCAGGCAACATGGGTTTGTTTTGCGTCAATGAAAACATGGCGGAAGGCGGTGACAACACTGTGGAGATTTTGTCTGAAGTCTGAAGTGTGGTCATATTTTGGGTTTTATAAGAGTGCTGAGGGAAGCGTGATTGAACATGCAGACTCTATTCAGCCATTGCACACAATAACACGTTGCGTCATCACCCAAACCACATATTTTGTTCATTTAAAATCCGGCAGTCGTTGATTTGGTTGTAAAAGTATTCCAACAGGAGAAACACTCATTTGTATTTATGTAAATTGTGCACGGGGTCATTGCGTATACTCAAATGCAACACAGAAGATAGACTGTGTGTGTGGCTGTTATTATTTTAATGTTTATGCAAACAAAAAGTGCACAGTGCTGCTAATTTTATTTGTGGTTTTCAATATAAAACTTGGTGAAATGATTTCAGGGTGTGTATCACTACTTTCTGAACATTTTCAGCACATTTTAACAATAACGCGATAATACTGATAACTGTGATCATTTTGGTCGCTATAATCGTGATGTTAAATTTTCATACCGTTTCATCTCTACACCTCACACAGTATGTTTGCCTCACGTCTCTATCTCCAGGCACCCCCTTCAGCTCTCCCATGCCCCGCTGAAAATCCCATGAAAAGACCAAAACCAACACTGTCTTAGTCCATATCTCAATATTTTCTGACTTCTCAGCTCCAGGCCCGTTGATACCTACTGAAGACATAAATCTTTAAAAAGAGCTCACAGATATATAGTTTCATTATTAAAAGGCACTAATCAGGATTTACTGTGTGCGTGTTAAACTCTTAATAAATAAAACCTAAGAATATTTTTCCATACTTTAACTTACATTGTTGCTGTTTTTAGGCAAGACAAAACTAGAATATCATTAGATCACTTTAATTAACTACAAACACACAGCCATGAGACATAATCACCGTATAACTGAGATGGCTAATGTGTCAGCCATCAATGGCCTATAAGTACATCCAGAGCAACACAACTAATAACCTGAAATGATAAGGTGGCTGTAAGGTGTCCTTTCTCCTGTGTTGAAATCTAGCTTTAATACCTTTATTATTTCAGTTGATATTATGCATACGTGCTGCATATTCCTAAATACAGTTGTATTAAATCAAATTATCACAAACTAACTGACACACCTATTAACTATTAACCTAAAACTATTAAAGCATTGGGTAGGTTACAGGAGATATGGGTTAGTTATCAAGAAGCTGCCATGCGCACTGTACCTGATAAGTATTTAAATGCAACAGAGACATACACAATGCTTAAAGTGTGGGAGGAATGGGGGGTCAGTAGCGGCCCACAGCCCATTTTTGCCCTTGGATTAATCAGGAGATTATTCCAGCCCTGGGTTACTGCCCATGTCCCACAGTATGTGCTCTAAGACTTTCTTTCTGTCACACAAGTTTTTAAGTTCTTTATGTAATTTCCTATTCAATCATCATCCAAACCAAACTGAATATATCGAAAAGTATTCCTTTTTTTTATGCACTGAAACTTACACTTCATTTTGAGCTTTATAATCTTTCAGAACAGGTACATATACAGTATAATGAGAAAACACTATCCACAGTATTGCAGGTACTAAAAATATAAAAGGAACTACTACTGTGAAATATTACTTCATATTACTTCAGAGATAGAAGCTAAGCCCCCTGCATGTGTGTCTACTTTGTTTAAAGCTGTGAATGAAGATGTTCAGTACTGTGTCAGCATTAATCATCTCCTCAAAGAACACATCAGCAGTGAGACAAGGACTTTCTGCCTGCTGACAGCATTTATTTGTTCCCCTAGAGGTTCTTCTACTTCTTGTTCCTCACCATCGTTTGTTAATTCCACAGTGTTTTGTTTGTTGCTGATAAAGTGGGAACGAGGAGTATTTTAAGTGCACAGTAAGATGTTTTTAGTCGGGCATCTTATCTGCGGCTCAGATAAAGTCTCTGTGCAGAGTGAGAGAAAACAATCCCATCGTGCTTTTCTTACGCTCCTTTCTCTCTCTGTGAGCCTGCTCTGTGTCAGAGGAGCTTCATGTTATCTGTGAGTGGTCGGATTAGATTAGCACTGCTGCATTCCCCTGTCACTCTGTTTGTTTGGAGAATGTAAAGAAAGGTGGTGATCATTGCGGGTCTCTGGAGACCAGAATAGACACACTGATCTATTTGGGCAGTTCAGTGCGGTTGGCGTGTTGATGTATAAAAAATATGACTGATCATTTGACTATATACAAATTGCTTTACCAGATATGACAACTTGCATTTCATCATCAATGTTATCATCATCATCGTCATCATCATTGCTTTCATATTTCCCTCCCAGTGCTTTCAGTAACATCCTAACTTTCCCCTCCTCCACCAGGAGTCAACTGTGAAATTGAAATAGATGAGTGTGAGTCCAACCCCTGCCGCAATGGAGCCACCTGCCACGACCTGATGGACATGTACTCCTGTGAGTGTCCGCCCGGGTTCGACGGCATCAACTGCGAGGTTGATGTTGATGAGTGTGCCAGTGAGCCCTGCCAGAATGGAGCTGTCTGTCACGACATGGTGAACAGGTAGGCCAATCCCCAAGCTGAGTACTGTATGTAGGAGCTACTATTATTCTTATTAGGTATTATTCTTACTATTATCATGCAGCGGACAGTATGGTTCCTCATCCAGATGGCTAGAAGAGTTTTTAAGGAGTCTGGAAACACCTTCAGAGCTCTGGCAAGAGCTTTTAAACCAATTTCCTGTGCTTGTCAAAAAATACTGGGATATTTATAAAATGTATGCTTAGCTATGTGACTCAGATGTAACGCTATTACATGAGAGGAACAAACTGGGGCTCTATTATATCATTATTAATGTTACAACACCCAGAAAGGCTTGTTGTTAGGAGGTCATAACATAATTCAAAGAGAGTCAAAGAGTAGCAGATAAACCATTTTTATTTTATCTTTAAAGAGTAACTTAACATCAGGCTGAAAAGCAGTGTTTCTCTGTTAGAAAGTTTCAAGCCCAATGAGAAAAGACCTTAATTCTACAGTTGTATCCTCTAGTAGCCTGTTTCCCACTAACAGTGTCTTGAGTCCCTGATGTACTCCAGAATGGAAATGGACACCAGGGCAGACAGAAGACTTACTTTTGGTTCTGTACATGCTACTTTGGTTTTGAGTTAACAGATGAGAAAATTTATATCACAAAAACAATATCACAGTTGTTGCTGATTGTCAGAATTTTTATATCCTGCTGTATAAAAACTCATGTGTGTCTCTTGCAGCTATGAATGTGACTGCAGTGATACAGGATTTGAGGGTGATCACTGTGAAGTGGACATCCCTGAGTGTGCCTCTGATCCCTGTCAGCATGGTGCCACATGTATAGAGGGAGTCAAAGGATACACCTGCCTCTGCTGGCCAGGTACTGATCTACATGCTGAACACCAAGCATTTCTGTACCAGCACAAGGACACACAAAGGTTACGAACTGAGCCGATTGGGCTGCTGTCCATCTGCCCCTGAGCCCAGAGCACTTTGAGCTGTAGGTTTTCACAAAACCACAATTAGATACACAGGCAGTGTGGCGAGTAGTGAGTCGGATACCCACTGAGACAAACTGCCCACAGAGAAGAAATCATCTGACCTGCAACTAATACGCATAACAAGTGTACACAATTATAGCCATATGTTTGAGTTTAAAACTATTTTTCTCTGCGAGTTACTCAAAGAGGATGCATGGAACATGCTTTGTACCAGAACATTCAATCCAACCATTTCTCTTAAAAGTAACTTTATTTAAAGTGCAAAATCACAAATGTGTAATACTAAAAAAAACAATAGCAAAAGTAAATATTAAAACACATTTACATAGTCATAGTTTTAATTGGTTATTTACAGCAATATGCTGTCAATAAGGACCAACAAGACTTATGAGTCTAGAGCCATGCAGTTGTGTGGCTTCACAACATGCTAATATACTTACAGTAATAATGTTAACAATGTTGATATTGAGCATTTAATAATTACCATGTTCACCGTCTTAACAAATTAGCACTGAACACAAAGTACAGCTGAGGCTGATGAGAATGTCATTAGTTTTGCAGGTATTTGGTCAGAAACCAACATATTGGACAAACTGAAATTTTGCCCTGATGATGGCGCGAGAGAGACATGAATTTTAGTACCAAATTTCTTCTTAAGCCATATAATAGTTACTGAGATGTTTCACTTAGAACCACAAATGCTGAAGGCGCTACAGGAAAAGTCAGAGGATCACCAAAGTCAGTAGGATTCATCCTCTGGGAACCATGAGTGCCTGTACAGAATTTCATGACGATCTATCAAATGATTATTGAGATATTTCAGTCTGGACTAAAGTGGTGGACCAACTGACCTAGCCAATGTGCTAGCATGGCACAAAACAAATATATCACAATGTAACAGCTATATTATGTTATATTATCATCACAGTTATACATTCAGTTGTATGAGAAAGAAAATAAATAGATTCTCAGTTTGTTTTAAATATCTTACTGGTGTTTGCCTCTCTGATCGAGCATGGTAATGGACCACTGTAGGAAATGCTCTACCATGATGAAATAAATGCATGAATGAAAAATTCTGCATCTGACAGTGTGAGAAATGGATGAACTCGGGCAATGTAGCGGAGAAGGAAGAAAGCTACTTTCATTAATATGCTTTTCCAATGGAAGTGAGGAATCGAGAGCTCATTTTGGTTCTTAGTTTATTGTTAATGCATCCCAACTTGGAAAACACTCTTCCCCAAAATTTGTGACTGGTCTAAGACACCTGCAGAAAATTGTGTTAGTGTTCAGTGTGAATAAAACAGATAAAACTACATTTTGTCTTTTGTTTTTTCTAGGTTATGAAGGACCAAACTGTGAGATTGATATAGATGAGTGCGCCGAGCAGCCCTGTGAGAATGGTGGCGAGTGTTTTGAACGTTCAGATCCGTCTCACTGGGAGATGGACTGGGAGCTCAGCTTCGCAGACGCAGCTGGATATATCTGCCAGTGTCAGTCAGGGTTTGCAGGTCAGTAAAACTAAAGAAACTAATGATCAAAAATCTCAGTTCTCACACATTTTGAAATCTTTTGACAATCATTTAATTTCTTTCACTTTGCAGGAGAGAACTGCTCCGTCAACATCGATGAGTGTGAGTCTGAACCCTGCCAGAATGGAGCCACTTGTGAAGATAAGATCAATGGTTACACCTGTACATGCTCTGTTGGATTTCTAGGTGAGTCTTCCACCTGAATGTACAGAATCATCTATTTCAGGTTAAATTAAAGTTAAATACTTTATGTACTAAACATAGCCTTTGTATCAGTGGCAGCACTTGCCGTCTCAACATAAAAGAACATTTTGAATTTTCTGCTATTAGAAGAAGTATTACTTTACTCCCCTTGGGAAAATTCAATTCAATTTTTTCCCCCACTCCATTGTTACTTTCTTTCATTTCTACACACATACTCAAGCAGGACCTATAGACATGCATTCACTGTGGAGAGACGCATAGCACAGCGTCCCAAGCACTTAGGGGTTCAGTGCCTTGCTCAAAGGCACTTTGACAGTGTCCAGGAGGTGAACTGGCACCTCTCCACACTCCATACTGACTGGTCCGTGTATTATATTGTCAAAATTACATAACTGAAACATTTTTACAAATAATAAAAGCAGGACCAGAAAATAAACATGAAACAATCAAAATTGTTTATAGTTTATAGCCAACTATGACAAACTTAACACTTGTTTTAAACCCTTAAATCAAACTAATCTGCAGGTGGGAAACTCATGATCTGCAACCAAACATTGTTCAATCTCAGTGAATGCTCTCCAAACCAAGAAAAGTTTAAAGAAAAGAAGAAACAGGTTAAATTCCAAACAAATGCTTTTCCTCTATAACAATTTCTGTGTAATGCACAATGTTCTCATGTTTTCTTGATAGTCACTTGTCCTCTATGTTTAATGGGTCATGTTTAAAAATAAAAAAATTGAAATAATAAACTATGTCAAAATTGTTTTTCAAATCTTTTGAAAGTTTTCATATGAATATTGTTTACATCTTCTTACCAATGTAAAAATCACACACCTGACATGTTCAAGTAGTCCACATTCACATACACTCCCACTCATCACACTAATAAAAAGTTCAAGCACCTCACCATATGCGTTCTGTTCATGTTTATATATTTTAGCCTTACATATGGCAAATATGACAAAATTAACTTTATCTCTGTAAATAATACTGATGTGATGTCACTGCTAAAAAATGCTTACTGGGTCTATAGCCTAACTCTTTATACTGTGACTGAATACAGACAAGAAATCCAGTTAAGGTACACAACAAAAGAAAGAAAGGTATATTATTCACTAGAGCACCAAATGTCTATTAATACGCTGCTGAAAATAGTCCCCAACAAATTCACTATTTCCTCATTTTTGAGTAATGTTTGCTAAAAACTACAGTGAGCAGCTGTTTTAAGAAATTAGAGCCTGTTTTAAAAGTCAAACTATCTTAGATTTATGCCTTCAGTAGTAGGGAAGTAGGGAAGTCAGAAAGTACTGAGAGACGGACTAACACATTGTGGGTTTTGGTTTTTTTAGGAGATTTGTTTTGGATTATCCTTCCCTTTCTCTAGTCTGCCGCCACCATATCTAACCCTCAGTGTTGTCTCCCTCCAGGTGAGCTGTGTGAAGTGAACATTGATGAATGTGAGAGTCAACCCTGTCAGAATGGTGGCTGGTGTGAAGATGGCAGGGCATCATACACCTGCCACTGTCCTGAGGCGGAGCCAGGTGAACTTCCTTGGGGAGGTGACCACTGCGATGTGAAACTCTATGGCTGTGTGGGCCATGAATGCCAGAATGGAGCCACCTGCCTTCCGTGGCTGGAGGGTGGAGAACACGGTCACACATGCTTGTGCCCTCATGGCTTCTATGATGAGCACTGCTCTACAAGAACCACATTCTCCTTCTCCACTCCTGGATTCATTCACATCCAGGTAGAAGAAAGGACCCGGAGGGAGGTTGAGCACCATGCTCACCGTGGTTTCGGGTTACAGCTACGCTTCCGGACAACTATACCCAATATGTTGCTCTTTTTCAGAGGAGATGTGGACAATCACCTCCTCCTGGAGATTGTGAATGGTGGTCTTCATGCAAGGGCCTTTTCTGAGGAGTCTGAACTGGATGTCACATTTCCTGGCTTGGTTAGTGATGGAGATTGGCGGGATGCTCACGTGTTTATAGATAATGAAGGTCTGGTCTTGATTCTGAAAGGCCCTGGCTGTGACAGGGATGGATGCAGAGTTATAGATGTTGGTGATGATGAACCACCTTTCCAGCCGTCTGAAGCCTTCACTCATATTTATGTAGGTGGAGCACCAGAGGAGCTTTTAGTGTACTCTGTAAGTGGTGCAGGCTTCATTGGATGCATGGAGGACCTGATGATCGACTCTAAACCTATCCTACCCCAAACACTTCCAGAGGACCAAGGCCATGAGCTGGGATGCAGTAAGACTGAATGGTGTAAGCCTGACACCTGCTCTGGACATGGACGTTGTGTGGACCTGTGGACCAGCTATCAGTGTGACTGCTACCGGCCCTTCCATAGTGAGAGCTGCTCTGAAGGTAAGCACTTTTACCACCAGCAAGTTTTTTGTAGAAGCCTTTGATAAATCTTGTCAAACCACTCCTCATAGGTGTAATGTACTTAACTAAAAGTAGTAATACCACAGTGTAAAAATACTCTGTTACAAGTAAAAGTCCTGCATTCAAAATATTGCTTAAATTAATGTATGAAAAGTACTTATCATGCAGAGTGGACCTGGTTACATTTGTATATAATATTGATTTGTTACTACTGATGCATTGATGTATAAAGAGCATTTTAATGTTTTAGTTGGTCAAGGTAGATTAAATTCTAATTAGCCATTCTGCGTGATAGTTTAATATTGCATCATATTTTCACTTATGTTGGCTAATTAGACCCCTTCTCAGGACTGTGTGGGCGTGTACATAAGTCTAGTGACATCATGTAAAATGCAACATAACTCCACCCAGCATACAGTCTAATTCGTCTAATCAGCCAGAGGGATTGACAACATCTGTGTGGGCGTGAAGAGCATTTAATTCGCAAAGTAATAAGTAATTAGAGCTGTCAAATAAATGTAGTGAAGTAGAAGTATAAAGTAGTATAACTTTGAAATGCTTGAGCAAAGTACATGTACCTCAGAATTGTACTTCAGTACAGTACTTGAATACATGCACTTACAGTAGTTACACACATGTAATTAGCTAATGTATTTGTCAGAGTAACAGTGGATCTTATCTTTGACAATGTAAGCCAAGTTACAGATATAAGCCATGTAGAGAAGAATAACAATAAATAAACCAACTTTCAGTTTTGTACTGGGAAGTCAGCGAGGGATCATGGCAGAGGAAAAAGTATGCTGAATTACATCTGCTCCTCTCCTTAATATGGAGGTACCCAGCAAAGTACTTTCTTAAGTCTTTCCTTATTCTTTGTTATTTTAACATTAAACCATTATGGCTGCAACTTTCTACTTTGCAGAATTTTTACTTTCATAATTGGTTATTTTGATAATTGTTTGACTTTGACATTTGGTTTGTATTTTCATGACTTGATAATAAAGGTATGGCAAAAAAAAGTATGGCACTTTGTTAATAATGATAGCTCCTGTCTCCTCATGACAGGACCCAAAAACAAAAGCAAGATGTGATTAGCTGCTGCACTAACTGTGGCCACTGTTTGCTACTGCAAAAATAATTAAATCTACATTACATTGACAATAAAAACATACTTACCCTTACCCATTTGATGGCCACCTGCAGAAAAAGCCTTGATTGCCACCTTTGGCATCTTTAAAGAACTTGTGCTGTTGTGTGAACTGTTACATTACAGTGGCATTCCTGATACTGAAGTCCTGCTACCAAATGTTGTAGTCCTATTTTTCATGTGATTAATCCAAGCTTCCAATTCTCCCCGGGCAGAATTCCCTTCATGGACATACGGCCATGAGGACACAGTGAGTTTCAGTGCCTACGATGTAGGCAAGGGCCACGGGAGCAACTTCAACGTGTCCTTCTTCCTAAGGTCATTAAAGCAAGACGGGCTGCTGTTCCAGCTGAGGAGACCCACAGAGGAAGAGGGGGGAGAGGTGTACTTCTCAGTCTACCTGGGGATGGGGAGGGTTTTTGTCAGCTCTCTGCCTGAAAGGGCCCCTCTGACAGCTCCGACATTTGTGACCAGTGGTGAGAAGCAACTTCTACAGGTGGAAGTCCAACAGAGACAGGTGATCTTTGAGCATGCAGGCCTTCGCTATGGAATAGGAGAGATCCCTGAAGTAAATGTTAACAGCGGGGATCATGCCTATGTAGGAGGACTTCCAGTAGACTGGGACTCTGATGTGTGGGGGGGGCATTACAAAGGTTGCCTGCAGGACCTTCGTTTAGACTCAGTGCATCTAAGTGTGGATGCCTGGAACAGCTCGGATGAGGAAGAAGTGTATTTACCAAGTGATGCTGAGAATGTAAAGACGGGCTGTGTCAGCGATGATACTTGCAAGGTAAGATATAGTTCCTTAATCTGCTTTGTTTCTTACAGTAGTTGTATACAACACTTTTTACTTTACTGCAGTCCTGCTTTCTGTTATGATGCAGAACAAAGTGATGATGGGATGATTAGAGAGATAATGTTCAATCATTATAACAAAATAGCAAAATTCTAGCTTACTTTTTTTAGCATTTCTTGGCCATATTTAGAGGAACCTTTCCGGCGTTGTCAATTTGGTGTAATGCATTCACAGACAGAATGAGGGAGCCCTCAAAGTGGAACTGGCCCTTTACAGTGTTGGATACTTGTCTTATCATAGCTAACACTTTCAAGCTGTACAGTTTTAAAACAGTTTTAAAGATTATTTGCTGCCTGAGTTCCTTGTGTCTGGATTATATAAAATCTCAATGCTTCCCTCTGCAGATGACGCCCTGTCAAAATGGAGGACAATGCACCATCACATTCAACGATTTTACATGTTCTTGTCCGGAGGATTACACCGGAAAGACCTGTGAAACTCGCGTGTGGTGTGTTAGTGATCCTTGTGTCAATGGCGGCCATTGTGTTGACCTTCCTGATGGATATGAATGTAAGAACATCTGCATTATTGTGTAACTGTGGCTAGTTAGAAATGAGTCTTTGGGCAATACTGCTGCCCTTATGTATACATTACATCCACTTAGTTGTCTTGACTCTGACTTTAAAATATTGAGGATCTAATTATTTGTAAAGAATCTTTTACTATATAAGCAGCATGCAAATATTAATTATTAGTAGTGATGGTGTATAAGGAGATTTGTTTACAAGGTTTGACATTTTGGGACAAATGATTTAAGGTTGAATGTTTTCCCATGGTTTTAAAATGATTACTTCCCAGTAATATAAGGTATATCACTAAAACTGAGATTTCTAGTTATAAATTTAGTTACACTTCAAACACAGACCTGCAGATAATGAATCATAGAATTATGTTTTCCCATTTCTGATATTACTCTTTAATATCTTTTAGATTATGTAAAATAATGCCAAAATTAATAAATATCCATCCATTGCTCATTAGCTATAGCTACTTACCTTTGGAGGCTGTCATTGGACGAGAAGTGGGGTACACCCCAGACAGGTCGCCAGTCAATCACAGGGCTGACACACAGAGATGGACCACCATTCAGAGTTGCCAATTAACCTAATCTGCATGTCTTTGGACTGTGGGAGGAAGCCGGAGCACCAATTAATAAAAAGTTTAATATAATAATGGTATTTACCAATCTGGAATTTACATAGTAGTCTTTAAGTAAACATTGGCAAGCCTTGGAAAAATAATTGTAGACCTACTGTACATGCAAATTAAAATAGCCTGATTTGACTCAGCTGTGTAAAATTATCCAATAATCTCCATACAATCACATCCTTTAACAATGCCTGTAATAGTGCTGCCTCTTGCCTGTATTGTGCAGTATTCCACACACAGCAATGACGTTGAAAACCCTCTGTGGGCTGTAGTCACCTCTCCATAAAGAACATGGAATCTTCTACTTTGGGAAAAAAATGTCTTTAATGTCACTCAGTGTTGGGAATTACACCATAAGAAGGATTAGGGTCATCTCTCATACCTCATATCTCTCAAATATCTTTTTAAATTTGACATAAATGAACAAACAAATAGATAAATAAGACCCTATAACCTGTTGTAATTAGGATGAGATAGCCCTCATTACCCATCAGTTTCTACAGAGACGTGTTCTCTGCATCCCACACAAAGTCAGTCACAAAAATAACTCATCTTTAATAAGCTCAGTGTCATCAAGTGTTCCCCAAACTTCTTTCATGCCTGAACGCCATCTCCTGGAGCTCCTAATAGGATAGAACTGCATACCCTGCCAGTTGAGGTATCGGCATTGGGAGAGAGAAAGTTGGTGCATACCAAGTTAAATGGCTATTGGTTCTACAACAAACAAATGCAAATTCAATTTGTCAGGCTGTTTGTTTATTAAATGAAATCAAAACAATGAAATAATAACACAAGTATTTCTCCCTGTTGACCCTCAGGTGTGTACAATGCCACATTTGAGAACAACCCTGTGCACTACAGTGCTGGAGGCTCCCTGGTCGAACCTGTCTCTAACATATACATGGAGCTACGGACTCGTTCAGAGAACGCCATGCTCCTGAGGGCCTCCTCGGGCTCTGATCTGCTAATAGTGGGTCTGCTGGACTCTTCAGTCCGTGTGGAGATCCACATTGGCAACAGTGTCGAGACGCTGACCTTTACAGGAGTTCGTCACGTGGCTGACGGGAAGTGGCATCGTGTGAACATCTCAATGGCTGAGAAGGAGCGTAAAGCCTCTGCCTGGGTCATCACTGTGGATGGAATCACAGATGCCAGCAGCATGCCAGAGCGCACAGGAAGCCTTCACTTTCTCAATGAGAAGGGGGCCACTTTGGTAATGGCAGAGAGCTTCACTGGCTGCTTGGGTGCAGTGAGGGTCGGAGGAGTCTACCTTCCTTTTCTGGATGACTATAAAGCTCCACAGCCATCTCAGTTCCATTTAGATGGAAAACCAAAGATTCATTTGGGTTGTACCAGCGCCCCTGTTTGTCAGTCAGATCCTTGTCTAAATGGAGCCACATGTGAAGACCTCTTTAATAAATTCGACTGTGTCTGTGACTCAGGTTGGGAGGGAGAACACTGTGAGACAGACACTGATGACTGTGCGTCTCAGCCATGCGTTTATGGAAGCTGTAAAGACTACTTAGCTGGTTTTGAGTGCCGCTGCTACCCTGGATATGCAGGCACACTCTGTGATGAGGATCTTGATGAGTGTGAGCATCATGCCTGTGAACATGGAGGCACCTGTCAGGATGGACCCAACATGTACACCTGTATATGCCCCAAGGACTACAGTGGCCCTCTCTGCCAGTGAGTACTCACTCATCCATCTGTTTATTGGTTTGAACAGGAAGTGGTTTCTGCATACAGCGCATACACAAAGCATTTCATTCATCATTCACTGAAGCAAAGTTTAATACCTTTTCCACCAGGTGGGACTATCCTCCAATACAGTGTGGTGAAGATGTCCAGTGTGCAAATGATGGTGTCTGCAATGATGGGCTGTGGGGAGCTAACTGTACATGCATGCCAGGTTTTACAGGCAGCAGGTGAGATCACTTTTTATGTTAATTCCAAAACCTAGTACAGTGCCAAAGTCTTTATATAATGCAATTTAAGATAAGATAAGATAATCCTTTAGTAACCCCTCAGCGGGGAAATTTAGTGTTACAACAGCAAAGGGGATAGTACAATAGCAAAGAACAAAAGTAAAAAAAAATAGCATATAATAAATAAAAACAATAAAAAACAATAAAAACAATTATAATTTACAAATGTACATGAAAGGAGCTGATCATTGATTTTAGAAAAAAGGAGGAGAAGACACACACCCCTGTCTGCATCAGTGGAGCTGAGTTGGAGCAGGTGAACAGTTTCAGGTTAAGAAAGATCAGAAACGACTATATTTATTAAAGAAAGTTAAGAAAGCAAAATTCCCATGACAAGTTCTCATCAACTTTTACAGACTGACTGTAAAAGTGACTGGAAACATTAAAAATTAGCATGGTTTGTGCACGGCCCAGGACAGGAAAGCTGGGCTGGGCATGGTGATTAAAACCACCCAGAACAAGCATCAGTGATATCAGCGAGGTGAGGTGCCTGCGTAGAGCCGAAGGATACATAAAAGACAATACCCGCCCCAACCACAGCCTGTTCACCCTGCTGCCGTCTGGCAAGCGATACAGAAATATCCGTACCTACAGAGCAGCTTCTTTCCTCAGGCTGTGAGACTTGTAAATTCATCCTCCACACTACACCATACTTAATAGTCTTTTGTTCTGTTTTGTTTGTGTTTTTTTGTGTGTGTAGCATAAAATGACTACAATGTGAATTTCGTTATACAACCTTGTGTTGTATGATGATAAATAAATGAACCCTTGAACCCTTGAAATGTTTGCACAGCATGTTTATGTCCTTTCCAAATATGACTTCATGTATTTTCTGTCTTGCAGGTGTGAAATGGAGATTGATGAGTGTGAGTCTAACCCCTGTCAAAATGGTGGTTCCTGTTTGGATCGATTCAACATGTTTGTGTGCGAATGCCCGCCTGGCTACAGCGGTCCAATCTGCGACACTAATGTATGTTTATTACATTTTTCTGCTTTAGTATTATACATACAGGCCAAGACATGTCCATATTCCACCTATTGCCTAGCAACACATAACAAACATCCAAACTAACATCCAGTAAATTAAATGGAAGTCCTGAAAACATTACAACCCTCTGAAATGTTGAAATGGCTCAGCACACTTTTACATCCATGTCATTTATTTATTTAGGATGTGTTTTCAGATGATAGATGACATTTTAAAACAAACTGATACAGCATCAACTATACCTTTATGACATTTTAGTCAATATCTACATCAGTAAAGAACAATCTCTGCCCATCTGTGCCTTTGCAGAAACAAGCCCATAAACAGGGAATCCCTTGGCTGGTGGTAGCCATCCCGCTGCTCTGCTTCTGTGTGCTGATACTGATCATCGGCTTGACCTTCATGGTGCTCACGGCGAGGAAGAAGCGGCAGTCGGAGGGCGCATACAACCCCAGTGCTCAGGAGCTGGCTGGAGCTCGGCTGGAGATGGACAGCATGCTCAAAGTCCCACCAGAGGAAAGACTGATCTGACATATGAAGGGTGTTAGAAGGGAATCTGAGCACTGCAGGCAGGTGCACAGGACATTTACCTAGGCTGAACTGAAGGACATATGCTGTTGTATACACCCCCCTCCTGGTGGTGACCAGGTACTGACCAAGTGGTGCTGTTCTGTATGTCACTTCATTTAAGAGAAATGTTTTAACCATGTAGGTGCTTTGTTTTGATAAAGGACATTTGAGGAAACAGCCCCAGGTCCTTTGCACCCAAGAAACTCATTGATAGGACGAAGGAACAAGGAAGTACAACCCATTGTTTAACTCTACATACTGTACATACTGTAGTTTGTCTATGGCAGGGCCTCAACCTGTTTTTATAATCCTAATTAGTGTATACGGGACAATTTAAGGGCTTTATTTCAAGAATCACTGCACAGTCAAACGCTACAAGCACACAAATTGTGGAAAATGGCTTCTGTCCTGCTTCCATAGTCAGAGGATCATGGTACACATGTGGTGCTGCTGGAAACTGGGTTGCATTTGTGGGAAAGTATTATCATTAGATGTCAGGGGCCAAAGCAGCATCCAGCACAGTCAAGCAACTACACAGAGCTATAAAGGTGCAGTTTCTCTATTGGGCACTAGATGCTGGCTCTAAGAAAGACTGTATCGGAGTGATCGGAAAAATGTTCCAACCTTTCTAATAGAGAGCAAGCACAATTTTTTCCAGCTTTACTTGTAATGTTGGTCCTGGTGGTTATTTTGACAAATACTGGTCCACTTAAAAGACATGACAGCTTAAATCAAGGTATAATTAAGGGCACGTTTGTTTAATTAAGGACGTTTCCATCCAGCTGTTTTCATGCACAGTCTCAATTTGTGCTCAGAAAAAAATCTGAGTGGAAACGCTGGAAACAGACCTATTGAATAAAGGGCGAAGCATGCGACTGAAACGTCACTCAGACTTCCACTATTTTAATTCATCATCATCATCTTGTTGACTGGAGAATTAGCGCCACCAGCTGCCATTGCGATTAACCAACTCTTAATATTCACACAACAACCTGTGCTTCAGCCTGTTACACTCTGTGGTGGTTACAGTTTGCTGGCGTGTCCTACTCCCTGTCACTTCCTGTAGTCCAGATGAGATGGAGGTCGTTGCACCAAGATGTCAGGGCTCTGACCTCCTCCCTGAAGACTGTTTCATTGTCGCCGGTGATCAGGCCGATGACGGTCGTGTCGTCAGCAAACTTGATGATTGTGTTGGAGCTGTGGGTGGCCACGCAGTCATGCGTGAACAGCCTGCAGGGGCGCTAGTGTTGGAGGATGTGGTGGTGCCTATCCACACTGCCTGGGGTCTGCCCGTCTGGAAGTTCAGGATCCAGCCACACAGGGCACACAAGCTTGGAGGGCACAATAGTTTTGAATTCTGAACTATAGTCAACGAACAGCATTCTTACATATGTGTTCCTGCACTCCAGGAGGCAGAGGGCAGTGTGGAGGGCTAGGGTGATGGTGTTGTCCGTTGACCTGTTTGGCCTGTATGCAAATTGTAGTGATCCAGTGAGTCAGGGAAAGGGGAGGCGGTTTTGACTAACCGCCCAAAGCTTCTCTAATTGACAGTACGAATCTATTGGTCCTGATTCGGTGATATGTTACTCACCTGCATTGTAGAGATTTCTAAAATAACTGAACTGTAAAGCATTGTGGATTGACTCAAATATTTAAGTCAGTCAGCAAGTGGATCTGCCATGCTATGCAGATTACAACAACAGCTACAGAGATTTGTTTAGACACAAAGACAAGTGTTTGAGATGATTTCTGTCAAAGGTTTTTGGAGGCTCTCATTTCTTGCCCCAGTTGAGTTCTTGCTGGAGTCATGGCCAGATTAACCTGTTAGGGGACCCTGGGGGCGAAAGTTTGTCCCTCCACCTACTGCTGTCTGCTGTGTGTGCAGGGTACATAATCAATGCACTGACTACACATAGCAGCCTTCTTATACGCCCAGAGAGAGAAACCAGTACTCCTGTGCTGAAATACAAAAATGACATGGCTCCACATTTTTGGTGTGCCATTTAATTTGTGGCAGTTTGATTAAAGATATCCAAGTAATTTAGGAATATGCACTGTGTGAGTACAATACAAACTAAAACGTGAACTACAGTCTGACACTAGGTCCCTCTACAAGACAGGGCCACAAGGTTAGCTGGTAATGGATGACCCATCTTAGTTGATATTGTACTTTAGTGGAGCAAATTCCCCCAAATATTTGGAATTAATTATTAATAAAACAAGGCAGCATCTGATGTTCATGTGTATTGGAGGAGGCACAAAAAAGAGGGTGAGGCCGGCTGTATGGGAGAAATAACCGTAACAAACTGGGGAGCAAAAGAGGAAAAATCCAAACAAAAACACACAAAACATCTAATACATATTTTAAAGACATCATTATATTTTAAGAGCTTTTGTTAATTAGTTTCCGCAGCTTGTTGTACAGTTTACTCCACAAATTGACTTTTTCATAGCGGTTTCTCTTTGCGTCAAGCCTGTACAGTTTGTATACTTATGTTTATTCTGTTTTTATTGTTGTTGGATTTTGAGTCCTACTGTTAGCATGCCTCACATTCACAAAGGGAGTGTCTGCTCATGTTTGTCTCGGCCTCTTCAGTAGCAACTTTATCTTTGTTTACAATAAATGAAGAATATATTAAACCCAGGGAAACTGAAGACAGTTTTCTGATGAGAACAAACCGCTCTTGTAGATATGAAGTTCTCAGTACGTACAAAACCGTGCCAAACGGCTTGCTACTCTCTCAATGGTGGAATGAGCTCCCCATGGACATCAGGACACCAGAAAGATTCAAGGTTTAAGGTTCATGTACTGGTCATTCTACAACACAGGGCTGCACAACAAGATGCGAGTTGTAGTCCCTTTATGCTACACAAGAAAAACACATTTTTTATGTTGAAGTATGGAGGATGAGTTGAGGAGTCTCACAGCCTGAGGAAAGAAGCTGCTCTGTAGTCTGCTGGTACGGCAGCAGATACCTCTGTATCTCTCGCGGCAGCAGGGTGAACAGGCTGTTGCTGGGGTAGGTTTTGTCTTTTGGTATCCTTCAGGCTCTGCACAGGCACCTCACCTCACTGATATCACTGATGCTCAGTAGATGGGTACCAATGATATTCTGGGTGATTTTAATCACCTGCTGCAGAGCCCTCCTGTCCCCTCAAGTGCAATAGCTTGATCCGGGTTGTTGTGATGAAGCCAGGTCTCTGTGTACTTCTGGCATAGGCAATATGTGCTTCAGTAATAAAGGTGAAAAGATAACAAAGTTAACAAGTTTATGGGAGCTACTGGCTGCCGCATCTGCATGCTACACTGTCACCATGGTAACAGAAACTCTACACATCTTCCATAGCAGACTGAAAACTCATCTGTTCAG
Source organism: Oplegnathus fasciatus (assembly GCA_003416845.1). Classification (NCBI taxonomy): domain Eukaryota; kingdom Metazoa; phylum Chordata; class Actinopteri; order Centrarchiformes; family Oplegnathidae; genus Oplegnathus; species Oplegnathus fasciatus. The sequence continues at coordinate 1,641,012 of NTHP01000027.1, forward strand.
ACTGCTCCTTGGACCATGGAAGAAAAAAACCCTCTCTATCTCTTATTTGTTTCTAAATGTAGCACTCGAAGCATTATGAAGCAGTTCAGCTTCTTTGATGAACTTGCACGATTCTTGCAAATTTTAGGTTGTATCCACATGGTTGGATGCACTTACTGTGAAAGGAATAAAACGACCTAATTTGGGAGGAAAAAACATGACATATCCTGAAACACACTATAAAGTTAAAAATGTGACAGTATTAGAATTTTAAACAAACGTAATAATTTTGTAAGAATGTAGGTCTTGGCTGCACAGTATGTCACTGTTTTCTTTGTTTTGTTTATTTTGATGTATAAATTCCAGGATGTTTTATTCATAATGTATGGTAAACATGCAATAAGGTGAAATGGGCTCTGAAGTGTTATACCCTCTGATTATACATCCATTATCTAAACCGCTTATGCTGTTCAGAGTCACATGGGGGCTGGATCCTATCCCAGCAAGAGGACAGGTCGCCAGTCTGTCACACATAGACAGACAAACACCTCCAAAGCTTTGGGCGGTTCACCTGGCCTGTATGTGTTTGCACTGTGAGAGGAAACTGTAACAATGGCAGAGAAACCACACAGACTCCACACACACAGAGCAGTGTTTTTTTTTTAAATCTGTATATATGTTTATATGTCTATATGTTTGAGAAATATGAGCACCATTTAAAAGACAAGGATTTTGGCTTTGCTGAAAAGTTCAGAAAAAAATATACATGTTTCCTAGAGAACATTGATTCTACTGTGTCAGCCAGGGGTCTCAAACTGGTTCAGGGTCCTGGATCTGGCCTCTGAGACAGGCCCCCCACATGTCTAGAATTTACTACTAAGTGCAGCCCACACATAGTAATGTGTTGGAGTTGGAGATCATTCTCTGTTAGTCACTACGAGCAGCACCTTTCACATTACAGGAGTAATTTCATCCATTGTTAGAATATTGAAAATATTGATTATAGCAGCTTTAATGCTCAAAGTCGGGATTAAGTGACTATCACCACTGACTGAGTTCAAATCTAATGAGTACAGAGTCAACACACCCAAAATGCATCACTCATACTACTTTCTGTTTTGTGACAATAATAAAAAGGTTTAAAATTACGCACTTAATGTCCAGTCAGATGCTCAGAGTAGAACTTTCTGTACACATTGGACTGTAAATAATCAAAACAAACCTAATGAAATGCATGTGAAATACGAGCAGAGGGAGTCCTTCATCAACACAAAGGAATCATTAGGTTTAGAACCTGATTGTGGAGCTTCACAGACAGCCCTGCAGGTCTGTTCTGGATGTGACAGAAATGATTCTTCAAGTAAATATAAGGAGGTACAAACAATATACATGTGCCGGACCATAAACCTGCAGAGAGTGAGACTGAATCCAGTCAGAGTGATAGCAAACAATGTTTAATTATGATGTGCAATTAGGATAAAGTGGGAAAGACACAAAAACAACCAATAAAGCCAGAACAAAAACCAAAATTAAAAGTGCTTAATGTATAAAAAAAAGGGGAAATATTCTTTAAGGGTTAATAAGCCAACAGGATACAACTGAATCAGTAAATGATACTCCAGGTCCTTATCTTTATCAGTATATGACGGTCTCTTAATTAAGGGAAGTGTGTGTTCAGGGTACAAGAAACACTGCAGATTATTTTAACATTGTATTCACTTAAAGATACTCTGTGGAGTTTTTGACCTCTAGTCCTCTATGGAGCAGTGTTTTTATGAGCGGGTCCCCGTGGTGTTTTGTCTTGTGCGCACATGCACGCAGGTGATGTGATGAAGGTGGTGGTAACACGCCACGATACGCAGCAATGCAGTGAAGAAGAAGACTGCAAGTTAGTAAACATGGATGAAACAATACAAGATTCAAACTAAGAAAATGTTTTGTAAATGTTTTATGAGGAAGGAAATGCATTCAACATTTTAGTTAGACATCAGTTTTGGTGAGAAACAATGAATGAAATATAACTTTTGTTTGTTTACAAGAAAACTCAACAGGGCACCTTTAAAGGAGCAGTTTGGGAAATCCTTGTTAGTCATCTTACTCAGAGTCAGATGAGCAGATCAATATAAATGAATTTCGATGTGTGTCCAGCACAGATTCCAGGACAAGTTCACTGGAGGCAGGGGGAAACAGCTAGCTTAGCTCAGGTTCAAAGTGAAAAATTATACTTAAAATTATAGCTACTCCTCCAACAGTTCCAAAGCTGAAAAGTCAAGCAACACTGGCAGCTGTGTGAGGCTAAAGGGATATTTTGGATTTTTTGAAGTGGGGTTGTATGAGGTACTTATCCATAGTCAGTGTCTCACCTACAGTAGATGGTGGTCGGCGTGCTCCCAGTTTGGAGAAGCATCCTACAGTACACGGCTTAGAAGCTAAACAATGTACTGCTGTGGACGGGGTCAGCACCAAAACGTATTTTAGCTACCTAAAGAAAGGTCCACCAAAAAAAAACTCATATCAGTTTAAGTACACGCTACATTTAGAACATTTTTACCACTTTACCTTGACGTCAGACAGCCCTTTGCTTTGGCACTACTACTTCTCAACCGCAGAACTTCCATATTCCTACGTTCTGATTTGACATCTTGGCTCCATGGCTGCCAAATGACAGGGATTAAAAGGTACAGTCAATAAAGTCTTTCAACTTGTAGTGTTCTCGTGAGCATGCCAGCCACAATAGCAGCTTATGCTCGTGACCCTTCCCACATTATTTCCTGTCCCACGTGTTCTTTTCCTTTCTGACCACAGAGTCAGCTGTCACTTTGTCAGCTTTGCATTAACACATCCATATTAACCTCTACTGGATGGTAACAGGGCCATCCTAGCATGAAACATTTTGTATAAAGCATGCCAAAACCAATATTGTGGTTTTGGGAGCAGTTAGTGTTGGTAAAAAACTGCAAAGTTTGATCAAGAAATGCTGGAAGGTGTATGATTACGCTTTTGACGCAGTGTAACCATTTCCTCCTGCTTTCAGTCATCATGCTAAGCTAGGCTAATCACGTTCCACAGATTAATTTATTATTGGTCCTCTCATCTGACTCCTGGAGACACGGCCAACTGGTGTTTGCAGTGTCTATAAAACAACATGAACTGTGAGTCTCCTACACAACTTCTACACAGTGAACTGACTGAGGGTCAGACGGAAACAAAATAATTTGGCAACCGGCTTGGAGCAGAGTGGACTCTTTGTTTCAGCCTTCCACATGCTGACATTACAAGTGACTCAGTGACTATGATCTCTGGTTGTCAGCCAAAAACCACTCCCATCCTCAGTTATCATTTCAAACTGTACAGGGTAGCTTAGTTTGGCAATGTCTCCAAAATCACAGGGGTAAGTTAGAAAAAAATACATTTGTGTAAGAAATCCAGACAAATTTGAGCACAGTGTTGTGGATTTTAGTATTTTGATATTGATTTTAATATTTATTTTGTACAAGTGGACATTTTGGTGTGACGGTGGTGCTAAAGAAAAGTTGAGAGTCACCAAAAACATAAGTCTCATCCTCTGAGAACCACAAATTCAAAGTCCCTTGAGGACCATCTTTTTTGATGTATAATGTCATGGACCAACATGTTGGGCAAGTGGAAATATCTGATGGTGGCGCTAGAGGAAAGGACAGAGGTTTACGAGATAAAATAATCAGGAATCAGTCTGCGGTGACCATGAATTTCCATATTAGTCAGAAGAGCTGAAATAGAAACGGGCAAAATTGTGAGAACGATTATTTCTGCTCTTTATGCACACTTGACATCACAATGTGGAAGCAGCCTGCGACTCATTAGTCATCCGATACAAAGTAATACTTGACTAAGGCAAAAATCAACAGAAGGAAATATCAGCAGCAGAATTGGCGAGAGGATTCTTTGAAACAGAATATACAAAGTGTTTCAAAGTCTCCAGATATTTAATTAGATAGAAATGTTTAAAATCATTTTAGGGACATCACAGTCTGTTGCAGGTTTTCTTAAAAAGTTTCTTTTTAAAAAACAGTAGGAGGCAACACATTTTCACAGGTCAGTGAGACAAGCCAAAGATGGGATTCACCATGAACGGCAAAAAAATACAAGCAAAAAAACTAAATCACTATGCATGAAGCTACCAAAAACATCAATAAGTGAATTAACTGCATGATTGAAATGCACCACACTTTGTAGCTACAGTACCAGAATGCCATTAGGATGTTCATCAACTATAGCAGATATAGCTACTAGTAATAATACAAGCTAATCATAGAAGTTGACATCATTAAGACATACGCTGTTGTGAGTGCGACATATATCCTCTTTCAGGAAATACTATTTTTTAAGTCTCAAATCTATACTGATCTATACTGAGCACTACGCTAATGTGTTGGCATTAAAGACAGATGACATGAGAGGCTGCTGTGCAAAGAATTGTGTTAGTGATTTGTTAGTGAGTGGCGACGGGCTGAGAACTGTTGGCATCTGAACATCTCGAAGCAAGGCCTGCTTTGTGTAGGACTTCCTGGGAAGAATGGCAGGAAAAGGAAACAAACACAAAATATCCAAATTCAGACGATCCTTAGACGGGTACAGGTGAGTTCAAGTGTTGCGGGCTGATGAGACAGTCCACACTCCTCATTTGTTCACTACACACTTCCTGTTTGTCATTGGCCAGCAGAGCTGATGGTAGTGGGGAGGGGAAGTGTATGTGCATGTGTGTGTAGGGTGTGAGCTCATGACCATTCCTACCAACTGGATCAGGACCTTCTGTAGCAGTGAATGACACATCATCATCTCTAATGCATTTGCTCAACCGTGCTCCATAAGCACAACACACAACAGTAGAAGGACATCATGTCATTATAGTTTAGAACAAAAATCATCCATCAGTAAACTGATGACAAAAAATGTTTTCATCATACATGAATATATCACTTACAAACAAAAAAAGCTACTTAATTTGACTTATGGTCTTCAGTCCTGGTTGATTTGGGGTTACTGCTGGTAATTGCAAGTGAAATGACACCAGTATCAATCACTGGGGGCAGCAAATACACCTCGAGCAGCTAGAAATGTGAAAGAGGAGGAACATCAGGTCTATTTGTTTATAGTGCAACAAACTGTGGGCTGAGAGGACTCATCATGTCAGTCAACAACGGTGTCTAACACGGTAAAACTCTACTAGTGTTCCAGTGTTGTCTTTTGCTTCATGTCCGGTACGTGCATGCATAGTTTCCTGTGAATCCTTTTGTGTGGGTACATAATTTGAATCCTGCAGAGGACAGGCAGACTTTCAATAACAATGAAAACTACTAGAGAGGTAATTACAGAATGCAAAAACATTCAATGGCTGTAGCTCAAAAATTCTGACCATCGTCAGAATCAAAAATGGGGTTATGATAAAATGAAAATTTGAAGGATTATAACTGTAATACTGGGTGTTAGCTTGTGAGCTGAGGTGCTTTCAGACAGCACTGCGTCTGCCTCCCGGCGACATAATAGTTATGTATTCCAAATGGGCGGCAACAACTACTGGCTACATCCGAACGCACTGACAACCTGGACCATATGCTCCAGGTTGCTGCAATCCACCAACTCTAATCTCATCAAGTAGTGAAAAAGAGAAGCTAAAAGAAGAAATGGTTAGCAATATGACACAATTAACGTAGCAAGTTTAACAAACAATTTGTTCTAATTATGTTTGTTCCCTGCTGGTGAAGAGGTGTACGATTCAGGGAACTAAGATCCTTATAAAATGAGCTCCTGCACTGTTTTCCTCTTAGCGGTTTCCATGGTTGCCATGGTCACACTGTGAGCTGCGGTAGCAAGCAGAAAAAAAGTTCTGCCATCATGAACTGTGAACAAATAACTGTATGCGTTCATGAGAGCCACAGACACCCTCTTTCTCCTTGCTGCTGCCTCCTTCAGTTGTTGACTTGGCACTGGAAACTATGACGGTGGCGGCAGCAACCGCTCGCTGTCTGAAAAGTTTGCTTGCAGGGGAAGTAATGTATCTAATTAGCTAATGTTTCCTTACTAATTTTAGCTAGCTCGCTAACAATGGCAATACATGTTGTATTTACTGTCTGGTGATCACTACATTGTAATTTGTACTCAAAATTTGCTGACTGATTCAAGTACATAAGTCATGAGATAACCTAAGGTTTAAAAAGCCCACATATATTGTCATCTGCTCTTTTTTTCCTTCCTCAGCATGGTTTTAAAATGCATACAAAACAAAGTCAGTCATCACTCTGGAATAGACGATTAGGAAGATTCTTTTCAGATACCTCAGGTTGACTTTAATCTCAGTTTAAGCTATTATTCTTCTACGATTGTGAGTTGTACAAGAAGAGTAGGTCGTATTAGAGCTAACGCAGTATTAACTGCAAAAGAAGGTCCTGATAGAGACGTGAGGGAAGTTTGGGTGGTGACCAAACAGAGGGGCAGCTCAGTACATATTCATAGGTTTTAGTCAAATGTTTCCCACCTCCTCCGAAGGTCCTCCACCTTCTTTTTTGGGGGTGTAGCTGGCTTGGCCATAGTCAGCAGATCCCCAAAAGGATCCTGAGTCTTCTGACTGTCTCCCTCAGTACGAAGTGGCTTTGCCAGTATGTTCATGGCTGTACTGGGGCCAGACACGGAGTCCGCCAGGCTGGAAAGAGCGTGATTGCTGGCAGAGGATTGAGGCATGGAGGTGACTGAAGAGAGGAAGGCTGACTGGAGCAGTCCATAGCTGGGTGGCAGAGCTGAACTTACCGGTGAATGCTGTCTGTAGAGCCCCGGTACTGTAGAAAGGGACTGTGGCTGGGGTGGAGTGTGTAAGTATGAGCCTGGTGGAGGCCCGTAGACCGCACTGAAGGGATTCCCACTTACAGTCGGTGAGTAATGCATTTGAGGGGAGGTGTGCTGCAGAGACTGGGCAAAAGGGTTGAGTGATATGTGAGAATGCAGTGGGAATGGAGGCAAGCCCTGTGGGTAAGACCTTGGTGGTAGTGTTGGTTTGCAGGAAGATGACACACCAATATCTACCTTGTCACTCAGTGAAGTGGAACTGGCCGGTGCTGAGCTGTTAAGAGGGTCTAGAAGGCTTATCAGATCTATACTGTCCTTGGCGGCCTTGGTGGGCTTCAGCAGGTCTCCATCTGTGGTCATGCTCAGGGCTTGCCTAAACTCTTGTCCCCCTGATGTAGTCCCTCCTTCACCAGCTCCTGCTGGTTTAGACCGTGACTGGGCCACGGGGGGTCCTAGCACACTACCAAGCTCAGGTGTCTTCCTTCCGTGGGGACGTGGAATGGTGATGTTGCCACAGGTGGAAGGGTCCAAAGGCTCAGGGCCAGAGCTTTCATGGCTCGGAGAGTGGGCTTCCATCTGCACAGGAAGTTGGACAGGCATTGGTCTTTCGCAGACAGGAGGCACACAAATAGGCAAGGCTGTTTTGTCCTGTCCTGCACTCCACAGCTTGTTGTAAGGGTTGGAGAGCTTGAGGCCTGGAAGCGTTCGCGAGTGTTCACCGACGCTCAAGTCCATCCTCTGCAAACGTAAGAAAAAATTCAGACTTTTAAGGACCACACCATTGGTTTTTCACAATCAGCACAGTAAATCCTCTGTGTTTACAACTTACATTACTGACAACCATTTCCTAATTCATGCATCATTTTTAAATGTGTTTTTCCTACCTTTCAGGGGCCAATTGTTTCATTTCATTTTATCAAAATCAACTCACAGAGACTTGAAGTTTGCTCAACATACAGTAGCTAACGCATCATAATGAAACACACGTCCGCACTGGTTTTCACTTGAGTTATTTAATTTTAGAGTTTTAATAGTGTTAAAATGGCGGAGTGATCTGTGAATCCTTCCTGTTGGTGCAATCACATGCTGAAGTGAAGGTGTGATGACAGAACTTTAAACTTTATCAGCTGCCACACAGCATTAGATTCATATGCTGTGATGTTTGTAAACTCAACAGGGAATACAAATATTTATCAGACATGAGTGTAAAAAATTTGACATTTAGTTCCGGTATATTGAATGGTCTACAAAATTAATTCTGCTGAGTTCAGTGTGGAAGAAAATTTTAGCTACACGACACCATTCCTCTACGTCGAACTCGGATGTGCGCTATCATTGGATGATCAAGGCTGGAAGACTCGCATACTAGTTAGTAAACAAACAGTGGTTAACAAAGAAGTAATTCTGCAAAGTATTGACGCTTTCACAAGAAAATATCAGACAGCAAATATCATGATGAGGAGGTCTGACAAGAAGTCAATTACGCTTTCTACAGAACAATTGTTGTAGCGTCTCAGTTTAAGCCAGAGTACACCGAGGAGGAAGTGGTGCTCAGGTGAGCAGAGCGAGACAGGAAAAGGACAAGAAGAGGGGACACAGCCGCTACATCATCAGATCGACCTGAACACCAGCTTCTGAACCAACAGACAGCAGCTGGAGGTGGAGCTGTAATAAACGGCAAACTATGCAATCCACAACAGTGTTATTGCTGCCATGAATGAGACATTTTGGAATCGCTGCTGTGGGAGTTAGAGCAAGGTGGCGATGCAGTGGATGAACCTACATGTGTGACAAGCCATCCTTATTTCAAGTTCACAGTAAAGTAGACAAAGGAGAATATGGACAGTGAGTGCAGAATTCATAAAGATCTCAGGAGCATGTGCAATACAACACAATGACCAGATACTTTTTTTGTTCAAGGGAAAATTTCACATGACAGAGGTGCTAGTTGAAGGTTTAGGTGGTCACCAACAATCCTTAGGAATCATCTTCTGATCCAACAGATTTCATGGCCATCTGGGCATTTGTTGAGAAGGTATTTTGCTCTGGTCCAAAACAAAGTGGTTTTAGTCAATCTGGACCAACCTGGAATCTAGACCAAATTTTGTCTTTTTGGAAACGACACTACAAAGGACACTATTAAACATCTTTTGGCTACAGAGCATTTGGACCTCTGACCTGGTAGGTGAACTTGGCTTGTAGCTCTTCAGAGTCTTTGGGAGTCCTCAGGTCCTCGAGACTTTTAGCCAAGGTAATAGGTTGGCTGTCAGGCTCGTCCTGGCAACCGAAGATATCACCCAGCAGGTTGACACTGGAGAACTTCTCATTAACTGGGCTGGGAGGGGCAGTGTGACTTTCCACCCCAAAACCAGGATCGTCCCCTTCTATCAGCTCAACCTCCTTCAGGGAGCGGTAGGGCTGTGGCCTGCAGGGAGAGTGTTTGACCTATGGTTATTTTTTTGTCTCACGCACTGTAGTTCTTCATTAGGTCCATTGATCATTCACACCAAAGAAAGATGCACTTAAATTTTTATTCTTCTGAGTCTATATTTTTCTCATTGTCAACAAATCCCATGAAATCCATAATGTCTTCATTATGATGGACATGGGCACTGTAGTTCTTTTTAGTCAAATACCTCACTACCACACCAAATGTGTATTAATCCACAGATGAAAACAGTATACTTCTGTTTGAGTAATGTTTGCAAATACTACAGTGTCCAGCTGCTTCAGGAAAATATGTTTGATTTTCACTTTTTAAAAAATGAAAGTACATATTTGTGACCCGTTTACATCTTCAGTTGAGACACTTCTATTCTTTGCAAGTTAGAAAAAGTGTGTAAAAAGGACATTACTATCTAGCTCAGAAAGGGAAAGTAATGAAGCCAGAGGGCTTCAGAGGCTAGAGGTCAATGTTAGCAAACTTCCTACGCAACTTGAATTCCACTGTCGCAGTCCGCTTATCATTTTCACTAGTCAAGAATGGCCACAGAGGCAGTCTCTATTGAAATGAAAATGAAAAGACTATTAACAGTATTGTAGCACTAAGTTGGTATCCATAGCAAAAAATACCTGTCAATGCCCAAGTAAAGGGTGAACCATGGACATATACTTAAAAAGTGTATGGCTTGAACAGGTTACGGGAAAAACCTGACCCATCTATGCTATTTTCTACTGATGGTTGACATTGTGCTTCAAGTCAGTTGCGTGTTGCACATTGCTCACTACAACCAGAGATGTTAAAGGGATAGCTACCTCGGTGGAAACAGTATAGCAAAATCACGACCGACTGACTATTTTTTGTCATTTCATGGTATTTCGTCACATCACACAACTCTACTGTCAGGTCCAAACAATACTGACACTTGCCTTTATACAAAATTGAGTGACTGGGGTCAGGTTGGGTATTTGCCTGATGTAGACCTCTATCACAAACACACATGTATGATCAACTCTCAAGCCATACCTAATCCACCAGTGCCTTATGTAAATCAGAATTCTACTCTTAACCCGCTAATAAAAACCTAATCCCAAGATTTTCCTACAATGACCACAATGTCTTCCATTTGATGCTTAAAAACACATGCACACACATTCACACATTTCATTAGAAAGAAAACAGATGAGTTGAGAAAGGCTTATTGATTAGTCAGTAGTGAAAAGCCAGTCAGATAGATGCGTACAGAGGCGACCACTCAAAAGGGACGGAGAAGAGAAAGCTGTCAGGAAAGCCAGAGATGGAGTCATTGTCGCACTGGAGCTCGTCTCCGGACGAATCCTCAGAGAGAAAGACTGTGTAGTGACGAGTAGGACGGATAGAGCTACGGTGAGGAGAAGGAAGACAACAGGAAGTTCAAAGCTCATTACAGATATGTTAATTAAGTCCATTAAAAAGGAACAGGACGGAAGAGGAAAATTAAGAAAAGGACAGTTGAGGATTAGTAATCTGAGAGTTATCTAAGAGTGTCTAAGAGTATCAGTTTCTATTTTTATTTACATACAGTGTATTAGGATTAGTATGTTACAATGTTTAGTTATATTATTTCATTTATTCATTTGAATGAGCCTAAAAGAAGCTGTGCAGTTATAGTTGAGAAGGAAATTAGATCACAATGGCACAAACAAACAAACCAAAAAATCTGTTTAATTGCAGAAAGAAAGCCAAACACTTTTGGATACTGTGTGACTGTCTTTGGCAGCTGAAGGGAGTCTGTCCCATTGTAGCAGTACAGAGCTGCAACACAGTTAAAACTCGCTTCATTATCTTTCAACTATACTGAAGAATGTCACTCTAATGTGGGCTACTTTACATACAAGCTGCATTTTAGACTTACATAACTCTCTCCTGATAAGTGAGAACACATCCTTTCATTTTCAGGTTTGCTCATCAGTTATGAGACTGAAAATAATCTAAATCGTCAATAAATCAAGATTCCCTCTGAAAATGCACTCAGGATGGCCTTACTACAAAACTGAGTGGCACTAAATAATGCTCTCCATAGAATATTTGCCTATATAGTTTATACCTATATACTACATTCACATTTTCTCAGTTTTACACCTAAATTAAATGGAACCACAATACCACAGAGAATCTTAATATAGTGAGGCTATCTATATATGTAAATGTCCTTTCTTACTTACATCATGGACAGTGAGATATACTGTATATAATGGAGGTAGGCTTACTGGTCAACGCTGCTTTCCAGACTCACATTGCTGCTTGGTCTCTTCAACAGCATCGGTGGCCGAGCCTGTGGAAGTGACAAAATAATTTGACAAAAGGAACACAATTTATTATACTTACCTTCTCACCAGAGAAACACACATGAATATATATCTATTGCTGTAACAATGATTGGAAACGTTTTATGGGAACAAAAATATAAAATTGTGTAAAAACTTGCAGTTGACAATGTGACAATTCAATTGGCAGCGCCATCGTGCTGTTTTTTAACTAATCCTGTAAATTCTAAACCTGACAGATCAAGGTACATCATCACATTGATGCAAAAATCACAAGGCGCATGAGGAGAGATGTGAGGCAAAGCTACTGTGTGAGGTGAAAGGGAACACGCTATTGTTCTAAAAACAACTGGAAGTTAGTTATTGTAGTCTGGCCCGCTTATCAACACGATCGGTAGTTGGAACAGCAGCAATGGCTGTGACACACAGCCCATGAAGGATATTAAGTTACTTCTCCTCCTCTAAGCGCCCGATAGCCGCTATTTGCGTCAAGTCAAATGTGAACACACAGACATGATACATATATTTTTAGATTTAGTGTGACTTACACTTCCCAAGGAGAACTTAAAAACACGGGGCTCAAGTTGTAGTCCTAACTGTAGCGGGGAACTGTAGTTCCAATAAACTGTGTTATAAATAATATGGAATAATCTCTTTATATCATCTCATGGTATCATATGATTTTATCACACAACCCTTGTTCAACCAGTACATTCATACATTTAAACTCTTCTTTATAAACTCTTTCTCTCCACACCTTTTTCTCCTCACCAGGTCCCTGCCCTACCTCATTTCTGCTCACCTGTCCGAAGTGCACAGTGATTGGCCTGTGATCGTCCAAGGTTCGCAGTGGCCCCTCCCTCCTGACTGCACTGGTGGAAGAGGTAAACCCTGCTGTGGTGTCGTCATCGATGACCACTGACCCTGCTGTGGAGAAGCCATTTTCTGCCTGTTCCTGCAGAGGGGGGACACAGGGAGGTGGAGGTTGACACGGGTAAAAGGAGTGATGGCACTGCATGGGTACAGGGAGGGAGGCTGTACACCATGGCTGGGGGGTGGGGTTTAGTTAAGGTAGTTAAGGTAAGTCAAGTGTTTAAGTGTTTAAGGTATTTTTTGTGAGGGAGAGACCAAGAACTGTCATCACCTTTGCTGCTGGAGCTTATGATTCAAACACTCAAAAATACACACCAGTGAAACAGTGTTTACGAAAACAAAAAAAATCCAAAATGGTTTGTCAACAGTGTAGAGATATATACCTTCTGCTTAAGCCGGCTCTTGACTTCCTTGATACGCATTTTTGCATGGTCCTTAGCCTGTCAAACAAACATCAACAAAGCCAGATCATTGCCATTCTCATTTTCTAATTTTCATTTTCTAATTCCTAACAAAAGCCAAAAACATGCTTACAAACTTGTAAACGGTCTTCATGGCTGGGTTTGCCTTGGTCTTCACTGTGTTGAAGATAGCCCCGCCCCCTTTCTGTCAGGAAACATTTACACAAAATCTATTAGTGACGGTATCTACCACATTTAGTTATCTTGAGAGGACATGGAGTATTATGAAAGGTTTGCTCTTAAACAGCAAATGGACATACTGTATAACAGCATGAGTAAAGGTCTAAAGCCCCACTAGCAGCAGGATTAGATTTGTATATTTCTTGTGCACAGTACAAAAGTCTGGCCTGATGGTGGTCCTAGAACAAAGGTCAAGGGGTTCCCAAAAACAGTAAGACTCATCCTGGAGAGAAATATGCTGTGGATGAATACCTGTAGCACATTTTTATAAAATCTAGCCACTATCGGTCCAAAATATTAGTTAAGGGAAAATTTTGACTTGGTGGTGGTGGAGGTAAAGGACAGGGGTCACCAAATTGATTAGGAATCATCTTCTGGGGAGCATTCATATCCATAGTAAGTTTTGTGGCAATCTGGTCAGTGGCTTTTGTGATATCTTTTCCTGGACCAAAGTGTTGGATGGATAGATGGCCAGACATACAATATGCACTGACATCACTAGTACCAGGGCAAAAACAGAAATACCAAAAAATGTATGCAATGCATTCTTTAGGCTGCTGTTAATGTGCTGTCTGTCTGGGTAAAAGCATTCAGACTAGCTCACCTTCACAGAGAACAGCCACTGGTGGTAGGTCTTGTCGCTGCCTGTGGGAGAGGGGGGTCACAATAAAAGGTCAACAACATCAACTAGTGGGCATGCTGGATACTAGCTGAGAAGGTCTAAGAAATCTAGTCTGGAATCAGTGTATAACCAGTGAACCGCTGAGAGTGTTGGTGTCCTGTCTATTGACCTTACGTAACAAGGAAGTGCTCCGAGTCCATTGTTTTGTTGTTTAACTTCCCATCTACACCAGAAGTGAGAATGTGTCATGTTGTGTAGCTTGGCATCTGCTGCTTGTTATCACCTTTATCTGCATTTTATCAAATATCTGGGCAGTTTTATTCTTCTACAGCAGTCTGACAAACATTGACTGCTTTTTACAAACTGGCACTAATTAGATCAGTCCTCCCACACAGCTCTGGGATCAGATGGTCATCTTACTGTTGCATTAGTCATGGCGACTGGTCAGAATGTGTTGTTTTATATTGTTTTATTTATATTAACATGATATCATAACAGAAGTTCTCTGACTTCAAAATGTGTGTTAATACAATATTTCTTCCAAAACCAAAACAGAGTGTAAAAATCACCTTGTTTAGTGATTGTTTGTGAAGAACGCAAATAGTATTAATGCATGGTCTGTTCCTTTTCATGCAAACACAACAACACTTGTCATGTCTCCTCCTGTTATTTGAGTGATCCTCCTTTATGTGGATAAGCACAAAGTATAGTATAATGGACCTGTTGAGTAACACATCACTGCTGACTCACCTGCATATTCACCCATGTTGATCTCATCCTCAAAGATGTCACTGAAACCTTCTCCAGAATTCAACAGATCCAAACGGCCGTCAATGAACTGCAGGTGGAACCACAAAAGTTATTAGAGCGCAAAAGGACGAGTGAAATAAAGATGTGTGTGTATGTATACCTGTTTGAAGAGCTGCAGCTGGATGGCATTCTGGAGGAACTGTCTCATGGCACTGGAACGATGGTTCACAAAGGTTTCCTCATTAAATGATATTGGCTCTCCCTAAAAAATGCAGGAAAACACACCAACTGTCACAGTACTGTAAAACTCTAACACTAATGTGTCAAACTCAAGGTCCGCAGACCTGATCTGGCCCAGGGCACAATTTTTTCCGGTTTGCGGGATGATTTTGATTTTCTATTAATAGCTTATAGACTACTGGCCCATTATTGTCAACAACGCACTGCACTATAATCCCCATCAACATTCTGTGTTCTAAACCAACCCAAGTTCAAGTTCTTTATTTGTCATGTGCACAACAATTTCAATGAAGCAGTCATTGGCAATGACTCAGGCTCCCTCCAACAATCCTCATACAATATGTATAAAAAGAAGAAAATTACAAGTAAAGTAAAATTAAAATGAGAATCCAAGATACAAAATACAATACATATATAAAATAAAATATAAAATAAATACTGTGGTAGGCCCCCTGAGAATCGCCATCTTAACGTGGTGGAGGGGTCTGAGTGTCCCTGTGACCCTGGGAGCTGTGTTGTCAGGAGCAATAGCTCCCGGTAGGGTCTCCCAAGGCAAAGAGGTCCCAGGGGAGGGGCCACACTAAGGGCGATTCAAAGACCCCGTATGAACGGCCTAAAAGGAGCTGCAGCACCTCGTCTGGAACAGGGAAACTGGGGCTACCTCCTGGAGACAGACCTGGGAAGGAAGCTCGCCGGCGAGCGTCTGGTCCAGCCTTGACCCATGGGGCTCGGCCGGACTCAGCCCGAAAGAGCTACATGGAGCCGCGACCCTGTAGACCCACCATCTGCAGGGATAGGCATTGGGGTTGGGTGTTTTGTAAGCCGGGCGGCAGGCAAAGGCGAGGACCTAGACATGCTGATCCCTGGCATCGCAGACTGGCTTTAGGGACGTGGAACGTCACCTCTCTGGTGGGGAAGGAACCGGAGCTGGTGCAGGAGGTGGAGCAGTACCAGCTAGATATAGTTGGGCTCACCTCTACGCATAGCACTGGTTCCGGAACCAAACTCCTGGAGAGGGGCTAGACTCTCTCCTTTTCTAGAGTTTCCCGGGATGAGAGGCACCGGGCGGGTGTTGGGACACTCACAAGCCCCCAGCTGAGCACCAATGTGTTGGAGTTCTCCCTGGTGAACGAGAGGGTCGACTGTTGTTTGTGCTTACGCCCCGAACAGCAGTTCAGAGTACCCAGCCTTCTTGGAGTTTCTGGGTGGTGTCCTGGAAGGGATATCGCCTAGAGACTCTGTAGTTCTGCCGGAGGACTTCAACGCTCACGTGGGCAATGATGGAGAAACCTGGAGAGGGGTGATTCTGGAGGTGATGATCTGAACCTGAGTGGTGCTTTGTTGTAGGACTTCTGTGCTAGTCATGGATTGGCAATAACCAACACCACTTTCAGGCATAGGGTGGTTCATAAGTGTACCTGGTACCAGAACACCTTGGGCCAAAGATCAGTGATCGACTTTGTGGTTGTATCTTCAGATCTGTGGCCCTGTGTCTTAGTGACGAGAGGAGCAGAGCTGTCAGCTGATCATCACCGGGTGGTGAGTTGGATCAGATTGCGGGGGAGACTGCTGGACAGACCTGGTAAACCCAAACGTATAGTGAGGGTGAAATGGGAACGTCTGGTGGAGGCCCCTGTCCGCAAGGTTTTCAACTCCCACCTATGGAAGAATATCTCGTACATCCTGGGGGAGGTTGGGGACATGGAACCCGAGTGGGCCATGTTCAAAGCCTCCATTGTGGAGGCGGCTGCTAGGAGTTGCGGTCAGAAGGTCATCGGTGCCCGTCGTGGTGGCAACCTAAGAACCCGCTGGTGGACATCAGTAGTGAAGGAGGCCGTCAAGCTGAAGAAGAAGGCCTTTCGGGCTTGGTTGGCCTAGGGGTTGAATCAACAGATAGGTACCAGGAGGCCAGAAGGGCTGTGGCTTCGATGGTCACTAAAGCTAAAACTTGGGTGTGGGAGGAGTTCGGGGAGGACTTTCCAAGGACTTTTGGTTGGCCTCAAGGAAGTATCGGCAAACCATTAGACGAGGGAAAGCAGGGCTTGGCCCAGGTTGTGTTCAGCAGGGGAGAAGAAGTGATGACCCAGACTGGGGATATTGTTGAGCTGTGGAAGGAGCACTTTGAGGAACTCCTGAACCAGTCTAACACGTCCCCAACATGTCCTCTGTGGAGGAGGCAGAGCCTGAAGACTCGGGGGAAGCCTCACCCATATTCCTGGCAGAGATCTGAGGTCAAGAAGCTCCTCAGTGGCCAGGTGCTGGGTGTGGATGAGATCTGCCTTGAGATGCTGAAGGCTCTGGACATTGTTGGGCTGTCTTTTGAGTTTGCCCATCCAATGTACATGTGCTTTGTAGACTTGGAAAAGGCCCACGACCGTGTCCCCCGGGGAGTCCTGTGGGGGGTACTGAGAGCTGTGTCTGTAGTGAGAACTGTGTCTGTATTCTCGGCACAAAGTCACATACGTTTTTGGTGAGTTGGCCTCCGCCAGGGTTGCCTCTTGTCTCAGATTCTGTTTGTGATATTCATGGACAGGATCTCAAGGCGCAGCCGAGTGTGAAGTGGTTGGGATGAGAGTCAGCACCTCCAAGTCTGAGGCCCTGGTTCTCTGCCGATTGCTCCCTCTGGGTTGAGAGTGAGTTAGTGCCCCAAGCGAAGGAGTTCAAGTATCTCGGGGTCTTGTTCATGAGTGAGGGTAAAATGGAGCGTGAGATGGACAGGCAGACTAGTGCGGCAGCAGCAGTAATGCGGGTGTTGTACCGGACCATTGTGGTGAAGAGAGAGCTGAGCTGGAAGGCCAAGCTTTCGATTTACCAGTCGATCTATGTTCCAACCCTCACCAATGGTCAATGCGTAAAAACATAACGTGTTAATAAGACCAAATACCATATGTTAATACGCATTTTAATGGCATCTAAACACGAAATTTCTAAGACATTATTTACTCAAATGTCCTCCCATATTGGTTGGCCAATGTAAACTCTCTCGGGAGATAATAAGGACAGCATCTGAACATAATAATAAGGTGCTGAGCACCACTAGTTGTTAATCATGAAGCAGACACCTCCTCCCTTGCTCTTATTCAGTTTTATTGTCTGGTCCTGGCGGTGAATGGAGAGCCCCTCTGGAACAATGGCCATGTCTGAGATCGAAGGGTCGAGTAAACTCTCTGTGATAACCATAATGTTACAGTTATGCAGAATGAGCAGGCTCTGCGTGAGATGTTGCAATGGTTACCCATTAAAAAAACAAAAAACACGGTATTCCAACAAGTCAATGATCAATCAATACACACTAAACACTAAAAATCAGCATTTAAAAGGTTATTTTCAAAAAACTATTTGATTTTTCACCCCAGTAGTGAATGCCCTCTGCCCCTGCTTATCTGGCCTGCGTATTAATTTATATTTTTTAAGATGGCCCCTTCAGTGATTGAGTTTTACCCCTGCTCTAACACATTCAACATTTTATATTCAGTGCCCAGTAGCCCTGTCCTTTGACCTTGATAAGATGCTGTTGTTGTCAGTATTTAAGGTTATGGGCATACTCATGCGACTTTGGGTGTGCCGTCATACCCAAACTCAAATGAAAGGATCAATGTCAACTCTTACTCTTTCTTTGTTCCTTGCATCCTTCATGTCTCTGGTTTACAGTATGTACTGACCGACTCAATCTGTAGAGCGTTTCTGTAGCTGCCAAATAGTGCCGCCTGACTCTTGAGGAAGGCTCGAGCCACACCGTCCCCAGTTGTTGTTGAAACCTTCTTCAAACGACTTTTTAAAGATGAAACCTGTGGGACATGAAGTCAAGAGAAACTAGAACACAATTTTATCTGTGAATGTTTATATCCATATTAAAAACCGGACTGTTTTTCTAAAACATTATGTGTACTGTACAGTAGTTCCTCACCACATCATTAGGCAGGCTTTGCAAGTCATCATAGGGGGTTTCCAGGGTGTTTGTGTCCACATTCAGGACCACCACATCATCCAGAGCCATCCCTCGAACTTTCTACAAGCAACAGGAAGAGCATATTGAGTCAACTAAAGACACAAAGTCATTATGCTTGTAAGACAGTGGGATACTACACAATTTAAAACCTGTCAGTACCAGATGAAGCAGGGTAAAAAAGTTCATTGCAATTCTTTGTTTTAAATCTTGAATGACTTGGTTCCTGTGTGCCAGTTAACCTACCTCCATCAGGCTGGAATGTACTCCGATGAGGTAGGGCATTGGGGCACTGAAACAAGAGCCAGTTTCATAGTAAGTACATTTATGCCTGAGATAATAGCTGGGTTATTGAACACAGCAGTCACTGATAATTCTACTATGCATGTCAAGCTTTGCCTGGCAAATATTGAATCCTGGATGTCTTACATTGTTCTTCAAATGCTCATTCACAGCTCCTGGATCTGTGTGATCCTTTCCCATGTCTAAACTTAAAGCTTCAAATCCATAACTTTCTACACATTTATACATACAGTGACAAAGGGACATACACTGGTGTTTGTGAAGTTGTTTAGTTGTCGATTTTTTTTAATCATAATTTAACTTCGTCAGGCCTATTGGTTTGAAAGGCTGGTTGCCATTACACTCATTTAATAGTCATAAATATAGTACCTACTTATTAATATAGACTACTACTCGAATTCAGTCATACTGTCATGTCAAGATGGCTTCAGATCGTTTCAATCACTGTGCCCAATCTCTCTCTCTCTGTCTGTCTCTCTCTGTCCCCCCCCCATTGGTGCACATGTGTGTTTAGCTATGTAGAAAGTACCCACAGGTTTGGAGGATGATAGCTAGCATACTCACCAGCAGTAGTCTAATAGATGTTGAGGCAGGACAGGAATGTAAACATGTTGCCAGTGCATTGGATATAACATGGCTGCAGACCCATGGACGCAAGCTGTTAACTGTGGACAAGGACAAATATCAATTATATGATATGTGATGTCACATTGCTGCTCTATATATGCAGTTATTTAGACAGCTGAAAGTTTAAAATGCAATTCAGGACTAAAAACCATGAATAAAACAAAAAATATATATATAAATATATATACATATGATAAAATATAATAGGTTGTATGTTTTTGTATATGATTGCATATATGAGTCAATACAGAACTATACACAACGAATTCCAAATATGTCAAACATAATGATGACCAACTATGGTCTTTTTAATCTGATATCAGTGGTGCATGTGGTGGTGTGAGGTTGTATGACATCCTCATAAATGTGAATGTGAATTCACAACTTTGAAAAATGTATAACAGGCAGTGTGAACTGACTTGTACTTGACTTGTATTTACTATAGCCAGCAATCGCAACTGGAAGTTAAGGGACAAAACAGGAAATGGAACATTTGAATTGTTTATCCAAATAACCTGCTTAAATTTAAAGCAGTTTTGTTCTGATTTTGGATAGAGATTTGTGGATTTAGTTAGTATACGTTGTGTTATCTTGACATCCCTTAAACATGTGTTAAAATGTCAACAGTAACTTTCATGTTATATTCTGTGCACACAATTACATTTTTTCTCCATGACAACTTCCGGTACAGGTCAGTTGACAAAAAAGTCAATTTGCCATTACAGTATAAAGGAGACGATTGTAATGAACTAACGTGCAGGATAAATCCATTTATGGGGGAGACCTCTTCACAGCTCTTAGTATGTCTCTAACATATAGGACTCTTTATAGTTGTTGTATGACCAGAGTTGTGGGGACAATAACTATGAAGTCCAAAATAATTCTTTTTTTTTGATATCCAAAATCGCTATCAACTTACTTTGTTTGGCATGAATACAATTTCCAACTCAGGGTTTCACTTACAGTGGCCCACAGTCATATTGCACATTTAAGGTCTGGGAAATAACACCTCAAGCACCCAGACACCTCAAAATATCAACATTTCATTCAAAAGTCTCAAAACGACATCTTAAAGAAAACATTTTCTAAATTCTTACCAGAAAGGTCACAGTGTAAATAATGCTACAGATTCTAACAGACCTTCTCATTACTGAAAATATTAAAATAGACCAAACTGGGCTTTGTAGAAGAGAAAAGAAACAGGAAGTGGCTCTACTTACAGTGCTTAGTTTGCTACAGCAGATGAGGATTCGACGTTCATAAAGCATACTAGCGTACAGATGAAGCATGTTATTGACATCTACTGCTACAAAGTACTCTGTTAGGTTTCTCTGCAAGGGTCAAACACAATAAGAGAAACAAGAGAGTTAGTTGTGAAGGTAAAGACCAGTGGACCATGGTTCAGTATGAATGGTATAAACTGTGGTTCAAGTCATAAAACTCAATATTTCACAGAAAGTATACAGTAGCTTTTTCAATTGATAAGTGCTAAACAGTGATGTATTATTTTAAATTTGGGCAAGTTAAGAAAAATAAAATCATACAGGCTTTTCATCAATCTACAGTATCTGTTAACAAAAACTGTATACAACCTCTTCTACAGGACAAAGACTTGAACAATGCGCCATTTGACCTCAATCACATCTATTTTTCTCCATTATGTGTCATACTGTAGGTCGTAGCTAACAAAATTTAGCTTTCCATGAATAAACATTTTGGTCTTAAAAGAGTACTCCATAGGTTTGGCATTGCATCCCTATAACATGGTC
The DNA here is from genome assembly GCA_003416845.1 of Oplegnathus fasciatus. Classification (NCBI taxonomy): domain Eukaryota; kingdom Metazoa; phylum Chordata; class Actinopteri; order Centrarchiformes; family Oplegnathidae; genus Oplegnathus; species Oplegnathus fasciatus. The sequence goes on from NTHP01000027.1 coordinate 1,662,327, forward strand.
AGACTCACAATGGACAGTTCAAAATTGATGCAGCAGAACCAGAGATAATCTTTTTTATTCGACTCATTCTTCAAACCTGGTGCCAGTTGGGTCAGAGATTCAGTAGCAGCTAATGTAGCCTTCAGTCTTTCGTCTCAAGCATAGATGATGAGCGGGCTACAGAGGTCTGGTAACTCACTTCTTTCTAACTCCACATCCCCAGATTTTTTTTCATTTTCAAACATGTGGTCTTCAGCCACAACCGACGCTGATTATCAGACCATACCGTTATCAAACACAAAAGGCTTTATACTACTTTTTTCTGCTAAGAGACTTTGATGTGTAAAATTGGAGTTCTCCTTTAAAGATTTCATTTTTAACCCAAATCTGAATCCTAGATGACAAAAACTGAAAGCACTAAATATACAGCAATATCGTCACCTTGGAATTATAAGGTTCTATCTGACTTTTTTGTCAAAATTGAGTTATTCACATATTCTTATTCTGTGACAACTTATTAACATTATGTGAGGTGTTTTTTTTAAGTTGTGTGCATTGTTGGACTTTTTATCTAGAAAACAAAAAGGTTCTATCTCCAAAGTCAAACTCTAACTTGGTTCTATAAGGTTCTACTTGTCAATATCTCAAAACCGCTCAGAGCGCAGATGGAACCTTATAATTCCAAGGTGGCGATATGTTGAGATGAAGCACCCTGTTGACTGAACCTTGTCTGACAAAACATTACTATAGCTTTGGGCTGCATGATTCGGTTTTCAGAATAAATTAGACCTGCAATATTACAATTCTGATGTTTGCATGTAGAGCAAGTCTTTCTTCACATGACTTGTTTGGATTAAAAGAACTGAAAAGAACTATTCAAAAGTGTGTTCAATATTGAGCCAAAATCCTCGTGAGATGGGTGCAGACTGACTAACATCCATAAACCCCAGCCTAGTCAGTTTACTCTTCTCTCTTCCATGTATGTGAAGCATTCCTCTGATTCTTACATTTCTAATAGTGTGCACAGAGCCACATTATCATTTTGTGCAGGCAGTTGGGAGATGATGTGACTCTCTACTGCCAGAATGTGCTTATTTTTGTTGCAGAGTGACAACATTCTTCAACATTTGCACAATTCATTTAACAGCCGTGAACACACAGTGACGGTGCAAACTGTCTGACCTCAAAATGAGCGCTTCTTCTTAACCAGGTTCTGTGTAAAAGCATACACTTCCAGGACTTTGCACCAAATAAAACCCAAGACTCTGACCAGATTGCTGGAGCTAACAGCTAATTCTGCACTCTGAGCTTCTTGAAATAATACATTTTTTTTCACCCGTTGCCATTCATGCAGTTTGAGGCACAAAAACAGCTCCTGATGTTGATCTACTCATAAGTTGTTTGTCATTCTGGTTTATTTTCTAATCCGTCTACCGTCTCTAATTAACCTGACCTGTAATTACTTACAGATTGTCTATTGTATTGTATCAATTGTATTAACAGTGAGTTTCTCCTTAGCCAAATGTAAGGGAGTTTTAAGTTTGACTGGGATGTCAGCACGAGGGAAATGACAAGACTCACATTCTCAGGTATGCTGGGGAGTTCCCCTGTGTCAGGCACAGTGAAGAAGGAATGCTGGAGCAAACAGAGAACAAGAGGATCAGTGCTAGTTTGAATACATCCCAGTGTGGTAGAGAGATATAAAAAACAATGCAAAGCGACTGTGGAAAAACTATGCAGGAAACTAATTTTTCCTCTACTCCTGTGAAATAGACATGTATGGTGAAGCACAATAACTGTTAGTGTAGTAATACTGTAGCGGTAGTTGTTTTTACTTGAAAAGTAAAAATGTCAACCTCTGAAGTCTCTTACGTTAACAGGCTATTCAACTTTTGGTGACATTAGTTTTCTTAAGGAGGAAAACAGATACTCGCAGCAGCGTTTCCAGTTTAAATTGAGCTCAGCTGGATGTGATTTGGTGAAGTCAGACTCACCACACCGAGATGAACAGGGACTCCAGGCTCAGGGATCGGGAGCGTATGTAGTGACACCAGGAGCTCTTGCCAATGGCTTTCCTGAAACATTCAGAAAGTCCAAAGTCCATTAAAAAATAGATGATCTCGTGCAAGAAACACAAACGTAACTCCAAAGTAAAATTAATTAGTTGGAAGACAAGCTGTGCAGTCTACACAGAATAATTACTGTCATACAAGAAAATGACACTTCATATTACTACTGAAAGGTTCTGCCATGTTATCATCAGACAGCAGTGTGACTGATTATACTACTGTATCAGTTTATTATCTCTCAGGTGTACAGCTTGTTGTGAAGTAGCCTAAACAAGAGACATTAATGTGCTGCTGCAGTCTACGACAGATACATTTGAAAACGGTTTACATGTAAACTAATTTATCAGTGTTCTTGACGAATGAATTTAAACAGAAATTAGCAGTCTGTTCCAGTTGTCATTTTCCTAGTTCTCCATTATCTGAAGCCAACATGACAAATCTGGGCAAAAACTGGAGCTAAAAAGAAAGAGCAAAAGCTCAAAAGCAAAATACTGATGAGAGCCGACATACAGCCACATGTTCAGTGAAGGAATTGGCCAATAAATTCCCGACTGAAGTCAAGAAATTTGATATAAGGCAATGTCCCCATAACAAGATGAGTCACCTGTCCATGACTTACCTGGCCTTTGATGGTGTAATCTGCGAGGATATTAAGCAGCTTGTAGAAGACTTCAAACCAGGGCAGGTAGCTGAGAGGACAAAAAGGTGTTTTGTACTTTTACAAAGCTGAGCTGTACTCTGTTTGTCCAAAGGATTGTTTCATTTGATATTTTCAAAATTCTGGTACCCCAATCCACTGCTAAATACAGTCAACACTATGCTGCAGATGAGCTCCACCAAGTTGCTGACACTACAGAATGTTGGTACTGTAAATGTTTTTATAGTTCAATCATCATCATCCCGATTTTTAAATTATTGCTTTAATTGATATTTACCTGTAAATATTCAAAATATATACCAATAAATTCACTAGGCTGATAGTTAGATTGTAACAAAAGTCAGACTTTCCCATTGTTGCTTCTGTACAGATCCTAATCTATGGATACTACTATACTACCTACTGAATACGTCCTGAAGCTAGGGGCAAGCACTGATTGCACATACACATAGACACACCTGAGAATGCAGTAGCAAGTGTGGGCACCCGAGGAGAGGCGACAGAAGCCAAATCTCTGTTTGCTCTCAATGTCAGTCAACACAAATGTGAAGTTCTGGCCGACCTGGTTCACTGTTAGGCTGCAGGGTGAGAGATGTTCAAAGGGCAGATAGAGAGAAGGAGACAGAGAGAGAGAGAGAGGAGAGAGATGAAGGGAGGCAAACCACAGATCATTATTCACAGCCCTACAGGCTACCATGCTGTGTCCTGTGTGTGGAGGATAGCTAGGAGCTCTTGCAGGACATCCACTTATTTTACTGCCATCTGTAATAAACTTATTAATACACGGTATTATATATGAAGTGTAATGAAAAGCAGAAATACCGGACCAGCAGAGAGAGAGGTTGATTTACTGAGGATCTACATCTTGAAAGTGTGTGTCCATATTTACTCTACTGTCACCTAGAAGATTTGGGTTAATCTAATGAACTGTAACTAACGGTGTTAATTTATATACTGTACATGACTTGCTGCTGAAACTGATGTCATTGTCTCCTAACCACTGTGGCAAAGGAAACTTTCGCTGTGATTCAGGGCTGAATCGGGGCTGGACAAAGTGCAGCAAAATGGTATTTTTCTCGACACCTTTTCTCAAGACTTGTTCCTCGCCTGTACCACTTTGGTGTTTTGGTGACTTATGTGTGCCAAAGTGGGGGAAGATAAGCAGTAGAGGGTGTGCCACTGGCAAACACCACAGTTTAATGCAAGTTGGTGCCAAGATTTACTACATTTGGCACAATTTACCACCATCCTAGCAGCATGTTTGACCTACAGTACAGTACAGTATTATTCATGCTTGCATCTCTGCACATTAGACCTAGACTGATAAATCGACCAGGCCAATATTAGTTTATTGCAGATATATCAGTGCTGGTGTATATGTTGGCCAACAAGTAGAAAGAAATGTCAGTACAGAATGCCAAACTAGGTCTGAGATTATTCAGAAATGACATACTTTGTCCACCAGGGAGCACTGACAAGCTGATTTTTACATTGTAAAATGTCCTGCTCAGTATGTATATTCACAATTTAAAATAGAACAGATTTATGGGATTTGTATCAAGATTGTTTGGTTATGTGTTCATGTCAAAAAAAAAATCCAGAATCGGTTTGGCTGTACTGCACATTACAGTACAAGTTTCCTAGTTAAAACAAACCAAAGAACATGCACTAGTATTATGAAAGATGAGTGTTACAACCTCCACAATCCTACCCAACTGTCATGAGATCATTTCTTAACAAATCATGCTGGCTTTCTTTATTAAATGAAGTATCAATGTAAATACTGATGCTGTGCTTTTTAAGCCAGTGCAACGTCCTAACAGTCACAGTGAAACAGATGTTGGCGCATCTTTATCTTCTGTAATGTGACATATTTCTGAGGAAAATGGAATATGTGTGTAGGGTTTAGTTACTAGAGAGACTTAAATCAAATCTTTTAAATTAGCAAATACGGCAAGGTGCTGCAGATAGATAAAGAGCGCAGAGGACTGTGTGTGTGTGTGTGTGTGTGTGTGTGTGTGTGTGTGTGTGTGTGTGTGTGTACCTGTCCATGCTGAAGGGGAAGCAGAACTTGGGCACAGTCTGAAGAGTTTCCTGTGGGAAACAGATGAATGATAATAGAATCCAGTAGTTACATGTATTATCACCAATATGTACTAACAATGTTGCATTGTATTATAGTGAAAAACGTTCGAGGGGCTGATGGGAAAGATGTAATGTGGAGGAACTGATCTATGAAGGAGGGAGAGAAAGCAAAGCATACATGCACAAAATAACCAAAGGAAAGTGGTATTGTATTTCCAGGTTGCCCAAGTTTTTGATCTCAACATAAATAAACACAATACACAACAATGGTTAGAGTTAAGCCTCTGTACCACATATAAGAACAAAAAACAATGGGGGGAATAGTTACAAATGTATAGAAAAGAAACTAATAAATAGCTGTGAGGAAGATACTATGTATTTCAAACCTGGTCTGTGTAGTCTTCAGGGAACTGCCTTCGCACCTCCAGCCCTGTTAGAAATGGACAGACATGATGTTCTGTCCTCTGTTTTTGTGCATGGTAAACTCTTCAATATGATTTTGTGTACTGCAGAGCCCCATCCTGGTCATTCAACATTAGTAGTGTTAGAGCAGGGAATTTCCCTAAGGGTTAATGAGGCATAGAACAAAGTGTGGCTGCTTCTCCTGCTGCAATTTACCTTTTTACGTTGTTGCTTTGGACACTTTGTCCATGAGTATTTTGTTTCATAACCTTTTGGATATTCTAAGCAGAATATAGTTGTAGCTGTACTTTTGTTTTGCTGAAAAATACATTTAAAAGGGAGTTAATTGATAGCTAGCATAGCTCCATCCATTTTTTCTTGCGCTCATCTGGGTCGCAGTTGCAGCAGGCTAAGCAAGGTAGTCCAGACATCCGTCTACCCAGCAACTAAAGCTCCTCCTGGGGGATCGGAGGCATTCGCAAGCCAGATGAGATATATAATCCCTCCAGCGTGTTCTGGGTCTACGCTGTGGTCTCCTACCAGTTGGACGTGCCCGGAAGACCTCCACCCAGACCACCTCAACTGGCTCCTTTCGACAAGAAGCAGTGGATCGACTGCGAGCTCCACCTGGAAGTCTGAGCTTCTCAGCCCAACCATGGAAGAAACTCATGACCACAGGTAAGGGTTGGAATGTAGACTGACTGGTAAATAGAAAGCTTTGCCTTTTGGCTCAACTCCTTCATTACCACAACAGTCCGGTACAACACCTGCATTACTGCTGATGCCGCACCAATCTGCCTGTCCATCTCATGCTCCATTTTACCCTCACTCGTGAACAAGACCTCAAGATACTTTTACATTCACTTGGGGCAGAGGCTGCCCGTGGTCAACTTGCTTATGCAGAAAACGAGGCCAGCATCATAAAGCACAAAGCCGACCTTGTCAAAAAGATCTACAAAAGGAGGAAACTGATGGTAAAATGTACTCCTCAGGACCAGCAGGACAGTCATTTTATCCACTAAGGGAGCTTTTATCTGAGCCTCAAGGTGTGCAAGACATAACAAAGTATCTAATTTGTCGGGAAATGTTGAGTGCAGGTCTCCTAAAATTTGATGACCCGAGAATTACTCGTCATGGAAGGCATCATTCCAATGTGCTACCAAAGACTTTCAGCCAGGGAAGAATTCGAATTAATTACAAAATGGTAGGGCTGACCCGAATGTTTCGAAGCTTCTACCGTTGCCATGGTAATCGACGTCCAAATCAGTATTCGAATGCTGCAGGGGTTTTTTTTTATTATATATACACATTACCCCAAAAATCTCAAATACCCCATGAGAAATAGGCCTACATATGAGCAAATTCATTTTTATGGGCTATGGCTGTAATTTATTTGATGTGATTATTGCACATTTTGTAGCCATTTCGTTTCAATAAAAAGGAAAATCCTTGAAGTCCAATTTTTGTCCTCGTCTCTCATTAGACTCCAGTGCTTGAAGTGGGCCGGTGCTCACCGGTACACAGTACCGGTATAGGTGTAGTGCTGCCGGAGTGCACCGGGACGACGTTCCACCACTTTTTTTCTCCAAGTGAGAAAACAGAATATTCACAGTTCGCATAATCCGGTTGAAATTCATAAACATTTTTAAGAGCTTGAAGATCCAATCATCACTAAAGCATATGTCATGTAAGAGAGACAATAAAAACAAATAGAATGGTCAAAGTTGTCATATTGACATTTAAGGTGTGTTGACTGATTCACGACCTCAACTCATGCATTGAGTAAAATGCAAGAAAACATTTCAGCTTAAAAGTTGCCGGTAGCTGCCGGTAGCCTTTGATTGAATTAAATTACTTCTTCTCCAGTCTACAGTGAGCTAACGTTAACTAGTAAAGATGAAATGGCAACAAAACATCCTTTCATTTTTTGGAACAGCTAAAAAGGTAAAGGTTTATGATGATGTAGTTAAATAATGTATGTAAACTTGCCACCGTATGAACAGTGATTACATAACCTTCGAAACGAGCCATAACTTAACTGTGCGCGTGTCATAGGTGCAGTTTCACAGTCCAAGTGTCCAAGAGGAAAATCATACACTAGGAGAGGTGTTGTGGCCACTGCAAACAGTTTGTATAACCGTTTTGGATTTGTAGTGCCAATAACCATGCAAAGAAAAGCCCTACTCCGTGAACTCTCAGCTGAGCAAAATGGGATGAACCATTCCCTTCTGAGAAGGAGCAGGAATGGAATTGGTGGAAAGAATCTTTAAAACACGTCCAACTATCTATCTCCAGATAGCAAGGTGCCATGTTCCATTCCCACAGTACTCCACCCACAGAAAAGAGCTGTGCATCTTTTCAGATGCATCCACAATAGCAGCCGTAGCTTACTTAAGAGCTACTGACAATGAAGGTCAATGCTATGTCAGATTTATAATGGGTAAAACGAAACTATTTCTGTTCTAGCTGTGGAACTGTATGAGCTAGTTAGAGATGAGATTGACATTGATGTGGATGCTGTCAGATTCTTCACTGAACGTAAGCTGAGGTTCTACACATACAGTTTATTGCCAACCGAGTCACTTGAATCCAAAAATCTACACATCCTGAGCAGTGGCATTAGCACATCTCTACAGAGAACCCTGCAGATCATGTCACCAAACCTATCCGTGCTTCTGACCTTCAACACACAAACTGGCTGTCTGGACCCTCATTCTTAACACAATCCAACCCAGAGCCATCACAGTCTGACATCTTCACTCTAGTGGACCCTGAAGCAGATGTGGAGATAGGGCCTGATGGTACAGCTCTGACCACCAAAACCTCAGAAACACAGTTAAAGTCACATCGTTTTGAAAGATTTTCTCATTGGATGACCCTGTGCTGCACCATAGCATCACTCATTCGTGTTGCAACATCATTCAAGACGACCTCAGATCAGACAAAATGTCATGGATGGAAGTGTTACTGTGAGGCAAGCACCATAAGTGAGATCTCCCATGCAAAAGTTGTGATTGTTCTCACTGTGCAACACAAAATCTTCATGGAAGAATACAAATGTCTTGAAACGAAGCAGACATTATCAAAGCAAAGCCCACTCAAAAAACTCATCCCATCATTGATGAAGATGGATTACTCAGGGTTGAAGGTCACCTGCAAGTGTGACAAAAAAAGAAAAGCAACCACATATAATCTCCCGCACCCACCACATTGCTACTCTCTTGGTGAGATACTACCATGAGAAGGTGGAGCACCAGGGACGTCATATCACAGAGGGAGCAACCAGAGCAGCGAAATTGTGGATCATTGGGAGCAAATGCCTGGTCTCATCAGTTTTCTAGTGCCAGTGTCTACTGATCTTGACAGCATTAGACGGCATTTCCTGTTTCTAGCAGTTGTGGTTTACACTGTGCCTATGTTATGTGTATTGCTTATGTTCTGATTTCTGTTTATCATTTTTGTTGTGGTTTTACAAAAATGGTGATACTTCATTAAATATCCAAGAGAAGTTATGCCTTGTGTTTATTGGAGGACTTTACACTGTTAGCTACTGTCTAGAATAAGAGCAACTCATTGCGAGGACAGTAATTACTGTGGAGAAGTGAACAGGACCCAGTGGAGCACATTCATTTTCACTTAAGACAATGAGTCGAAATTCATATCTAGCCAGGCATATTCAAGAAGAAAAAACTCCACTTTTCTAGACTGATAAATTAAGTTCTAATCAGTATGAATCGGTGATGTTCAGTGCATTCCAGGTTTGTATTTAGCGATTTCGAAAGCATGTGGATCTGTTTTTCCTGGTTTGGGCCCTTTAGTTCCAATTAAGGGAACTCATAAAGCTACGCATGGGGATGGGTTCCCATAGCCAGTTCCACTTTGGATCTGATTCCTGGTCGGCAAAATACCAGGATTCGTTAAGCTCCGACGCTACATTGTATCAAACTGACTAACTTGTTCAGGTCTACTCGCTGAAGCAACAAGCCAGGAAAGTCAATAATACAGATCAACCCTATGACTGATGAGGGAAGGTTTCATTCACAAAAATGTTAACAAAGAGTAAAAGAAAGAATTTCACACCGCAAAGTCCTGCTGTCAGAAATCAGCAGAAAAAAGTATAACAAATTTAGCACTTTCAGTAGTCATACTAGACTTTTTCAAAACAATTACAAAATAGTACAGCTGTCAACGACATGTCATCAGAGCAGCGCTGTACTGTGAAACATGGGGGGAATGGTTCAGGTTACATGAAATGTCCATGACTAATATGAGAGGCGGTCAAGAGGACATTACAGTGACGGACACAGAGCATGATATTGCCGCTTATCCTTAGAGGGTCACGGGGTTGGGGAGGGGGATGGAGCCGATCCCAGCTGACATTGGGCGAGAGGCGGGGTACAATCACAGGGCTGACATTTACACACAAACGGGCAATTTAGTGTTGCCGGAATCCATGGAGAAAACCCACACAGGTATATACAGTACACACATTATATACAATATACACATATATATCGTCCCAAACCGTTCAGTTCCTTGGTTCGGTATGCCCTGTGAACAGTTACTATCAAAATAGTCTATTTATGTCTACTACTCGCACGGTGGAACAGAAATTCTAGAGTGCGAGTTTTACCTGGAAAGTTTGGGCAGTGCACCAGTTGCTGTCTGTCAGCTGTAGCATGCTAGTCGGCTTAGCCAGGTTAGCCAGGTTAGTCAAGCTCATGTAATGTCGCTGCCTTGGAATGGTAAACATGTAACACAGCTGTAATGTTAGCCAGCTTGAGTTATTATATTGTGTCTTGGTCATCCTATATGCTCCTCAAGTGTTACGACATTGCTGTTTTACGACCGTTTTATGACAGTCGGTTTGTGTACAAACACACTGGCAGGAGGGACTGCGTGCTCAGATGGTCCTTGTGTGATATTCTCCTGCTAGCTTTGAGGTGGACTTGATGAAGAGTGACTGCTGCTTTTGCCTTGTGGCTACTGGACAACTCTGAGTATTTGCAACCAAAATAGCCACATTCACATGTTTCTATATAGAGCTCTATATACTATACGCACAGCTTTGTTTTGTTTTGCTGGCCAGCATTTCATTTCCCAAGTGAAGACATTTAAAGGACCACTTTGGATTCCTACTAAAGAGACTCATTGCTTCTGTATTGAAGACTGTTTTCGGTTCTACTATCTCATGGACTGAGAAAGGACTCCTTAGGTTTAAAGGGCAAGTTAATACCTTTATACAGGATTAACCTGCAAGTGGACTGATTAAGCCAATTATTTGAAGTAAGTTGTATTTTCTTCCTTTTAATTTATTTTCTTTTATACAAGGGAAATACTGATTCGTTACCAAACCAAGGTTCAATTTATTTTGCATTTATATCTATCCATTTCAAGAGCTCAATTCATTTTAATGGAACTGTACGTTTCCTTTCATTTCATTTCACAGGTTATGTAAGGACGTGGGATAAAGGGTATTCAGTGATTATTATCTAAACTACAGACTGATATGCTCCAGTCCAGGAACCAGACCCTGAATAAATTCTGCTGAGTTGTTACAGTTATATGGTCTCTGCAATTATTTCATAATAAGCTAAAGCAGTGGTTACAAACACATATGAGACCAGAGCTGCAGGATCCTCCTACAGCAGTTACAGTTACAGTACAGCAAAAACGGACAACGATTAGTGTCAAGCTAATGGCAAACTGCCAACACTGTTCAACCGAAGTCGGGTCTGTCTGTAGAAACACTTCAAACATGTCATTCACGATGGCATCACCTGAATGTGTCGATTAGTGGAACGAGAAAAAAACTGGCTGAAAGGCAAGTCCTTCTCCCCACAGCATTCAGGCAGCCTTTCACTGCAGATTCAGACCATGCCAAAGTAATGACAATATGCGACCGTACTTGGTCATAGAGAATACAGGATTTAGCATATGGTCAAAGTGCTTGAGCTCCACTACGATGTGCCTTGACGTGTGCATTTTAGTCAGTCTGTTATGCCTGCCCTGTGTAAACGAGCACAAGCTGCAGTAGTTTAGGAATTATCAACAGGTCAGAGTCTGACGATGGAGCATTACTGACATTTGTGGTTTTTATTTTTGTTATTTTCTTATTGACGATATGCCAGTATTTGAGTGCCCGTAACTGTTACAGTAAGAAGGCCACCACGTGCCACCAGAACAGCTTCAATGCTCCTTGGCATTGATTCTACAAGTCTCTGAACTCTACTGGAGGGATGAACACCATTCTTCCAAAAGATATTCCCTCATTTGGTGTTTTGATGATGGTGGTGGAGAGCACTGTCTGACATGTCGGTCCAAAATGTGCATACATACTGTATATTCATTGCTTACCATCAGTGTAAAAGAAAAGATGCATGCTGACTTACCAGAGCTGTGTGTGCCTGGATGGGCTACCTCCAGATACACCTCAAAAGTGGACTCAGGGCTCTCCCTGAAACAGAGGATGAAAACTCCATCATTGTGTCCTTTGCATGTTATGGACAAAATTAAGTAAGCATACTTATCATGTAGTGGAGCCTTCCACTCATCTCCAACTTTGCTTTTGATCTCCTAAAGTACATGGATACCTAGTTCCTAGGCCACCTATAGTCTGCAAAGCATCTTAGTGTTCCACTGAATTAAATCCAACTTTCCTGTGAATTACACCAGTGTATTCAAAAGTCCAGGAGACAGGGGAGCATGAATCAGGGTTTATTCAAAGGTCTAGAGCACAGGCACACACGTGCGCACTAAAACTGTCTTCTGCCTTCTACTATCACAGGGCAGGGCACTATTACTAATAATAAAAATACATGGAGCAGAAATATAAAGGTATCCTCAGTAGTAGCAGTAGTTCAGTCATAAACACTCTAGTTAAAATATACATGAAATTATCTTATGAATGTTTATATATATATGTAAAAATGTAACAAATTAAAATTGATGTGCTTAACTGGCTTAACAGGCCTTAGTATTTTTGTCATCATTATTGATGAGTGACTACAGACCATTTCCTTTCCATCTGACCTCCTTAGTAGCTGTACTACTTACTACCTCCTTAGTAGGAGACATTTAATGAGAAGTTAGATATCTGAACCAAGTTGGTTTACTCGTGTTTGTATATTGCTGTTTAAGGAGACAAATATGTCCTAATTCCCAATGATGACATGGAGAGGTGTCTAAGGTGAAGTAAAGGTATTTCAGTCTATCACTATCACCCCTTAACGTTACATTTGACACATTCAGTAAATCTAATTCATTACCAAAAGTGACATGTCAGGACTGAGCTCTGTGTCAGTGACCATCTACCCCAATCTGTACTGTCCCAGACATCAGATACAAATTCACTGATTGGATGCCTAAAACGCCAACGCTCACAAGCAAGCTCAGTCAAACAATGGGTGACGTTTCTCTCTCTAGCTACATTACTTTTTAAAAAGTACTTTTAATGACATTTTAAAGAACAGGAGGACTAGAATGGACTTATCAATGCCAAACAAACACACAGATATAGTTCAATACATTGGTATTTAGGCACATTCACCCCAAAGTCTTACAGCAAATAAGGAAAATAAAATAAAAATGGAGCAAAAAGGAGAACACTAAACAATAACTGTTTCAATCACATTTCATATAGTTTTTGTCCCCCTTGTGTTTCTGTAGTTGGAGGCTGTCATCTTTTCCACAAAGTGCAGACATGTAGTTAACAGTATCTATTGTATGAAAAAGGCCATAAAGCAGAAGGGTTTTTTCTGAAGTCAGGAAGTTGCATTACTTCTGTATTTATTTTACAAATAACAATTACTGTGGCTACTCTGGGTATTACTTACAGTGCTGTACCTGACTGTCCTTTCAGCACCAAAGCTCTGCTGAGCTGCTGCTCAACAGACAGCTTCAGGACAACCTATCTACACCAGACTGACTGCGATCAGATATAAGGTGTAGTGAAGCGGACGAGGCTGCTGGTTTCAGAGGAATACTGCTGTGGGCCAAGCTATCTATCTAACTGTGACCAACAATAAGGAATGGAGGTTGAATTTGAGAAACATTTTACAATTGACCTATTTACTTATGTAATTAATATGCCGTGGACACTGAAACCCGAATATTTAGGATAAGGGCTGTAGAGAGGACTTTAGAAACACTGAGATCAGTATATAATAATATTAATATAATATAATAATGTTTTATATTATGCTGTTTCAAAGCTTTCTCCACAAATATTAAAAAATATTATACTGGAGAAACAGTGAATCCCTTCGTTACTTTTTTATTTATGTTTTTCATCTAAAAACAATTGAAAGAAAATAGAAAAAATATTAGAAAATATCAGAATCAGCCTTGAAACCCACTATATGTAATTACAGGATGTAAACTGTTCCTCGGGTTGTTAAAAATCCCTAAATTCCCACAAACAATACTAACATATTGTTGACATTAGGTGACATTTTGTCTGAGGACATCTCAGGTGAATCCAGTAATTTGCATGCTGATGTTTGAGAATAAGACATTGACTTGTTTGACCAACAACAAAAATAGTTTTGATGAAACACTTTTTAATGATCAACATGTCGCACACATGGTTGGGACCCTCTCCCAGCAGGGGCTTTAAAATCACTCTGCTGACAAGCTGATTATGAAAACACATCATTGTCTGCAGTGTGTAGAAATTCTGTCACTAACAGGATTTCTTCAAATAATCAATTCTATCTCTAAATTGCTTGTCTAGTATCCTCTGTGCCTCGCCGAATGAAGACACAGAGTTCACAACGAGTCTTGTACTCAGTATTATTAGGAGGGTCCAGGTGTGACATGTTGATGTTCCTACAAGTATAGTAACTCATTAGGTCATTCACCATAAATACACCATCATAAACAACAGACTAAAAACGTCTCAGTTTGCCAAAACCTGATGACAGATGAGTCTTAGCCCTACAATATGTACATGGTGTCAGAGGAGTGGCGTTAGGCTACAGGGAGGCACAAGGCTTTCTGTCTGTTCTGCACTTTTGTCCTGAAAACTAGCATCCTGTTTAGGAAGACAGCCTGACACAGTTACCATGTTTACACTAGCTGGACGAACAGAAACATGTTCCTAACTCACTGCCAGTCACCTGTCTGAACCTGTGCCCGGACAGCTTCGTACCAACATTTTTTTACCAGCGTGTGAATGACTAGTAGATCAAAACCATAAGAGACATTTATACTGCTTTGTTTTTCTGCTCCAGTAAGTGGAGTACCACCAGTGTTTTTAGCCTGTGTCGCAACAAGTCAGGGCCTTGCACTGTAATGTATCTCCCCCTATGACTCACTGTAACAAAGCTGCTAACACAGCAGCAGGCTGCTAACAGCCTCAGTAAAAGCAGCGGATAAACATTCTTACTTGATTCGGGACCCCATCCTTATTCCTCACCCCGCCGTGGCTGTCAGCAGCGGATTACAGTGCGCAGACGCGTCTGTCCGGAGGTGTTTTTCAGATGCTAAACTGTCACACAGAGCTGTACAACGCCATGGTCTGTCTACACGCGTATATCACGCTCTGCCGCGCGCTCATCTCTGGGACTTGTAGTTCTATTGCAGAAGACGTGGTAATCTGTAATACGGAGCAATCTAGTCCATGAACTACAGCTTCCACAATACGTGTCGTAGATGACAACTGGGTCGCGTGATAAGGTATACCGGCCGATTTGGTCGGTTACCGTTATTTACTTTAAATGTAGATAGATAAATAATAGTTATAATACTTAAATACATATGCAGAGTTTATTTGAGTTTTATGGCTAATTAATAAACAAAAATGAACTTACACCAATCAGAGTTAAGTGGTAAATGACGTGATATTAATGACATTTTGTACCAATATTACATTTTAAATAATGTAACAAGAAATTATTAATATCGCCACAATTTTATTGTTGTTGGGTTTGAAAAAAACAAACATGGGACACTGTAAATGTAATAACAATTACTTAATGCATACTCAATGTAGAAACGTTATATTCTAGTATAGAATATAGAGAACATGAACATGGTGGAGCCATAACCAGGATTTTAGAAATACTGAAGTGATGAGTCCTGCCTGCGGCTTTTATGGAAAAGAAGTTGGCTTGTGGTTATGCCATGTGATCATTAGGAGACATATTTTTTTTAATTTAAATGTTACAAAAAATACGGAAGACTATTTCCGTACCTGATTTCCACCAAAGTTGAAGGTTACACGTCCCCCAAAATAAAGAGGATATGACCTCAGTGTCCTCAGCCCTGCAGCATAGAAGTCATTTGATATTGTATATTGGTCCTATTTTAAAGCAGGGTTTGTCCACC
Source organism: Oplegnathus fasciatus (assembly GCA_003416845.1). Classification (NCBI taxonomy): domain Eukaryota; kingdom Metazoa; phylum Chordata; class Actinopteri; order Centrarchiformes; family Oplegnathidae; genus Oplegnathus; species Oplegnathus fasciatus. Next base: position 1,677,849 of record NTHP01000027.1, read on the forward strand.
AAATCACAAGGACTTCAAAGCATATTCTCGTTTTCTGTGTAGAGAATTGCACAAATATTTAGATTTTATTTAATGTTTCATTCATAAACCTGCACAGTGACATCACATGTACATCCTCTCTACTCTTTACATACAAAGAGGAGGTCTGTGCAGGCCTGTTGATGATAGTTTGTCACAAAAACAATGGCATCACCCAATAGACCTATACACAATCTATCGTAACATAAATGGGTTACTACCCAACCCAAAATGCAGTGTGTTAGTATTGTTGAGCCACCAGAATAGCTTCAGTGCTGTTTGTCATAGATTCTCCAAGTGTAGGGAACTCTGCTGGAGGGATGAACCATAGATATAGAACAATGTTTTATATCTATGTGATGAACAGCATTCTTTTAAAAGATGACATGTTGCTCCAAAATCTAGCATATATGTTTGGTTGGGCAGATATCTGTTGACTGTGATGAAGGTCATAGTATATATTCATACTCATCAAATAATTCAGTGAGACCTTGTGCCCTGTATGGAAGCATCTGCATGCATCTTATTTATTCAGATATTTTAGGTTCTGTTTTTTTGTCACATATTTGTCACATATATGTCGTATATCTGTGCATAGAATAGTTTTAATTCAAGGTTCAAGGTCCATTTCTTGGTCATTCTACAACACAGGGTTGCTTTATGCTACACAAGAAAAATACTTTTTTATGTTGAAGTACGGAGGATGAGTTTAGCGGTTTCACAGCCTGAGGAAAGAAGCTGCTTTATAGTCTGGTGGTACGGCAGCAGATACTTCTGTATCATTTGCCAGATGGCAGCAGGGTGAACAGGCTGTTGCTGGGTGGGTATTGTCTTTTAGTATCCTTTGGGCTCTGTGCAGGCACCTCACCTCACTGACATCACTGATGCTTGGTAGATGGGTACCAATGATATTCTGGGCAGTTTTAATCACCTGCCACAGAGCCCTCCTGTCCTGGACCGTGCACAAACCATGCCAATTTGTTATGTTTCCACTCAGGTTTTTTTTGTCACATATTTGTATCTGTGCATAGAACATTTTTAATTCAAGGTTCAAGGTTCATTTATTGGTCATTCTAGAATGCCCTGTTGTAAACCAGATCACCAAAACAGCCCTTTTCCACCTAAGGAACATTGTCTGTCTTCAACCCTCTCTATCCTTCTCCGCTGCTGAAACACTGATCCATGCATTCATTACATCCAGGCTCAATTACTGCAATAGCATTCTATATGGTTCACCTAACTACATCCTCAACAAACTCCACTGGCTCCTGATCAAGTACAGGATAGACTTCAAAATATTACTCACCACCTTAAAAGCTATCAACAACCTCGCCCCCTCCTTCCTCTCCGACCTCCTCCACCACCACACCCCTACCCGTCGCCTCCGGTCTGCAAACGCTAACCTACTCCAACTCATCAGGACTAAGCTCTGGACCTGGGGCGACAGGGCCTTCGCTGCAGCCGCCCCCTCCCTCTGGAACATCCTCCCCAGCCACATCCGAAAGGCCAACACTCTGTCATCTTTCAAAAAAGCCCTCAAAACTCACCTTTTCACTCTTGCTTTTGACGTCTACTCTCTACTATAATTGTTTTATCCTGTGTTTGTAAAGCGTCTTTGAGCACTGAGTAAAGCGCTATATAAATGTAATGTATTATTATTGTTATTATTATTGTTGAGTTATTATTATTATCATTCAGGATACTCCTCTGTAAAAGTTCATGAGAAGTATTGCTTTCTTAAGTTTCCTTAAGAAATACAACAGTTTCTGAGCTTTCTTAACCAGGGTGGAGATGTGAGATGGCCATGGCAGGTTCTTTGCGATGCTGATTCCCAGGAACCTGAAACTGTTCATCTGCTCCATCTCGGCTCCATTGATGTAGAGAAGGGTGTGTGTCTTCGCCTCCTTTTTTCTAAAATCGATGATCAGCTCCTTGGTTTTGCTGAACTTGAGCGGTAGGTTGTGCACCACTCTGCAAGATTGTTGATTTGCTCCCGATATGAAGTCTCATCATTGTTTGAAATCTGGCGAATGATGGTGGTGTAGTCCCCAAACTTTACAACAGAGTTCTCTCCATGTCGGGGATTTGAGTCGTGGGTGCAAAGCGTGAACAGGAGGAGGCTGAGCACACAGCCTTGGGGGGCTGTGTTGAATGTTGAGCTGAAATCAACAAACAGCATTCTGATGTAGGTGTTCTTATTTTCAAGGTGTGTGAAGACTGAGTGGGGGCCAGACTTTAGGCAAGTCCTCTTGACTTTGAACTAGACTGAACCCGACCATGTTCACTGGCGTTGCCATGGACACACATACAAGGTACGGTTGCTCATAATGACCCACCAGTGATGACATCAACTAGCTGGTTGGCGCATGTTCATAGTACATGGCCAGGGATGTTATCAGGCCCAGCAGCTTTACTCATATTCACTCTCAGCAGGATTCTTCTTACATCTGCTGTGGATACTGACAGTGGCGGAGTAGACTTGACAGCTGGCTCTTTGTTGAGGAGATCAAAGCGAGCATAAAAGGTGATAAGCTCATCTGGCAACGTGGCCTCACACATGATAGAAGCACTCCTGCTTTTGTAGTCTGTGATGTTCTGGATCGCCTGCCACATATCTTTGGTGTTGTTGGTGTTGAATAGGGATGGGTATCATTAAGATTTTAACGGTACTATTACTCTTACCGATACTGCTTATCGATCCGGTACTGAAATGGTACTCTTATCGGTTATTTTTGTTATTTTTTAAGAGAAAAAACTAAACAAATTAAGAACAAGAATTAACACTGCTTTATTTTCTCATATGTACTGTATATAAATTAACATTTTTGAGTGGCAACTGCATATTCAATCCATACTTATAGCTAAACAATCAGCTGGCTAATGGTTACTTTAAATCATTAACCCATGTTTGTATAATTTAGTCAACTCTGTGTGGTGTGTGTGCTAGTTGTTTTGAAAGATTGCTAAGATTGCTTGTGTTTCTGCCCTTACATGCAAGAGACTTGTTGCACTTGTGGCAACGAGCATTGTCAGCATTGACCCTAGTGAAGTGTAACCAGACTTTTGAGCGTTTAGTTCTCTCTGCCATTGTCACTAAGAGCAGGGTCTGTGTGTGTGTGTGTGTGTGTGCGAGAGAGAGACAGAGAGAGCTGGTCCCCGCCCCTTGCACATACGACAGGCTCAGAGAGAGAGAGATCTCTCTTCTGGATTGGGAAGAGCAAAAATGCATCATAGACTAATGTCTTAATCTTATTGCAAATTAGAAACGGAGTTGGTGAGATAAAGTTCAAGTTCAAGTTTTAATTGTCACATATAATCACACGTGGTATAATCATAGTGAAATGTATGACCGTTAGGTCCTCCAATTATGCAACAAAAATAAGTGTACAGTAGAATAAGAATAAAGAGTAGAAATATGTAATAAATAATAATGTTAACCATAGTAGCAACTTGAATAATAAAGTAAGTAAAAATAGCCTTAGGCAATCTTAGGCAGTGTCTTCATTCAGGATCCTAGTGGCCTGAGGGTAGAAGCCCTTCTGGAGCCGCCACACTTCTCCTGCTTCTCCAGCACCGGCATGAAGAGGAAGCCGAAGCAGGACTGCATCATCACCGGCACCTGGCAGGTTGATGTCCGTGGCCAGGAACACAATGTCTCCCCCTGGTTGAATGGCGCTGACCAGTATTCCAGGATTTAGCCAAGTTTCGGTGAAACAAAGGACATAATAGTTCCTGATATCCCATTGGAAACTGATGTGGGCACGGAGGCCATCCAGTTTATTACCCAATGCCTGTACACTGGCTAGAAGGATGCTCATAGAATATCCATGTGGCCAGGACCACAGCCAGTGTTTAATCCGTCCACGTTTACCTCGGTGTTTCCTCCCATGTTGAGGTGGATACATAGATGGAAGCAGAGATGGTCTTGCTTGTGTATGTGGTCGGGTGATGTTTACTCCAATGTTTACATTTGAAAACCTCGACCAGCCAGGCAGCAGAGTTGGCAGGAGGAGAGTCCACAAAGGTGTAAGTTGACCATTTCCTCATCTTGATGAGCGACTTGCAGTTATATGCCATCACTGTCCAGCGCCACTTACAAAAAGCACAACCAATACTCGTAAAAAAAAACTGGTTTTGGTAACCATCCCTAGTGTTGAGGTCTCTCACCTGTCTCTCCTGATGTCTCAGCTTTGCCTCCTTGATGACAGCTTTCAGTCTCACTCTGGCATGTTGTATGCTTCCTTGTTACCTTACGGAAAGGCAGCTTTTTTGGCTCTGGATAGGGCCCTCCCCTCTCCATTCATCCAGGCATTCTGGTTGGGGAATGATTTTATTTTCTTTGTGATCATCACATCATCAACACATTTGCTGATGTAAGATGTCACTGATGATGTATATTTTAAAAAGGTGAATGTCAATAAATACATTTTCAGTGTCCTTAAAGAGCAACTTAACAGCTGAAAATCTTTTTTTTTGCTGATCTCCAGTGGTTTACCTTCTCACCTTGCTGCAGTGATCTAGAAGTGTACTTCAGGGGCGTGTCAGTACTTCGGGGGCGTGTCGCTTTTGCACACTTCTGACTACACCCAACCACCACATAATCATTACAACACACTTGGAACTTTTAAATGGAGAGGGCAGCAAAATAGTGTTTGAGCTTAATGTTAAAGATGTAGTCTACGATTCTAATCCAAAACAGTTTTTGTCAAATTCAGTGAATATTTCCTCACGGTCCGCTAGCTTTCCGTTCTGTGTGTGTGCTGAACAAAAAGTCTGGTGTTCATACACAGCCCTGGCTCTGTGAACGGGAAACAAACAAGAGAGACTTGGGTAGAGCCACCAACCCAGGTCGTCAAATACCGACACTTTAGCCGCGTTTCCACCAAACACTTCGGTATAATATGCCACAACTCGTGCTCGTGCAGTCCTGTTTGATTACGACTGAGTTTGAAGGAGCACTGAAGAGAGGGGTGTATTTGTTTTGCTGCTGAGTTCAAATATCAACAATCTCTGTCCAGAATCATAGACTACACCTTTAAGTTACTCTTTAAATATGAAAGAATAATGACTGAATAATACAACAATTTAACAAATTTGCCTGGCAGAACTTAGTATTCTTGGTAGAGTAGAAAAC
>NTHP01000027.1:1683193-1698278 GCA_003416845.1 Oplegnathus fasciatus
TAAGCTCTTGGCTCCCCCTGACTTGAGTAAACAGTACTTCCTACAGGTGGATGATATACAGAAAGAGGAAGAATCTCCTGTGTGATCAGACTCGATACCGGATGCTTTTCTTTCTCTCAGGCGTGTAAATACCCAAATATCACCAAACAATGGCTCCATCCCACATGCAGGGAAGTGAAGAGAGAGGAAGCTGTGACGTTTGACCTACTTTTCAACTAACACTTGTCACAACCTCACTACCACTTCACTATGCAGAGATTACAGACTTTGAAGTATCCCTCCTCATTCAGTAAAGTGCCAGCATACTCCGTGGCAGCAGCGGCACAAACCACAGAGACACACAGAGGGAGAGAGAGAGAGAGAGAGAGAGAGAGAGAGACTCGGGGGAGGGGGTCTGTCCGTCGGTGTGAGGAGTTGCACAACAACACGGACCAGTTTAACTTTTAGAAACTGCTGAAAGCTTTCAAGTGAGCGGGACATGTGTGACTCCTCTTCAGGTAAGACACGACGCGCTCATTACAAACTGTCTGACCCGTCGGCGACGCGTTCAGAGTTTGTGCACGAGCCAACCTTGTTGACATTTACTTGTGTGGCTGCATCGCACGAGACGCCTCTCCGACCAGGTTTGTTTACTCATGTAGGAAAGCTGCTAAACCTATAACGTTACTCACCACACACGTAGCTAGCAGCAGCGTTAGCCTACTGCGACCATATGGAAATGATATTTCCCTGGTGCCTCGGACGGGAATGAGGCTGCATTGATTACTGTTATCTGCTTTAAAGTTGTTGTTTTTTCGCAGTTTGCAACAAAGAGCTGTGTGTAGCTGTCCGGCCAGGACAAAAAAAGTAATTGACACGTATAAAAAACAGCACAGCATTGAGAGTGAAATTCAATTCAGCTTCCTTGGTCACATTTTTCATTTACATGTGGCCACTCCTGAGTCAGTTTAATGCTGGGCTGCCTGTCAGTCTACCACAGTAAGTTATTCTGTTGTTTATCACGACACAATGGAGCTATTGAGAGATATATTTCCTCTGTGTAGACTATTCTTTCATAACAGGAAACCACTGCAAGTCATTGCTAACTTCTGCAGTGTCTGAGTTATTTTTTTCTCAAACTGGCATTGAATATTTTTAATAAAACAAATCACACTAACCTTTGATTACAATGCAACTTGCAACCTTTTCCTTACCTTTTTAGTTAGTTCATAAGATATTGAATATGGCCTCTGGTGTCAAATGTGTAATATACAATGTAAAACAACCTTCAGAGACCAAGTCTAACTAGTGCTGGCTTGTGTAACATCTGGCAATGTTACACAAACGCACACACACCTCCAGTGAGAAAGCAGCACGTTAACATGATGACATTGACAACACGGTAACATTGTACATGCAGTATGGAAGCTGAACCTCGTGTATGTGTATATGTGGTGTGTGGTTTGCGGGTGTTTGTGGGTATAAATGAACAATACGTGCATCACATGAAGTAGTAGCAGCAGGGGTGAACATTGGCTGCAGGGTGGGGGGCCAGGTGTTGGAGGGGCGGTTGCTGGTGGTTATGAGGATGCCTGGGCACCCAAGGTCAAATAACTGGCTAAAATTAGTCACGTGTCAGCTGTGACAGGGAGCCAGTGTCCTGTGTGACTGGGAGGGCTGGTTAGTATCCACCCAGCAGCAGGAAGCCATGTCTTCACACGTCCTCACTGAATATCTTCAAATGCTGCTCTACCGTTAGTCTCTGCCGTTTTCACCATTTGAGGTTTGGAAGAAGTTTCTCTAAAGTTTGAAAAAGCTGAATGCAGTTATGAAGGTGAATGGTTATGAACATTAGATTTTGGATGGAGGGTTTAACTCACAGATTATTATTCTGACACGTCTCATAAGTCATTGTGTGCAAATGTCAGCAATGCTTGCTAGTAGGAGTGGCTTTGGCTTCCATTGGGCTGTTTAATAACTGCAACAGAAGAGCAACAATTCAGTCATAGACATGCTTCCCGTGAATCCTTAAAGTCATAAAACATGTATTTTATTTCTTTTAATTCAAAATCTAAAATGTCTCAATTTGAATATAGGAAGAACTATGTTGTGGCAGCCAGCCTTGTGTGGTCATGCTGTGTATTTTAACATTTTTAGATAGAAAAATGTGTGTCAGACTGATATTATATGTATGATATGAGCTAGAGCCCGACCAATATACCACCACGGATGATATTATCAACTGATTTTAATTGATAACATCACAGATATATCAGTATGGCCATCAATATTACCATATCATTGTTTGTCCACCGGTATACACTGGTATATACACTCAATTTTTAAACAAACCTAAAAATTCTAACAAACAAAAACAAAAACTAATTTAAGAGGTCTTTATCAAAAATGCTTTTGAAATGTGTTCATGTAAAAACATGTATATTGCTGATATATTATTATCCAATTTTTTAAACTCTCAAATATCAATATCAGTACCAGGCTATACTGTAGAGGTCTAGAATCACTAGCACGCCAAAAACTAGTCGCCATTGAGTTGTAGCCTATATGTTGAGTCTTCTACTGCATGTTCAGCTGTTCTTTCAGCTGTGGCATGTAATGGTAACTAATGTGCACAGAAAATAGCAGAATATTTAATTAAACCTGTCTGCCTTAGGGCTGCACGATCGTTTCAGCATTGACATTGCGATGTGCAGTAGTCACACTGCAGAATACGCCATATCAAGTAAGGCAAATTAAGTCAAACACATCATGTTACAACTTTTTTGCTGCAGGATACTAAAGGAAAACTCATTTTCCATGGCTAGCCTACAGGAACAGTCCATCTGATATTACATCATTTAGGCACAAGTGCATTGACCGTGCATTGACCATCTGTCATTGACCATCTGTCAAGCACTTCAATTGATGCATACTGGCATATTAGTGCATCAAGGGTTTGACGTCTACTATTAAGGTGGTTGAAAAGATACTAGGGCTGTACCCGACTCAGAAATTTGTCAGTCGAATCGGATTTGGCTGTTCAATATGAAGATTCAACTATTCGTTCCTTTTTTTCTGTTTTTCATACAGGCCTAGACTATCTGGCAATCAGAAAATCAATTGGCATGAGTTTCCGTGCTGATAGCCTATGTATGGGAAAACGCTGCTTTTATCTGCTTTATCCTGTTACTGTAATGCACACTGACTGACAAAAAACCCCCAAAAACGACTGCTCGACTTGAAGAATCTCAGTTGACTGAGGGGTCTTCGACAGATGATTCAACTCATCGACTTTCAGGGGGCAGCCCTAAAAGATACTCACAGTAGGTGCCTTGCTTTAGATTTTGATATGCACATAAAACACTAACCTTTCTGAGAATAAATAGATGAGTTGTACGCATGTTGAACCTAGCATCCAGACAGTTACCAAGAGGAAATTGCACCACTTTGTCCTTTGCCATTCAAAAAAAGCATTTTGTCATTGCGACAGTTGAGGAGTGGTGAGTCATTCACAGAGGACCTCTGTGTGCAAAGTGCTGCAGTGCTTTTTAAGGTCTGACCTTGTTTGGCCTCCACAATACATTTACCATGTGATTCTATTTACATATTTGCTTTGTGTCACCTTTTTGCCCACTGGGAGACAGAAACATGATATTTGTGTTATAGGCTCAATTTGTCACATCAGATGCAACAATACTGTGCTCATGTAGCAGGTGTGTTCAACACAACATTGTTTATGATTGCTGTCTCTTTATGCCTCTGCTCTGGCGATAGCGTGGCCAGAGGCATTATGTTTTTGGGTTGTCCGTCCGTAAAAGTCCAAATTTGGCACAAATGTCCACTTGGACTCAAGGATGAACTGATTGGATTTTGGTGGTCAAAGGTCACTGTGACCTCACATCCATCCCATTCTCCTCGAATGCTATATCTTAGGAATGCCTGGAGGACATTTCATTACACCTGACACAAACGTCCACTTGGACTCAAGGATGAACTGATTAGAATTTGGTGGTCAAAGGTCACTGTGACCTCACAAAACATATATAGTCCAGTCACTGTATCTATGATGTATTCCATGACTTGTGTGCTCTCCACCTGACCCTCCTTTACTTCCATCATGTGTTGCATTATTGGAATAATGATGTCAGTTAAGACCACACTTGAAAATGTTGTGATTTGAGTTTGCATGGAGGCATTTTTGAGGCATTCCTTCTTTCATGCTTAATGCCAATTATTGTGACCATTTCTCTCTCGCTTTTCATTATGGATGTAGCTAGGTAGCTAGATAGCTATGTAGGAAGATAACATCCCCATTCGTAATCCTGCCTACAAAGCAAGGACATAAATGGATATGATAACTTGGCTATGACTGACTTCTGGTAGCAGAAAGATTGTGGTTTGATGAAGAAGCAGGTCTAACACTGTCGGAGAAAAGTCTAGAAAGATGGTAGAAGACAAAGAAATGATAAGGTGAGATGTGAGCAAAGTGCGGATAGAGCAGATTTAATCGATGTTGAGACCCTTCAGGAATGATCAATTTTGCAATCCGGTCAGGGGAAACATTCTGTTTTTTTGGCAAACTCCTCTGTGTCCCTTTTTGATTGTGATTCAAATGATCAATGAAGATATTTCCAACTTGACTTTCTGTCACACCAGCAAGGCAGTGAACACTGACAGAGGGAGGAGAGGGTGAAATTTACACCGTTAAGGGTCTTTCCACAGCAGGAACTTTCCCATGGGACCAAGAACCTTTTGAGGAACTAGGCACTTAAGCAGATGGTCTACTGTGCAGTGAGGCGCTCAATAAATACAGAGTACAACAGGATGACTGTGTTGTTTGTAATGTGTAAAAATTGCATTTCAAATGCAAATGCTGAATGTGTAAAAGGGACTTTTAGTTTGTAGTTTAGTTCCTGTGGTTCAAAAAGGGCTATGTGGTTCATCACCCTTTTATTAGATTGGATTCTCAAACAAAATTTGAATGGATAGCCACAGAAAAAGAGTCCTGACATAGGAGAGCATAGAATATTAATTGTTTGGGAGGCAACAGAATTCCGAAGGCAGGAATCTGAAGTAAAGCTCCCACTCTGTTTTGTCTGGTAGGTGGATGTAGATAATGAGTGTGTGTAATAACAGGTTACCTGGGTGACATAATCCCGTAAATTATGCATATTTTCTTGTTATTTTTATTTCACAGTTGAACTTAATGTTTGTTGTTGTTGTGCTGGCTGGCAGTCCTGTCTGTGATACGTGTGTTGCTTCATATAAACAAACCCCCACAGAAGCACCTGGGAACTCTTTGCATTGGCTGATTGACTTCCAGTAAAATGCTTTAAAGTTCCTTTGACTTACTGGAATGTTGTTTGTGGGTGTTATCTTTAGAACTGCATTGGACTTGTGACTAACCGTCCATTGCATGGGGCTGAAGTCTATCCCAGGTACTCCCTGCACTCTCTGCCAGTCTATCACAGTGTATGCACAAACATATTAACACTCACAGTCACCCCTGTCTGACACTTTGCAGTGTGAAGGATCTCCCTCCTACTAATTCTCTGGAAAATTCTGTAGCATTCTTAAGAGGCCCAGAGATGTTTTCATTGTGCAGAGGAAGAGGAAACAGCTGTATTGGTTCAAGATGAAATTGTCTGAAATTAGGGTCAGTATCACAGGCTCAACAAAAATGAAAGTCATAGGCGGCGTCTCTGGAAAGTACCTCTCTTAAGGCAATATTTTTTCCTGGTATTATTCTGAATTTGGAAAGAGAGACGGGGAAGTCTAACCAAGTCAAGGAAGTCTGGGATTTAAAATCTTGTAAAGTAAAAAAAAGATTAGAGATAGGCAAAAGATGGGCATCAAGGAGTTGAGGTCAAACCACATCGACATACCATTCAAAATAAATACCACACAGATAAATGTACACAATACAATAAAAGATCATACAGAATCATATACGTATATGTGTGACAAATTAAAGGAAAAACCAACATAAAGTGTCTCAGTAAGGTGTTGGACCACCATGTGCCGCCAGAACAGCTTCAATGCTCCTTAGCATTGATTCTCCAAGTCTCTGAACTCTACTGGAGGGATGAACACCATTCTTCCAAAAGGTATTCCCTCCTTTGGTGTTTTGATGATGGTGGTGGAGAGCGCTGTCTAACACGTCGGTACAAAATTTCCCATAGGTGTTCAGTTGGGTTGAGATCTGATGACTATGAAGGCCATAGCATATGATTCACATCATTTTCATACTCATCAAACCATATGAAGTGACCCCTCATGGCCTATGGATAGGGGGATTGTCATCCTGGAAGAGACCACTCCCATCAGGATAGAAATGTTTCATCATAGGATAACAGTGATCACTCAGAACAACTTTGTATTGATTTGCAGTGACCCTTCCCTCTAAGGGGACAAGTGGACCCAAACCATGCCAGCAAAATGCCCCCAAAGCATAACAGAGCCACCAGAACCCCTCACTGTAGGCGTCAAGCATTCAGGCCTGTACCGTTATCTACCCAAGATAAAGGTACCTTGTATAGTGTTTGACCACTAGTAGCACTATGGAAAAGTGGCACCCGCTTTTTTTGTGTCATGCATGCGCAAGGCAGATAAAACCTCCTGAGTAGGGGTGTTCCATATCATATCGTTCATGATTATACCAACATAAATCATAATGTGATGAAAATTTATCAGGATATCTAAAGTATTGTGATGTGTTGACGTATTTACGTCATGGCTACATACAGCAGCAACACACATGGCTGAAAGTGAATGTAATGCTGCTGTGGAGAAGTCAATTTCAAAAAAGGAACAGCTTATGTGGAACTGGTTGGCTAGCATGTATTAACCCTCAAAGAAAAAGAGCAGAGGAGCTACGCAACATACTGCGTCATCTAGTAACTACATTGACCGCGATACGAGTCGCATCAGGATCTGATTCAGCTCTGGTGGCCATGATTGATCGATCATCAAGTGTTTCTTGTTGTAATACTAATTTGGGCCACCAGAGGCTGAAGTTCACCCATACCTCATTCTAGCATTCATGTTTTTTTCAAGGTGAGTTTTAAATAAAATTGACTTGACTTGATATAAAGTAAGGAACGAGTCTTTTTCTGTTTTTTAAAGATTATTTTTTGGGCTATTTTGCCTTTATTGAGTTATGACAGCTGAAAAGAGACAGGAAGGGCGTGAGTGAGAGAGAGGGGATGACGTGCAGCAAAAAGCCCAGAGTTAGAATCGAACCCTGGCCGCTCCAAAAAGGCCAAAACTCCAATGATGAGCACTCTTCCCGCTGAGCTACCAGGAACAACAGGAAAATTTAGTCTTGACATGCACAAGTCACAGTCAAAAATACAGTGTTAGAGGTTGTTATTTCATTATTAGAATATATTAAAATATACGTTGCCCAGTGGTAGGAGAAGCACTGTCGACATGACAGTAATGTTACATAACTAGTTAACATACAATACAGTATGTATCTTGTATTTAGTGCATTTCAGTCCTATGGAACATGGGTTAGTGTTGCACTTCAGCCTCTTGTGGCCCAAATTGGTATTACAACAAGAAGCACTTTGAAAAATGACTTACCTCTCAGGAGTTTCACAGATGAAAAAAATAAATAAATCAGCGTCTTGTGGCTGAAATTAGTATTACAACAAAAAGACTCTCATCCTGACCGCTTCACACTCAGCTGCAAAATGCCCCAGTGCGTGCTGTAGGTCACAGTCTGATGAAGCCAGCAGAACCACATCATCTGCAAAGAGAGTAGAGACGTAATTCTGAGGTCCCCAAACCGTGAATATCACACAGATTCGGTGTCAAGGGGCAACCCTGGCGGAGGCCAACACCCACTGAGAACATGTTTGACTTTGTGCCGAGAATACGGACACACTTTGGTTATATAAGTACCGGATGGCTCATAGCAACGGCCCCGGTACCCCATACTCCCGCAGTTCCCCCAAGGGCCCTTCAGAGAACACGGTCGTAAGCCTTCTCAAAGTCCAAAAAACACATGTAGACTGGATGGGCAAACTCCCATGCTCCGCCAGTAACCCTACAAGGTAAAATAGCTGGTCCGCTGTTCCATGGCCAGGACGGAATCTGTATTGACTGAAACTTCATCAAAATAGGCCCACTGGGAGTTGAAATATGAAATATTTCTGGTTTAAACGGCCATTTTGAATTTGAAAATGTCAGAAATGGATTCAGCATCCTCAATAACCCCCAAAACCTCCAATATACTCCAATATTGTCCAAATCGGCCAAGCAGTTGCTGAAATACTGTCCATATAGTTGACTAATTGATGCTATTTACGCTAATTATGCTAATTGCCCAACAAATGCAAGTTAGCATCCAGCAGTTTCTAAATGCTGGGGACCCATACTGTACATTTCTAACATAAAACTTTGGGGTACTCAACATTTCCAGGTTCACATTGCTGGCAAGTAGACTACTGAGCTGAAGTTAGTTTAAAGTTGGGTATTGATCAGCTGGACTCAGTTGACTACTGTCAGGACAGCAGGTCTGTTTCCATCAGTAACTGTGGTGAGAGAGTTATTTTTAATCAGAGTACAGAGTCAGAGCGCTCCTTCGTCTGCTCCTCTCAAACATCCTGTAAGTCACCATCTGCTACACAGACTGAATACAGGACTGTTTACATCTGAATACACAAACTGAAATTAGATTACTACAATTACCTCTTAATATTATTTATATTGTAGTTCTGTAGACCGTATTGTCAGAAATATCATTATTGCAAAAGTACCTATCATATCACTGGAATAGAAAAAAAAAATCATAAATCTCATTCTCATTTTTTCTCAGGACAGTTGATTCCTTTAAGGGTGGGAGTTATTTTCTCATCAGGAGTCCTCCACACAGCCTGTGTATTTCAGTGTATTTTATTGTGGTGGAAAGCATTGAAGAATAATGCTTGTAATGCTTTAGGATAGGGAGCGAGTTTCAACAAGACCCAGTTTTGACATTTTAGCAACTACATGTGGTCAAAACAAGTCATTAATACTTCAGTACTTGGCAATGGTAACTCCAAGGAATTACAATAAGGTTGTTTTTTCAGAAAATGTGAATGGTATAGATAACATTTCAAAGTGTTATTCCTCTAATGTCTCTTTGTTTGAATAAAGTTGGAGAGAGATGACTCAGCCCGTCACGAAAGCCAAGAGGACACAATGATGCGGCTACTCACCAGCTCACTCTGTGACTTGCTTTCAGTGACCTACTTGTTCGGAAATGACCTTTTCATTTCCAGTTAAAACTAGAGCGAGGTCTCTGTCATCATGAGTCATCACCACAGGCACCCAGCAAGCTTTAACTCCACTGTCAGAAAAGAGTGTTTAGCACTCATATGTGTTTGTGAAATAGTTTGTTAGTTCATAGTGTATGTATCTGTAGCTGACTTAAAGCTATTATCATTTCATTTTCTTTTAGTTCTGTAAGCCCTGCTTACTGCTCTTTTACAGCAGAGATGCTTGCCTGTCTTTCTAATCTGTTTGTGTACAGGCAGTGTGGTAGAAAGAGACAATATCCAGAGGATTCAGTTGTGTTTGTTTTGTTACATCATGCTAGAAAGTTAGGCCATGTGCTGAGGGAAAAGTTCTTGGTGTTTGGTGTGGATACTCTCACATTTATAAAGCAATTTCAGGCAACTCCTGAATCTTGAGGCATAAAAGCAAAAATGTTTTTCCTGTATTCCTTGGCCCAACCGAAATCTATCAGTGTAGGCCCCGCCCATTTACACTTGAAACAGATTGTTTTTCCAAAATAATTTTGCAAAACGCTTTTTCACCTGGTGGCCTGCACACTTCATTCAGTCTTCGCAAAATAAAGTACCTAACATGTTTGAATGACCCAAAAAACTCAAATTGTTCAAATGTTGTTTGATATTCCATTCTGTTCTCCTGTCACTGGTTACCAAATTATTGTGGGCATGGATTTTTAGCAATTCTAGTTGCATGGCTCTAGAGATGGAAATTTCTGTTCGTCTGTCTCATCAACATGCCTCAGCAAATATATGATGGTTTTCCATGAAATCTTGTTCTTGACGTTCATGGTCCCCAGAGGATGAATCCCGCTGACTTTGGTAATCCTATGACTTCTCCTCTAGCGCCACCATGAGGTCGACATTTGTGGTTTAACTTAAATTTGTACAATACTTTGGTTTATGACCAAATACCAGCAAAACTAATGAGATTCCCATCAGCATCAATTGTACTTTGTGTTTAGTGCCAATTAGCAAATGATGTAGAATGCTCACACACTAAATAAAGTGACATGCACAAGTTCAAGCAAAAATGTGATGAGTCTCAGTGGCAACATAATTCACTTATGGTGACTCTTAATATTTAAAATATTTTTTGCACAATCCATGATTTGTACAAGACTGAAATCCTGTGTGTCCTAGATCTGGATCTGGATCTCTGACACATGTAGACAGCTCTGCAGCCTGATGTGTGCACTCTGAGAGATTATTATGTTTTGATATCAGCTCACATGCTGGATATCTGTGCCGTTCTAGCTGGAATATTATGATCATAGTGGCACAGCAATTAAGCTTTCTGTATTACCAATTTCATAAAGTAATGCAACTATTTAGGGGGACTTTCCCCTGTCAGTGAGAAGAACATAAAAAACTGACCAATGTCTATGGTGTCATTACTGAATTGTAATGTTGCAAATGTCAGAACATACATATTTCTTTACGCTATTTACTAACACACATACACACACACACACACACACACACACACACACACAGTTTCCATGTGCATAGTTTTTAAGAAGAGTGTTTTCTGCTGTAATTCAGACAACTGAACTCATGCCACATGCAGCCTGTTGTCTTCACAGCAGGTCACCTTGCTTTCACACTTTATCTCTCACCTGCCTCTTATCGCTTGAGTTGTAGTGTGTTTTATACTCTGTAAAATAAAATGCTCTGTGACTGCAAATGTGCTGAATAAATGAAGATTTTAACATTTATCTTACAGTAGTGGGTGGATGTGATGTCACCATGGAGGCACAGGATAACAACCAGCCCACCTTAGGCAACCACAACAATCTCTACAAGATTTCTGGTCAGGAGGATCAGGTAGGACATCTAACCATTATGTTATTACAGTAGACAGGTTCAAAGTACTTATAATACAGAAAAAGCTAAGTATTAGCTAAATCATATTTATATTTTGTTTATTTGTTTATATTTGAAATGGCTAAAACATGCTTTATAATGCACTGTAATGCACTATGTTAAAGAAAAACGTACCAAGCTTCAAGTACCGCTGCACTCTGGCAGACTTCCAGATTGAGAAGAAGATTGGTCGGGGTCAGTTCAGTGAGGTCTACAAAGCCACATACCTGCTGGAGGGACAGCTGGTTGCACTCAAGAAAGTCCAGGTACAGTACTCAGCAGTGTGTCTGCTTCAGGACTACTCCTTTAAATATTCTGACCTAATTCTAAATTCATACAGATGCACTTGTCAAGATTATTAGTACAGAGCATGTGTTTTTATCAATTGGCCAATTTAATATTGTAAATATTTTATGTACCATCAAAATTTTACCACTGGTGGCAAAACCAATATATTAACAAGAGTGAACAGTTAACACCAAAGATAAGGTTGAGGTTATTTAGAAACACCATTACATAGTTTGTCCACCAGAGAGCACTGTAAAATATCCCACTCACCACAAATCTTGATTACTTTTTTAATGACCAAATTTAGGGGATTCCTCATTAAAATGTTTTTGTATGCAATGTGTTTATGTTAAAAATAGATTCATAATTTTCAGATTATTTAAACTCTCAAGTAATTATATTGATATTGGCCTTTGGTGTAATTCAGATCTAACGCTATTCTGATATATTTGCAGATATATTTGTTTTATATTATATTTGTTCTCAGAGAATTCTGACCTGACATTTTACATTGTAAAAATAAAGTTGTCAGTGCTCTCTGGTGGACAAACTATGAAATGGAGAAACTGTTTCTAAATGATTGCATGCATTTCTCTCATTACTGTGACATCTCTTGTTACTTATCGATTGGCCCTGCAGACTTACAGTATTGGTTGGGCTCTAGTTCAGATCATTTTGGGCAACCACCAAAAAGTCCCTTTTGACCTTTAGAAGGGCTTCTAATTTTTCGGGGGTAAACATTTTAAAGTTTTCAGAATAAATGTATATTTACTTCTATCTTCGTCACTCCAGATCTTTGAGATGATGGATGCTAAGGCTCGTCAGGACTGCGTCAAAGAGATAGATTTACTGAAGGTAAAGTTGATCAATCACAGCCATTGTGTTCAGTGGGTCAGTGAAAAGCACTGGAAGGTTTTCCAGCATTGTTTTAGAGGAAAATATGAGAAGAAGGGCAGAAGCTCAGACAACATTTGAATGCTTATTTGATACTTGTTTAAATGGCCTGTATGTAAGTTTTTACATGTATAAACGTTTTTTAATCATTTCTATTGCCAATGTGTGAACGGATTGTAACCTAACCTAAAAAATGAGACCTTCCGCGACTTTCTCGGTTGTCTCTATCAGCCTATAGACTGACTTTAATGTGAAGAACTGGACGTTTTTTCCCAACTCGTCACATATGGACGCTTGGTCAGGACCCCTTGGCGTCACTTTTTAATGCACTGGTTTTGAGTGTTGATGGAGCAGCTACAATGTTAGCATAGCATAGCCCTGATCGAGCCGAACTCCATTCAGAAAACAAGTAATTAAAAAATAGTTTGTCGTATTGTGGAAAAGACCTGACTTTTCACAAGTTGACATCATGATGTAGTTATTTCAGCATCCTTTTGATCCGTGTATTGCAATTGTATCACAGCAAAATCTGTTTATTTTGGGATCATACCGCTGTAGTAAGTGGAGTCCGCTAAGCTAACGTCAACAAACGACCGGCACACACCACAACACAGACTCACAACTTCACACAGGCAACACATTTTATTTATAATATTCCGTCTGGTTCACTCACCGGTAGTGTTTTCATCCAGCTAATGTAGCTCTGCTGACATTGCTGAGCCTCTCGGTGAAAGCTAGACAAACGGCGATTGATAAAGCAGGCTAGCAAGCTATCAACATTTTTTTAACAGCTTTATTGAAAAGCTAGCTGCCAACATCAACATGAACGAGCATTTTCTGAATGTTACATACAGCCCTTTTAAACCATGTCCATGTTTAAACAATGTCCACTGGTACAGATGATTTGATGCATTTGCTCATACTATCACTGTGATCTCAGCTGTACTTCTTGATTGTCGGAGCTGTTGTATACAGTAAGTGTCTGGAAACAACCTTTTTTCTCCTGTTTGTCCACTGCAGCAGCTGAATCACCCCAATGTAATCAAATACCTAGACTCCTTTATTGAGGACAATGAGCTCAACATTGTTTTGGAGCTGGCGGACGCTGGAGATCTGTCCCAGATGATAAAGGTCAGGAATTACGACAGAGATTCACATGCTTACCTCCAGTGTTTGACCACACTGTGGCTTTTGGGGAGCCCTATTTTTCGGGGGTGGGGGGTGGTATGGTTTTGTACACAAGCACACGCATACATGCATCGCCTATGTGTAAAAATATACTATCAATAAATTTCAGTTCAATAGCCAGAAGACGTTCACTTGTAAGACAATGTACGGTGCGTAACATGCATGGATGGCCACAGCAGGAATAAACAGCATTGTGTTATTTATTAGACACAAATTTTCAAAAATTGTTATGCGCAAATAAAGATGCATGTGTGTCTTTACTATTAGCCTATTATTTGTTTCAGGAACCTAAATATACAGAAAAATATAAATTTATGCAGAAAAAAAACACTGGCACCAAATGTTATGATATTTTAGAGCTCCCCCTAAATTTCTCATATGAGGCTTTCTAGGGAGCTCATGTATCTTTCAGGGGAGCCGAGCTCCCCGTAGCTCCCCATTTCGAACCCTGCTTACCTCAGATTAAACAAATACACAGATACTGTACGCAGAAAAGTGGCCCAAACTCATCAGATGTTACATCCAGAAATAAGAACATTTGTTGGGTAAGTTGATCACTGGTGTGTAAACATTAGGGTTGAATACCAGAAAATGATCCCATTACTATCCAGCAATTCTCTCCAAAATGTACTCCCTTTTACCAAGATCCATATTTTAGATACTAATCCGATTAATGTGAGATAAAAGCAATCCTTTGTCTTGACCCATTTCTTGACCCAGTTCTCCAAAGTTCTCCACTGATTTTTACATAAATATGCTACATGTAGCACCTGTCAGATAAGCATTGTAAGTTTTTATGGACTAACAATCCTTCCTTCTATCTGTTTAGTACTTCAAAAAGAAGAGGCGACTCATTCCAGAGAGGACTATATGGAAGTATTTTGTGCAGCTCTGCAGCGCCCTGGAGCACATGCATTCACGCAGAGTAATGCACCGTGGTAAACAGCTGCTCACAGATTTACCCTCCTCTCAGTCCTCATGTCCACCACGCACACTTTATCATCTCCGTGTTCATTTCTACTAATATATTTAATCCTGTTTTCCATCCCTCTGCTCTACCCAAACCATCGTACATAACATAGCGTACATATTATTACTACTACTACTACTACTACTACTACTACTACTGCCAATCAGTAGTATCAGTAATTACTACTCCCTCACTACAAGGTGGCCACAGCTACTGCTTAACAAAATCACGACTATTTGCTGTCCTGTCTCCACAATGGTGGAACGAGCCCCCCATTGACATCAGGACACCAGAAACTCTACACATCTTCTGTCACAGTCTGAAACTCATCTGTTCAGACTGCACCTTGGCACATTAAAAAACCTCTTTCTCTGTCTCTTATTGTTTTGAAATGTAGCATATTTGATGAAGTTGATGTACTTGCATGATTCTTGCAATTTTTGGTTTGTATCCACATGGTTGAATGCACTTAATGTGTGTCGCTTTGGATAAAAGCGCCAGCTAAATAAATGTAATGTAATGTAATGTAACATACTGTACTGTGACCATGTCTGTCTTCATCTTTCTGTACAGCCTACAATTTTCTTCTGTTGTGCCTAAACATTTCAGGTTTAGTACAGAA
>NTHP01000027.1:1702465-1721369 GCA_003416845.1 Oplegnathus fasciatus
CAGCTTTTTCAATGATTTTATTTAAAAACGGGAGGTTTGATATGGACCTATAATTGTTCGTTAGTGACGTGTCTAGGTTGTTCTTTTTTAAGAGTGGCTTGATGACTGCAGTTTTCAGGGCCTGTGGGAAAACACTTGAGAGAAGAGACGTGTTTACAATTTGTAGAGGATCTGAGGACATGCAATTTGAAACATTTTTGAAGAAGCCCGTTGGCAGAATATCGAGGCAGCAGCAGGAGGTTTTCAGATGGTGTATAATGTCCTCCAGGTTTTTATGGTTGATCGAATAAAATTGTGTCATGGTATTTGAATTGCTTTTAAGTGGACACAGGGACACATATCCAGTACCTGATATGGAGGCACTTACTGCTTGTCTAATTTTCTGAATTTTGTCAGTGAAGAAGGAGGAAAATTCATTGCAGGTCCTGGTGGATAGAAGTTCAGAGGCTACTGACACAGGAGGGTTTGTTAGCCTGTCGACAGCAGCGAACAAGGCACGTGCATTAGTTTTTGGTGATGATGTCAGAGAAGAAGGACTGCCTTACATTTCTCAGTTCCAAATTATAAATGCGAAGTCTCTCTTTATAGATGTCATAATGAACCTGGAGATTTGTTTTTCACCACCTGCGTTCAGCTTTTCGACACCCTCTTTTTTCAGTTCTTACCAGCGTGGCATTTCTCCATGGAGATCTTTTCTTACCAGAGACAGCCTTCACCTTAGTGGGTGTAATGGCATCAATAACATTTGTAATTTTAGAATTGAAATTATCTACAAGCTCATTGACTGAGACCCAAGAGAGGGTGGGTGTGGAAGAGAAAACCTGAATAAATGTTTCACTAGTTTTTTTGATGTTTTGTGATGACTTCTGTTTGAATATTTTTGTGCACGGAGATAGTGCGCTCAAAGAAAACACAGGAATGATCAGAGAGAGCAACCTTGGAAATGTTCAGACCCTTGGCGATAATTAAGTCCAGAGTGTGCCCCTTATTGTGTGTAGGCTCTGTCACATGCTGAGTCAGTCCATANAACACAACACAGTTCTTTAGCCCCTCTGTCCTGGGGGTTGTCAACATGGAGGTTAAAATCACCAACAATAACTACACAGTCAAAGTTAATACAGATTATAGACAGCAGTTCATTAAAGTGATCAAAAAAGGTTGCACAGTATTTAGGTGGCCGTAGATATTTAGGAACAAAGCTCGAAAGGAGGAATTCAGCTGAACAGCCAGATATTCAAAAGGAGCAATATTTCTATAAGATATCCGCTTGCATTGGAGGAAATCATGAAACAAAATGGCAACTCCACCTCCTTTCTTAGCACTCTAGCCTCACTCATAAATCTGAAGTTGGGAGGGGTTGACTCGATAAGAACAGCTGCACTGTTATTTTGGTCTTTCAGTTAAAAACATAAAACCAAGATTGTGCTTGATAATAAAATCATTGATTAAAAATGTTTTTCCTGCCAAAGACCTGACGTTTAATAAAGCCAGTTTTAGTGTGTTAAAAGCATTATCTGCCCAATTCTTTGGGAACTGATGGGTGACGCAGGAAGTAAAGTACATTAGAGGTGAACAGTTTTACTCCTGACTTGTTAAGGCAAAGTCCATCTGCCCTAAAAAGATGTCTGCGGTCCCAGAAAAAGTTGAAATTGTCAATGAAATGCACTGAATGGATGGGACATGCGGTTGAAAGCCATGTGTTCAGTGCCAACAATCTGCTGAATCTCTGAACTCCTCTTCTGACTGGCGGTAGAAGGCAACTGATAAACACCTCAGCATTCAGACAGCTGACCGAGTTCAAGAGATCAATAAGGTCCCGTTTCAGCACTTCAGACTGGTGTTTAACATCATTTGACCCTATGTGCAGTATGATATTTTTCACAGTTGCGTGTGCAGTCACGATATGCAGGATTCTTTCTGCCAAGTCAGAGACCATTAAGATGGATCTTAAAAACTGTAAACCTATGCTTTAAGCATCAAAGTTTATTCTTGCCTGTTGAAATAGTAGCTTCAACACAAAGTCATACAAGTGCTCTGGTCAGGAATTAGTTTTGGTGCGTCACTAAGAGACCGTTTAGCTCTTCTTAGGGGCAAAAACATTTGAAATACACTTGCCAGTACAGAACAGGTAATGGAATAATCAATTTCTCAAGTGTTCCTCCTCTGGGGGAACATGTGCTTAGCAAATGTCGCTGCAATCAATCTACAGTGTTACATTATGCAATACAGTGAGGGCATGTGCAAATTGAGTGTAATATGGTGCAGAAAGCTGATGTTTTGGAATCAGAGAGAGAGGAGCATGAATGTGGTCAGTCAGTTTCATTGTAATCTGTTCATTAAATATGAAACATGCTATGAATATTATGGAAATTTTGGCCAATTACAGATCCTCTGAACCTCTGTCAGGCTATCCAGTACTTTAGGTGCTGGGTAGACTGACATCTGTACCTATAGGCACCACCACTAACGTGGCAAAGAAAGAGCTTTTCTTTGTTACTTAAGGCATTTATCTCTTGGATGCTAGTCAAGAGCAATATTATTAGGGTATTGTTACTTGGTAGTCCTAGTTGGACTTTTGAATTGTTTTTGTTTACAGTATTCACTGTCTACACCCACACTAGTACTTTCTCCTCCCAAAAATTTCTCTCATCCAGCCTGTCTTCCTCTTTCTCCAGATGGCAGCGCTACAGAGTCCGTTTTATGGGGACAAGATGAACCTCGTCTCCCTCTGCCAGAAGATTGAGCAGTGCGATTACCCTCCCCTCCCACCTGAACATTACTCTGAGAAGGTAGAGCAACACAAAACTGACTGTTTTGGTCATATTGAACCTCACTTTGATTTTCATTGTTCTCATTCAGAAAAAAGTACCGTAAATACAGATGTGTACTCAACCTACTACTGCATGGTAACGTAAATCAGTCAAAAACGTATACTAAGGGCACTTTCACACCTGTAGTTTGGTAGACTCGGTGCGATTCGGGGGTGAAGTTGCAACAGTATTGCATTTTTCATTTGGTCCGGTTAGTGTTAGCACCAAACATTGTAAATAAATGTCACGTGGTCAAAACGGTCGCTTGTCTATTGGGCAAAATATCCAAGTGAAACTCGCCGACACTTCCTAATCTCAGAAATAATGGAGCAACACCAAATTTATGTGGTCTTGAGTTTTCTGGTTTTGCTTTGGTGTTTCCATCAATCAAATGCTTTACAAGAAGGCGAACAATATGAGCAGCTGACAAGACAGTGAGCGAGAAGGAGAAGGCAGGCCCTGATGNGAGAGAGGGATTATGATGTGTTGTCCTTGTTACACAGACTGAATCCAGCATGATGCACGTTTAGCAGAGCTCAGCGCAGACTGAAAGCAGCGAAAACTACTGGCCTAAAAAAATCAGAGTTCCAACAACTCTTAAACTGTCTTATTTACATGTTCTGCTTTGTTTGCTAGGTGTTGTTCAGAGTTATGAGATGTTCAAACCTGACAACCCCACTATGACAACAGGATTTTTGCGATCCTTTGTGTACTGTGTCCAGTGTTTGTTGGTCAAGAAATAGTGCCAATGCTAACTTCCTAAAATCATGATGTCTCAAATTTACATTTCTCTTCAGCAGAGACGGACTGGGAAGAGATACAGCGCCACCCACATAACCCACGCCACACTTCATGTAAACAAGATTACCGAACAATGACAGTAACTTTAGCAACATAAATGTAAAATAGAACAAGGGGAAGTGTTGCTCTGAGGAGGAGGGCAGATGCACTATCCTCAACCTGGATGACTAATTAGTATAATGAGTATATCAGTATAATATTATAACATTAAATAAAGAGTATAATGTTAATATAATACTTTAATGTTAGTATAATAATAATATATTAATTATATAATGTTAGTATATTCATATAAGTTCATATAATAATATACTATAAAAGAAAAATGGCACATCAACCTTTTTTTTAATGTCCCGCCCCATCCAGGCTGTGATGTCGGTTCACGAAGTGAGATTGACGACTGCATCGATTTTATGAAATGTTGAACATGTTTCAGTCAGACACCCGATAGAGCTCAACAGTCAGCCAGACAAACCCAAACCTGCTGATCTTCTCCCTGTTGTCTTCTGTCTGACCACTTCAGCTGCTGAACCTTGACAGTTGAACTGGTCTCACTGGGCTGTTCTTTCTGCTCACAGTGGCTTACGAGATGAGATGACTGGCGCCAAATGATATGATGATGATGATGATGTTATTTTAAAACATTTGGCTGCGTCAGCCTTCAACCTCTTCTCTCTCAGCTTTTCAGCACCATCTTTACGTTTTTTCTCTTGTTGTTTGTCCATCTTGCTCCACTCTTTATCCACATAACACTTCACAGAGGTGGGGAAGGGGCGGGGCCAGGTAAAGTTAGACTGGAACGGACCGAAAGTGATTGACTGGGAGAGAGAGCCTGGCAGATGTAATATCCAACTGCAGTGGGCCAGTCAGCTGCACAGCACTTGGTTATTTTTATTTAAGCAGGGGCTGGAGTTATTTAAAAATATAGATATTTTGCGTTGCATCGGCAAATTGTCAAGCGACCCACCAGGGAAAACTCCCGGTGCTCCTGATGGCCAGTCCGATGATGCTGTTAACTATTAAAAACACATCAATGAGCCACTCCGTCGCACTGGGTAACACATTAATTCATTCCCATGATCACACACTCTGTAGTTTATTTTGACTCAATCCCACATGGACTAACAAATGCACTATTTCCTCCTGTTTGAGGAACATTTGATAAAAACTACAGTAGCCAGCTGTTTCAGGAAATTACTGAGCCTTTTTAAAAAAATGAAACTACATATTTGTGAGGCTTTTTTTTAACAATGAATGTATTGTGGCTGAGTGCAACAGACAGAATAGAGAAGTCAGGTAGTATTTAGAGACGGACTAACACATTGTTGGTTTTGGTCTTTTCATGGGATTTGTTGACAACGAGAAAAATGTTGCCTTATCCTCTAAGCTAATACAGCCCACGTTTCACAGCTACGGGACCTGGTGAGCATGTGTATCAGCCCGGACCCAGACCAGCGTCCGGACATCGTCTTTGTGCTGCAGATTGCCAAACAGATGCACATGTGGACTTCCAGCACCTGAGCACCATTCCTGCTCCAAGCCCCCTCCCTACTCAGTCTGGGGACCACTAGACCATTAGAAGCAAGCTCTGCCTGATCTTGCAGAAAAGTGTTTGCCTTACCTTATCTCAACAGGTGGAAACCATGGAAAGACTTGCATAAGTGGACTGTGATGTTTTGAGGTCCAAACATCCACTTATTTTCTGTCATGGAGGATGTAAAGAGGTGCATTAGTGGTGCAGCGCTCTTGGAAAGTGGAGTTTATGAAACCACACTTGTTCATGTGAGAGGCGACTGCTTTCATGCCCTTTTCTTTAGCTAAGAATAGAGAGCTGTGTCTCACTATGATCACAGATTTCTCTAAGCTTTTTTTTTATAACGCCGCAGGGTTTGCATTCCAAGTTCATGCCTTTTATGTCAGGTAAAGTGCGTGCAGTAGAGCTGGGCAATTTGTCATCTATTGTCTATTATTGTAATCATATCATAAGATAATTTTATATAGTCAATTTAAGTACATAATTTATGGGTCTAAATGTACAATTAATAAATACTTATAAGCAATTACTAAGATTTCTCTGAGAATGATGTCTGAAAGGATGCACCTTTGCCTAACTGTTTGCTTGCAGAGAGTATTGTGAGGGAGATCAGCTAGAAAACTTGTAGATGTGTTTCAAATTTCAAGTCGATCTGACTCACTTTTCGGCTGTTAATTATAGCGCCACAGTCAGGCCGATTGGGATCATATTTCTTATGAAGCATTTACACATCATTGCCAGTTATAGGGCCAACTATTATGTCCCTAGCTTACGTAAAATTGATTGATGGCACAAAACAACAAATAATAATAAATAGACCACACCCACATGCACCAATCAATATGAAGGTTCAGATTTTGATTAATACTTGCCCCCAAAGCATGTGCCCCAAAGTTGGTGGAAATTCTGTCCACCAGGCTTTGAGATACACGTTTTTGGCATTTTTGGAGCACCCCCAAGGGTTGGGCTCAAAATGCTATGGCAGGCCTACAGTATAAACAATGAGTCAATAAATCCACCAAGATTTATGATGATTCGACAAATGGTCAATGAGTTATGGCCAATTTCCTGCAACGTTTTTTAATTGATGGCGGCCATGTTTTTGGACCGATCTTGCCTATTTATTATGTGTTTGTGTATCTCTTTCCCACAAAGCTAATACCAAATTTGTTGTTGATACAGTTGAAAGTCATATTACTGTTTCTCATGTTATGCAAATGTGCAAAAAAAAAAATCCATGATGTTATTGTTCAAAGGCTTTTGTGTAGAGAAAATTAAGTTGTATATGTTTGTCAAATTTCAAGTCAGTCGGACTCACGGTGTGGGGGGAGCGGCATTTTGGCTGTTATCTTGGTAGATCTCTTTACTCCTTGTTTGGAAATAGGCATGCCAAAACCTTTTAAGCCCAACCCATAAGGGGCACCACAAATGCCAAATATTTGCATCTCAAAAACTGGTGGACAGAATTTCACCTATTTTTTATTATTAACCAAAATCTGATGTTTCATATTGATTGGTGCATATGGGCGTGGTCAATTTATCATTATTTGCTGTCTTAAGCAGTCGCTCAATTTGCCGTGAACTGGAACGAGTCCGATTTGAAAATGACTTGAAATCTGACACACATAGACAACTCAATTTTCTTTACAAAAAAGCCTCTTGGATAATAAAGGCCTATTGGCTAAGATTGAATTTGAGTGTATTAACATACAATTTGGTATACATCCTTGTGGGACTGAGACTCTGGGGGCAAGTGTCCAAAATCTGAACTTTCGTATTGATTAGGGAATGTGGGTGTGGTCTGTCACATATTGGCTCATAAATCAAATTGTTTTTGAGCAATCATGATTAAACTCAGTGGGGCCATCCTGCACTATCTTCTGAACATGCGCACCAAGTTTTGTTTACATCCAATAAAGGAGGGCAAATAGCAGCACTTTCTTAAAATGCTGCATAAATTGCAGTGCTGCTTGTGGCTTTAACTGATGACTGATACTGTAAGTCTAATATTCACTCTCCTTTTAGCTCTGTTTTTGGTCTCTACCAACTCCTGAAATTCAGCCAAAATATCTGGCTTTTAGCTTTAAATGCTTTACTATGGTCACCAGCTAGTCTCTAATTTGGCTCTCTAGTCTCTCCTTGGGTCTGTCTCAATACCAACACTTGCAGTATTTGCGAGAGGTCAAGTGCCTACTTGCGTGATGGATTTCCGGTAGTTGCCACTGTGCCCAAGTGCCTGATAGGACTGCAGAGAGTGGAGGTTTAACAGAGCTAACTAGGACACAGCTGGTTAAAGAGACCATCCTGTCCTTCATGCAAATACACACACATGGCTCAGTGGAGTTAGCTTGTTGGTTTGATTTTATTTTCAAAAAACGGATAGTTAGGGTCAACCCTACAGCATTACAGTCACAATCAGACGACGGTAAATGACAAGCACACATTCTATGACGAGATAATGAGACATTACTTTGAACAGTTTCTGTCTGATACAATTTTTAGAGAAGGATTTCTCAAAGTTATTGATAAAAGAACCTGATATTTAGACTGATTTTACACAGTCTACTCATCATGGTCAGTACTACTCAACCTGTAAAAACAGTTATATAATATATAATATAAAATGGAGCTTTATCAGGTCAGAAAATAACCCTGATGATTGTGATGTCATCAGGTTTAACTCAGCTTGGGTTTTTGGACTACAAATGTATAACAGAGAGCCTGAGTTATCAACTGGGGACATGGAGTTGGAAGCACAGTGGCGTTTACCAGGCAGGGAAGGTCGAACGGAAGATTTATTGAGTTGTATTATGGGAAATGTATGATCCAGTGCTTCTGGAGCTTGACCCATACTATAGACTAGAAGTCAGGGTATCTCAGCCTCTGCTGCTTCAGTTTTGACCGTCCTATAATTTTAAATCTGTCTTGCAAGTCCCCCAACATTTTAGGAGTTTGGTACTAAATTGCTGAAGTAACCCTATAAGTCATGATCACACTGTTACCTCTGTATAACAGGACAATGAAGTCGTGATCTTTAGGTAATGGGCCTAAAAAAATCATCATCATTATCCACCACAGCCCCTTTTGGCCTCCAGTTATCTGTATTTTTGAAAAGGACTGGACTTTTATTTTTCTCATTGCCCAGTTTCAGTGTGTGAACTAAGTAGTTGTCCTTGCTCCTGCATGTAATACTCGCAAACTGTGCCAACCTCTGACTTTATCCTTTTAGCTCCTTAGTCAGCTCACTATATGTTGAATTTGTGATGATTTGTATGTTGCCTAAATACTTATGTTTTGCATATCATTTTTTGTGTTGAGAGTGGAATTAAGAAAGAAAAAGAAAAAACATGTTTTGTTTGAGTGAAGGACAACCTTGTAATAAAAAGATTTACAACTTAAACCATCATCATTATCCCTGGGAAACTGAAGAAATAGCACAATATTGTGTGCTGCAGTATCCTTTATTGAATCTGTTCATTACAAATCTAAACAACAGCTTGTGCCAGGGTGGTGGGTGTTGTTTAGTGTTCCAAAGATGTTGCATGTGATTGCAGTTTTATGTGATGTACAAAACCAGAATGCAGTTTATGATGTTCAGTGTTTATGTGTGCAAGTATAGACCATTGTTACTGTGAAACTGTAGAGATCATAGAAATGAGATGCTGTGAAAGTCATTTTGATAGATCGTACTAAACAAGAATATGTTTAAAAACGTCCTTGTGTGAGGAGCATATCTAATGCACAGTACCTTACCACACAGAAGAACTGGTCATTTTATTCATTTGTTAATGCCAACTTGCATTCTATGCTAATAAGAGAAATGTATTACATACACAAGAAGCGGTAAAGTTTAGTTTCATCATGTTTAGACAACTTATATCTTGTATCTTCATCCTTCATCTGCTGTACTTATTGAATTGTGACTTTGTGAAGTATTGTGCTATTAAGTTTTTACTCACTGTACTTTTCTGTTCAACATGACAATAAATTCATCTCTGTGTGGATCGCTGTCAAGTGCTTCCTTGGTTGTAGAAAAAGGTGTATCTAAAATTAAAGATGAAAACATTACACCCTTACATGTTTCCTATACACACTGCTGTTCTCATGAAATCCAAAAATCATGAAGGTAACAGAGACGGTGTTTGTGGCATGTGGCTTGAAGAAGAAACAAAACCTGCTGAGATAAGACAGCCTGCAATTATTTTGAAGTTGGCATTTCACTGTTCAGTAAAAGGCCTCTTAACTTGATGATAGGGAGTATGTACAGCATCTATCCTGTAGACATGCTACGCCCCCAGTGGATGAGTGTAAAATTTTTATATTCTTGACTCCGTCCAGACTTTCTAAAATCAATCTGGATACAATCTGGATATGCCAAAAAATGGATTTGGGCTGGCAGTCTGAACAAAGCCTTACTTAAACTGGTGGCCTCGTGGTTAAGATGCATACCACATCAAACCAAACATCCCTAGTGTGTTTCTGGCCAGTGACCTTTGTTATACCCTCTCTCCTCAGCGTTCCTGTCTGTAACTACACTGTCAACCTAAACAATGCAGGGAAAAAGTCCAAAATATAATCTTAAACTGTTGGTTGATGAATGAATTGTTTCTGAAAACCCAAATCCACAATAGCCTTCTAACTGTGTAATTTAGGGTCTCATGTACATAATAGTAAGCACCTAAAAGTATTAGAAATTAGTTTCAACCCAAATTGGAAATATTGTCATTTAATAGTGATGTGTCGGTTGTAAACGAGTCAGCTCTATGAGCCGGCTCCCTCTGAGAGCCGATGTCTTTTTTTCTTTGGTAAATGAATACAGGACAGGTAATAGGATGATCCTATAACGAATTTGTTTGTCGCTATTGGACTTATGGGAAGGTGGAGTGGACGAAATGGGACTCAGGCTGGCCAAGCAACGGGAAATCAGAAACCGTTTGTGTCCCCATCTCAACTAGTGATGGGAACCGGCTCTGTTTAGTGAGCATTTGGCTCAGATCAGCAATAAGAGCCAGCTCTTTCGGTTCCCAAATATTCCAAACAAATCACACTCAAAGCGGAACACAGTGCGCCATATAACAAACAAAAGATAAATTATAATGTGCAAAACAGCAGCATCCAACAGTTTTAGTTGTAGGCTATCTCATCATGCAACATACAAAAGTCTCACCATGCTTGGCTCTTAAAGTTATTACCAAAGTGAGACATTTCTGGATCGTATTTAACAAATACCTTATAGGATCATCCTATTACCTGCTACCTGTCTATTACTCGGCTCCCATCATTCTCTTAAAGGAGCCGGCTCATGGAGCCGATTCGTTTGCGACCGACACATCACTAAGGTCCAAGCTGTTAGTTTAGCTATTACTCCGGCTCCTCTTCCTCTTCTCCTGGGGTGGTCGCACCACCCGTTACTACGCCCGGTCCAGCTGCATCTGGCTCAATGGTCGGTAGATGCCGTGGGCAGTGATCGCCTCAAAGTACGCTGCTCTTAATACGAACCCCTATGAGTGTATTTCTGCCACAGGTAACACGTGTTTCAGCAATAAAGCTGGAAAAAATAAGATTAAAACAAAAATGTAGGGAAGTTTGAAGGAGCTACGGCCACAGCATCTGGATGGAGATGTCAGCCAAACCGTGATCTGCCACGCCCACAGAGTCTTGATAAATGGCAAGAACAGCAAAATGAGCTGTTTTTGAACCAGGTTTTCTAACAGTTATGATCGTGTATTTTCACTCAGATTTCTGTGGATGCTTAATGAGACACTCGACTTTGATATCATATATGCATTTTTACTATTTCAAGACAGGTTTCCAGAGGCTTTAACAAATGTATGAAGTAATTCACAAGCTCACTCCTTAGTGACCCTGCCAGATGAAAGATACTTCACAACAGGCACCTCTGACTAATTTACAGTTCATCTAAGGGGTCCTTTTAAAACTGACTAAGCTGTTTTCTTTGTAGCTCAACAACTTGAAAAACAAACAACTTTAAGATAGTCACGAACAAAACATGAATCAACTCAAACACTTTTATTGTAAATCATGGAAAAACATGCCATTTGTGTTAGGAATTCTGAGGGATAGTGAGTTATATCAAGAAACACTCTGTACAAGTATTTTAGGAGGTATCCATAGTCTGTACAGTTTCCTCCATAACCTCCACGGCCAGCGGGGTCACCACCTTTGTCAACACACCGGTGGTTCCTCTTTTGTACTTGTAGTCACCAGCTCTACATCAAGAGAGAATAAGACACATGGAATAATAAGTTTCAACCAAACCTGGGACTGAAACAGTTATATTAAACAAGTCTTTGTTGGGGCTTTTTTAATGTGGCTCCACACATCTGAGAGATTACATCCTCATTAGCACAGCATGTCACTTTACACAACAATCCAACACACACAGCCATGCACATTAGTTATGCAAAAGCCGTGTTTCCACTAAGCAGTCTGGTTCAGTCCAGTTCAGTTCGTTACACATCAGAACGGTTATTTTTGCGTTTCCATTGTCAAAAGTTGTGGATGGTACCAAAAGAACCGCTCCATAGCGTACCCTTTTTCGTCATCCTTCTGTTGGGATACCTAGTACACTGACCCGGTACTAAAAGGTGGAGCTAGAAACACTGCAGTCCGCTGATTGGTCAACAGAATCTTCTCTCTACCTTACCTGCAGAGGTGTACTGCTGCCGGAGCGAGGCGAGCGAGCGAGGCTCGGGACTTTTTTTCCAAGTGAGGAAACAGAATATTCAAAGTTCACATAATCCGGTTGAAATTCATAAACAGTTTCTTAAGCCGTGAAGATCTGATCATCACTAAAGCGTATTTCATGTTTGTAATAAAACAAACAGAATGGTCAAAGTCGCCATATTGATATTTAAGGTGTGTTGATTGATTCACGACGTCAACTCGTGCATTGAGTAACATGCAAGAAAACGTTCCACCTTAAAAGTTGCCGGTATAGCTGCCGGTGTAGTCTTTGATCAGCACAGTGAATTAAATTACTTTTTCTCCAGTCTACAGCGAGCTAACGTTAACTAGTAGGAAGATGAAAAGGCAGCAAAACATCCTGTAATTTTAGAATCTTTTGCAACTTTTCCTCAGAATAGATGTTTTGAATGTGGCTTCATTTGCTCGGCACAAGTAAGTAAATGAAATCATCTGCTTAACGTTGCGTGGTTGACGCGCTGTTACCATCCGGTAACAACCCCGCCTACATTTAAGAGTACTGTCTGTGGTGGAAACACGACACAGGTCTAGGGTTTAGGTACTTTTGGGCAAAGGTACTATATACTATACCAAAGGTACTATAAGGAAGTGCTTAATGGAAAAGCGGCTAAAGTTAAACTGAGCCGGCCAAGTGGATAGAT
Organism: Oplegnathus fasciatus; assembly: GCA_003416845.1. Classification (NCBI taxonomy): domain Eukaryota; kingdom Metazoa; phylum Chordata; class Actinopteri; order Centrarchiformes; family Oplegnathidae; genus Oplegnathus; species Oplegnathus fasciatus. Next base: position 1,714,978 of record NTHP01000027.1, read on the forward strand.
CGGTTAGTAACAAATTCAGATCAGTGTGAGAGGCGGCGGCTGTTAGGTCTGCACTCTACCACATCACTTTCCATCTGTACTCACAGCTGCAAGGCTTCATGCTCAATCACTCTTCTAGCAGAACAAACAATAAGTTCCAGTTTATTTGTCACATATAATCATACAGGGTATAATCATAGTGAAATGTGTGACTGTTCAATTGTGCAGTAAAACATAACCTGAAAAGTCAACAAGTCATCCACCAGTTCATCAAGTGATGGGAAGTTACTGACTTAAGATCATGATTACAATGTCCCAACATGCTCTATGATGAAGTGAGACGACATGATGCATTCTGTTACAGCAGGTGTGGAAACGATAAAGTTTTAGAAGGATCGCTGGTATAGTTCTCACCTGACCCCCTTCTTGTTGGCCTCATCATGGGGCCGGATGTAGTCCACCTTGCCCTTGGTGATAACACACAGGTCGATGTTGCTGCCAGAGCCCAGGTCATTAAAGATACCTGCAGCGATGGCGTCTCGCACCAGCTGCTTGGCCTCCTCCTCCTTTGAAGAAACAAACAACATTGATGCTCAAATTAAAGCCAGCATTCTTTTACAGGAAGTCAGATTCACTTGCCTGGGAGTATCACACTCCTTATAGGAGTATGTGTTGTGTTGCTATGAATTACTCACCTCCATGTCAGGTTTGTAGCGGTCCTCAAACACTGCCATGGCAGCCAGGGACCCAGAGCCTGTAGAAAAGAAGAAAGCTGCTTCAGTGGCTCACTGGCCTGACATTATCCATGTTCAGCTCAGTCAGAATACATTACCAACGTGGCTGTTGTCTAAAAGACTGTATGCAAGTCAGATTCTGCATCAAAACCAAAAATTTGTGTGTCCTTGAGATTAACAAGCAAGGGTGAAGGTTTGTTTCAGAAGTGGTGGTGGTGGGGGGGAACAATTAAGCAGACATCCTTCAACCAAATACACAGAACCAACCTAAATAAAATATAGATTAAATACTTCTTTACCTAAAAACATGCAGAGGAGGCGGCAGTGTCTGCACTCCTCCTCACAGGTTTTGGAGGCATTTGGAGGTTTGTGCATCATGTTATAAAAACGTAAAGATGATATGGTGCATCAAAATAACAGCATGGAGGTCAAAGTCTGTACTTTGACGTTACTGTACTAAATGCAGTAGATAAACACAGTGAATCCTTCAAAAATCCATCCAGACATCAAGCTGCAACTGAAATATGAGAAGCGTGTAGAAACAGTGGTATGTTAGTGTGTGAGACTGACCCATGGTGACGTAGGGCAGCTTGTCAGTGGAGCCGTGAGGATAGATGCTGTAAAGGTGAGGACCATTACAGTCTACTCCACCCAGGACCAGAGCAGCCCCGATGTAGCCCTGATACCTGAACGAACACACACAGCAGCACGTTCACATGTCTGTGCATATCAGAGACTTGCTTTTTCATACCAACTATAAAGAATTTAAGACACATTTTTGGATATATTAAACGGTAATACAAATTTTTGCATTAATGATTAAGTACCTTGATTTGTCAGGTATTTATTTCACTTAAATTAACCAAAACTACCACACCTATATCTATATCAACAGTTTCCTTACTGATTTTCCAGGAAATGTACTATATCATATACAGTGATCCAGTCTGAGGAGCGCACCTGAAGAGCATTTGTTTGAGCATACGGTTGGCGGTGGCCACACGTGGCAGCCTGCCTGTGGAGAGGGCGTGCAGCTCCAGGTTGGAGGAGATTATCTGAGTGGTCATCTCTGTGTCTGCAGCTGTTCCTGCTCCACAACAGCTGGACAACAACACAAGTACACAGCAGTCGGTCAATTAGGTCCATCACATGAAGCTTGAAAAAAGGAACAGCCTTTACAAACCCGATATTTTGTTAAAGCCACTATGAGAAGGACTAAAAAACTCAAAAACTTGTGTTTCCACCCAAGATGGTGCATGGAGCCCATGTGGACTACTTTGTTCATTTGAATACACAAATGTTGTGTGTCAAACAATGTAAGGACAATGTGAGTCCTGAGCAAACACAACTCCAAAATTGTCAGATTTTAACCCTGCAACTTACTAAATGTTGGGGGAGATGTAGTGGATCTTGGAGCAGTTCTTGTCGGCCACTACCATGCCCTCGGTGGCTCTGGTGTCAGCTCCGAGGACGACGCCATCCTGCACGGGGAAACACAAAGCATCACTTAGACCCAGTAAACCCACACTCAGTAATACTGCTTGCTTTAGAAAAGGAAAACAATACTTCTTCTAACAATCAGCCTGTCTGGTGACGTCTGCTGATTTTTTTTCTCTTTTTTGACAATCACAGCACCCAAGTATGTAATTATGTTTCAGTTAGGATCTACATCTGGTCGAGATCACTCAAGAACACTGTTGGACAGCTGATGCCTACTGCAGGTTTGGGATTTAGGATATCAGTACAACAGGGAGTTCAAAACCTTTTGACTGGCACCAAGGTATGATTTATCAAGGATACACTAGATGGTGAAAACACCCCGGAGCTTTAACAGACAGAACAAATCAGAGGCAATACGACACTAACTGGAAAGAAATGCTGCAGTATGTTAGTCTCATTCTGCCTTTAATTAACTTAGCACACTGACAAAGAGAGGCTCACGTGTGATTATGGACTAGCAAAAGGAAAGCCCGAACTTTGTCTGATATAATCAAACTGAAATGGTGGAGTCGTCAAATAAATAATGCAACATTTAGTTCAGACCGTATGCTGTAATTGGATGAGAGATGAGACATTTTAATAGAACATTTTGACATGTCATAATAGGAAAAGCACAGCTGCCCATAAAATCAGTGATGGTTGAATTCTATTTAGCTGATCCACCTCCAGGCTCACTGACACAGCTTACTGGGACATTTGAATAGAGTAGAGCCATTAATGTTATTAGTAACACCTGTGCTTTTCCTACAACAAATCTGACAAATTCAAATGTCTTCTGTGGAAAGGACCTATTGCAGTGTATCCCTGGTACCTACATGACGTGAATACAGTTAACTAACGATAATTAAATTAATTAGTTAATTAATTCCCAACACCTGTGCTCACTGCACTTTTACACACTCAATTTTCTGTTTCTAAAAAAACAATAGACAACTTGTAACATAATGAGCTGCAGACAGCATGGATTTATTTAGTCCAGATATCGACACTTTGATATGTGACATATTTGTCCAAGCGGACAGTTTTTATCTGTAGCCCCTGGACAGGCTGCTGTTCAAATTCTACCATATCCGGTGCTTCTGAAAGAAGATAGCTGCACACAGAGCCAAACATGTCCATTACTTTTTAAAAAAATAAAATAAAAAAATAAAAAATAAAAATCAATAATTATAAAGGATATAAACTGCATTGATTTAGGAGACCCTGTACCCCCCAACAGGGTGGAGAAATCATACTGATAGAAACCCCCAAATGTGATGCTTCAGGTCAGTTTTATGCCACACACTGACAACTGTACTGATGAGGACTTGGGAGCATGTCGCTAGACCTTTTGTAAAGCACACATTTTGACTTGCATGGGATGGAAAGCACAGCTTATTATCAATAATTATAGGATCTGCAGCACATACGTGGAGTGCAACCATTACTGATGACATTGGCACCTGTGCCTTTCATGCTATGGCAAGTCAAAATGTAAAAAGCTGTAAAAAGGTATCAGGAGCAGGAACAGGAAAATGCAAAAAAATAAAATAAATAAATTACAGAAAAGAAAGAGCAGCGCCCAGCTGTGTTAATCACTGTGTCTCATGTGACAGGCTGATAAAGAGATAGTTGGATATGTGATTGTATTTTCAGCAAGTGAAAATGAAAACATTACCACAGTATCCTCCGACAGTATCACACTGTGTATTCATGCCGGCCAGTGTGAACACACAGTGAACTAGATTCAACTCAGTGTAGCAGAATATTGTGTGTTTGAATATTCATTTACAGTTTTAAGCCCAACTTCTTTATTTAAAGCGGTCTGGTTTCTGTCACTCACCTTGTAGACAAGACCACAGATGGTAGTTCCTGTTTTCCGAGCAGCAGGCAAGCTACATCCCACTTTGTTAGCTTCACCTTCCAAAACTGCATTTCTGACAATAATAATAATAAAAAGAATTTTTAAAAAGGCACTTGTACAACTGTGGCACTGCAAAAACACAAATACTGACACTAATAATTCTTACACTCCGTAAATAACCTGAGGCTACAATTGAATACAAAACAAAATCCTGTGCAGTCAGACCAAAACAAATTAAAACAGACTGTCAGCTGTTCAACTCCCTGACTGTGGAAACTTTCTCTAAGAACTAACAAAATGAATCTTCTCAGAAAGCAGTTTTTCTAAGTACCTGTGATACAGTTTCTGACCACAGGGAGACCAAATCCCAAATCTGAGTCACATAAACAGGGTTTAAATAAAAAGATGCATCATTGTAGCAACACCTCAAGGTTAGCTTCTGACATGTCTACAATAAATCTATATTAATCAATGAGGATATTTTTATTCAAACTGAGTTTTTAAAAGTCTTATAATTTGACTGGGTTGACTAACAGAATTATTAACATGAATCTATCATTTCTAATGCATTTCAGCATGTGTGAATAATGGTACAGTGGTTTAGGGTAAATATCTAACTTACTTACATTTTACATTTCCATGTGAAAGACTTCTAACTGGACACAACATTATGTTGTGTTCAGTTGTTAATACAATTCTTTTACACCATAAAATTGTGTTAACACGAACAGGATTTGCTCATTTATAAACACATCTCACCGCACAGCGGCTCCTGTAAGTCTGTTCTGCATCGGACTGTTTTTCTCTGCAGTTTGTGGTGCTGTTGCTTTAGAAACTAGCTAAAGTTTAACATTAGTGTTACTCGGCTATTTATATAAATAGCGGCTCAATATCGTCCTATTATTTCCCTTATATAAAAATACATTTCAAGAATAGTCTAACTTACCTTGTTGCGATACTAAAAACACAAGTTATGTAACTGTTCTGAACCATAAACTATACATTATGTTCAAACGTAGGTTAGAAGATAAGTGACCCTTAATACTAGCGTGGAGAAATGCCTGAGTCATTGTATGGCAGCCAAGATAACGTGAGCTAACGTTAGCATCACCAGGGAGACTGTATCAATACGTCCACCTCTACACAACGTCCGAATACAGAGAGTGAAACGTGGTTAAACTCCGTTATTCTACTGTAATTTTCATCCATTGAAAAGCGCCTACCTCTTGCAGTTTTCGAAACTGAAACCTCCGAGCTGTGGCCGGTTCACTACTAAAGTCGCCATCTTGGTGAATGAAGGTTTGTGTTTCCGGGAAGTAAAGGAAGCGGCTCAATGAAGATGCTGCATTTGCGGACATCTTGTAAAGTAGGATATAGTGTTCCACTGCGGTGGAAATCACATGCGGCCCACTCCAATGTTTTGTACTTTAACGACAAACTAGACCCCGAAAAGGTCTTGAGTCGGTTCCATTTTGCACTGCTGTCCTGATCCGGACATTTATGTTGTTGAAGTGTCGTTTGATATTTTTTTTTATCTTATTCTCTCAGTTGTAAATCATTAGACAGGCAGTAGGCTACACCCAAGTGTTGTAGTAGCTGCTCCTTCATATTTGAGCGCGCTCTGCTGGCTGCTGTGTGTTTGCAGTTGTCCATTATTATTATGAGGTCTACTCACCTGTGTGGGACAGTCCTTATAATCAGGGGTTAAACTGGGCCGGGGCTGTCCGGGGCTCAGCCCCGGCACATAGGCCTACGCTCTTCTATGTCATCAGGGATAGTCGGTCTGGACATCGGGAGCACCGGGAGTTTTCCCGGTGGGCCGCTTGACAATTGGGGCCGATGTAACGCAAAATCTACATATTTTTAAACAACCCCAGTCCCCCTCTTGAATAAAAATAACCAAGTGCTGTGAGGCTGACTGGCCCGGGAGAGTGGGCTCCCGGCCCACTCGCGGTGGGTATTACATCTGTCAGCCTCTCTCTCCCAGTCAATCACTTTCGGTCCAGTCTAACTTTACCTGGGCCCGCCCCTTCCCACCTCTGTTAAGTGTCATGTGGATAAAGAGTGGAGCAACATGGACACAAGCTGAGAGAGAAGAGGGTGAAGTCTTGAGGCTGATGCAGCGAAATGTTTTAAAATAACAGATCATTCATTTGGCGCCGTTACCAGTCAGTCATCAGCCTCGTGAGTCTGAAGGCACTGGGAGCAGAGAGAGCTGCCCAGTGAGCCCAGTGAGACCAGTTCAACTGTTGGTCAAGGTTCAGCAGCTGAAGCGGTCAGACAGAAGACAACAGGGAGAAGATCAGCAGGTTTGGGTTTGTCTGGCTGTTGAGCTC
>NTHP01000027.1:1721465-1736483 GCA_003416845.1 Oplegnathus fasciatus
GAACATCAGAACTTTCACAGGGTTTCCCGTGAGCCCCCCCACATAACAAATCCCAATTTAACCCCTGCTTATAATGTAATCTGCAGATTATACTGCCGCATTCCTATTAGCATCAGCAAATACTAAAATGTCGACTAATCTACCATTCTCAGTGCCTATCTCAGTTAATAGTGATACAATTATGTTTGATTAATAGGAACTTCAAAGTTTACTTGCACTGCTGCACAAAACAAAGATGACAAGAGCCTTAAAAACAGCCATGAAGCTGGGATCAAAAGGCTTTGCAGCTTAAATCCATTGTGCATTTATAGTAGAAGTGAGAAGTAACAAACCAGAACAGAAGACATTTATTTCAGTGCAAATATGCAGAATATCAACTACAATGAAAATTACTGGGGGGAAAAAAATGATAAAAACTTATTGTACAAAAAACAAGTAGTGCATCCTTTTAAATGGAATATAAAAATATAAAAGTAGAGATAATGTAGGTAATATCAAAGCTATGACAAAAAGAAGAACCCAAAGAGGCTTTACATTTGAATGTAGTTCTATTGTGGAGCAACAAGAAAACACTAAGACCTTGAATAACATTGAAATCAAATTATTTGACATTATATGATTTAAAATATTATTATTTAAAATATATACAGACATGCAAAATGTTCAGAAAGTGATTTTGGAGGCCTAAGCGACAACTTTTATTTACAGAAGCATAGGCTGTCCTATTATATTGGGGTGGAAGCATACATTAATGAATTCACCAGTAAAGCACAGGGACAGTGTCAAAGTATAACCACAAAGCCATGATTTAAATGAACCAAGCTACCAATGACATTTTCTTGAAGTATTAAGTAAATCTTAACTTGCTGTATTGATGCAACAAACTCAATAATTTACTGACTATCTGATACTGTGATTCCTACAGTTACTGTGCAATATTAGATAAACATAATCTAACACATAAAAATAGATTTTAACAGCTTTCCTTAATTCCTTTACTTTGATGAACTTTGAAAGTATTTTTTTTGCACTCTTTTTATTTTTTATAAGAAATGAACTGTAGTGGTAAATCAGATTCTGCTCAGTCCCAACAGAAGGCCTGTTCTGAGCATGTAACGTTGTGTATTTAATCATGCTGCCATGTTGTGTCCTTGAACAGGAAGGATGCCAACTTGATTCCAGCTGGATGTCAAGGTTGAGTAGGAAATGGGCTCGAGTAAGGTGGACGAGATCAGATAGGGCGCCTCCACCCAACATGATGAGTGCATTATGTTGATTAAGCCTTTTATTAAAGCAGAGTGGGGAAAACAGGTGGTTGAAGGTGTAATCGGTGGGATCTCAGTGACCGATAACAAAGGTTTAATGTGCTCTGACTTTAACCTGCAGGAAGTGTGTCTGTTTTCTCATCATCCACTGCCTTCATGTTCCAATACATTATTGGACTAAATAACAAGCTTCATGTATCGCAGCATGTATATTCCTCAGGGATGTGTTTACAAAGGACTAGGGAAAAAAAAGTTTGTGTTCGAGCTGCACCCTCAGCATCTTTAACTTCTTCATCCCTGCTGGACTGACCAGTGGCTCCATCAGAACTCATGTTTTGTGGCCAAGCTTCTTAAAGCAATTTTAATCTCTTTATATTAACAATGGGTAACATTACTAGTATGTGAAAGTAGTCACTCATGGTGATGAACCCACAGAGAATTATCACCAACTCTGCAGTTCCCCTCAGCTCTCCAGAGCTTTTTAACCTCTCTCAGCTCATTGTTTTGGTTTTCCAGCCCATAACTTTACTGCTTGGGTTCAGTCTCAGCGCTCTCATTAATCTGGTTTCCAGCAGGCAGCAGCTTTCAGTGAAAAAGCTCTGAGAAACCCACTGTACACTGCCTGCTCAGCAGCAAACAGCAGACGGACACAGTTGGAGACTAGCTGGTGAACATGGTGGAGCTTGTAGCAGCTAAAGAGCCAGATCTTTTCTCAGGAGTTGGTGGCGAATAAAAACAGAGATAGAAGAGGGTGAATACTACATTCATCAGACCCGACTTCAGTAACAACAAACGTGTCCAAACCGTGTTCAGCGCTTTTTAGTGTCCTCTGGAAACACTTCTGTTGTTGTTTTGTGTATTTGCAGCGTGCTTCTGTATTTGTAGTGTGTTTTCTAAATGCTGTGCACGTGTTGTCAAATTGATGAGGATGTTTTCTTAATTTGTTTGTGTTTTGTCTAATTGCGTGTTGCAGTGTGTTGAGCTCTCAGGGCCACCGTATACAAGAGCTGTTAGAGGGAGACTTTTGAGGGCAAACTTATGGTTCAAGATCTAATTGAATTACAACTTGAACCATTATAAGTAAATGATAATTGACCAGTAATTAGCAATTATTTACAGGTTACTTTCAGTACCCATACATTATTGGCACAGTGAAGTAAATCCCATTTGGTCAGTTCCAAGAAGTAACACAATAAAAGGGAAAGTAATCTCCATTTACAATAAATGTCAAAATGTGAAATTGCTTTCAAGTTGTACTGCATTGTGAGACAAGTGAGATGCTGAAGGTTTTATTGGTAATTATTGGTAATTGGTAGTTTTATTGGAAGACTAACGCTCATGTTGGATTGTGCGTGGTGATGTCTAAAGGATAAAGTTATTACTCGAAAGCAGCTCAGTTTACACTTTAGTTTACATATTGTTTAATTGAGTTTGTAGAATTAGCTTCAAATTCAAGATCACAATGATAAATTATGTGTAAACAAAAACAAAAACAACAAACAAAAAATCTATTTATCTTGAGAGTCTGATTTGTCTCATACAGCGCAGCAATGTATTACTGCAGGAACTACACACATACTAGAAAAAGGAAAAACATGACCCACGTTTTTCACTCAGAGATAAACATCTGATAATTCTGACATCATTTACCATCTTCATTATTAGGACATTAAGATTCAGATTCTGACGGCCATGTATAATATCCACAGAAATCCTGTGGAAATCCTCCAATTAGTTTTCAATATGTTGTGTAAAAAGCAGATTTTTTGTTTTTCAGTGGGACAGATGAGGAAGTATTTTTTGTAATGCATGACAGACTCATAATGTTTTGGACATGGAGCATGCCATATTGTCGTGAAGTCCTTTCTTTCTATTCCCTTAAAAGTCTTCCCTGAGCTTGAGCACAGCAGAATGATATACAGCTACTGTCTGTGATCTGGTACTTTATAAACAATACACAAACAACATGTTCAAATAGCTTTATTGAACACAGCAGAATAATACACAGAATGTGCCTGTGAGGGGTATAGCTGAAAAGAACAACTTCTCTTTTAGTTTGTAAGCCCTTCTATGTGGGATCTGAATATTATTTACATTGATGCCATCTGGTGATGTATTAAGAATGTCACTGTGCAATGCACAGTTGTGTCCCATTCCCACAGATCTGACACAGGGACACGGAGATGAATGGGCTGAAAGCAACACGTAGACTGCACTAATTTTCATTGAGATTGTCCCAATTCATTTGAAATATATTCTAATCCCAATAAGAATTAAATTGCTATCAATCTTATCATCTGATGCTGGGTTTAATGGCAACTGTAAAGATTAGGCAAATTAGTCAGATAAAAGGTTCAAAAAACAATGGTGGTGTTTGAGATCAATTTTCAGACATTAGGGAAAAATCAACAGAGTCATCATGTTGTTCTATGTGTTTACTGTTGTTTGAATCACAATAAGAATTAAATTGATATCAATCTCATAATCTGATCCCGGGTTTAATGCCAAACAAACATATTTGCCAAAATGTCAGATCCTTTAAGTAAAATTTTATTAGTTTCGGTTGAAACATGTCACATTTTCCTATTTATATTATTTATTGTATATATTATTGCTAAAATTCAGTCTTAAAGCACAGAATCTCATTGTATTAGACATTCATCACAGCTTAAATCTTCCATTTGCTAACATGTGCAGACAATCACAGAGCCTCTGGGTCTTCAAGCCCAGCTGCGTTTGGCGTGGAGCATCTCAATGAGCAGGTTGTTGCAGGGCACCTCACTGCTCAGGTGTTTGCCGTACAGGTAGTCTTCAGCGAGGGTACTGAGAGAGCGCAACTCAGACAAACACAGCAGCAGATGAGCAAAGCGTCCAAGAAGTTGCGAAGAAGTGTCCAGTGTGTACTCCAGCAGAGCTCCTTCGACCTGCTCCTGCACACTCTCTATGAACTGATTGTCTTCAAGCTGTTTCACATCTGGTCAACAAGGGAAAAGGGAAGAAACAAGCAATGAATGTACACAAAGCAAATGCTGTCAAACCATTTTCATACCATGGAGTGGAGAACTAGAGAACTGTAAAAGTACTGCCTATGGTTAATAGTTACTCTTTTTCTTTCTCTAACTGGCATGATTGACACTTCATTTGATAATTTACTGTTGTGCGACTCTTATGTTTGATAGAATGTGATAAATAAATACAAATAAGACATGCAGAGGTGGAGGAGGACGCTGAAAACTCCAGAGCACCTGTCTCGCCAGTAGATGATCTGCTGAGTGTTTTGTTGTTTATTATTTCTGCTTTAGAACGTAACCGCCGTGAAACAAACAGCATGTTCTCTCCTCCACTTGTTGGATCTCAAGCACTGGGTGCCATTAGTCGCTGTGAATGAAGCTGCACATAAACTGAAGCAGCCGTCTGTGTTTGACCAGTGAACACAGTTCATAGTTCCATAGTTCTTGGCCATCAGAAAGTACTACCCCCAGACCGGGGACTTTTTGACACCAGGAACTATGGCTGAGGAACTACATTTAGACCGTGCTTCCTCTGGGCGAAACACAGGTGCAGTTCCTGAAATGATTCCTATGCCCTTGAAAACTCTCGCGTTGGAAACAGGCTATAATTACAGATGTTTGCATTAGATATTGCAAGGTACCTGGGCTAAAAGCACACACAATTCACCAAGAAGTGATCAGATCTGTCTGAAAGACTTTATTTGCCAGTATGAAGCTTTATGGATAAAAAGCATTAGTTGTCACTAACCTGGATTAAAGAGGATGAGGAACTTGATGCAGGCGAACTCTTGACGGTCCACCTTTAGGATGTGGAGCTTCTCAACCAGCTCCTGTCCTCTCTGGACTAGGCTGGCCAAGGTAGGACCAGCATGAGAGGCTATGTCTGACAGCTCCATCTGAACCAAAGAACACACATACTGACATCAGGAACAGTCATGGATGATCCCCCTGCACCGCACAACTTTCATATTCATGTAAAAATAAATAAAAATGGACTTGACTTGAAAATGTATCATACCTCCTTCCTAAAATAAAAAAAATGTTTGGGGCTTGGAATTAAGTGTGTAAGGCTTTGTTTTGTACTCTTAATTTTTGCACACCAGCTTGCTGTAACAATCCAATTTCCCCTCCAGGGATCAATAAAGGATTATCTTACCTTATCTTCCCCATGTCACTTTTTTGACAGTACAAAGGAAAAGTCAGGAATTATTATGTAACGACAATAAAAAATAAAAAATATTAAATAACTGCAACAATAACTAAAACTGGTATAAAGCAGAACCTCCTAAAACAATGACTGGACATAGTAAGGAATTTATTTGTGATGGAAATCAGATGTTTTTCCTGAGAAATACAGAGGAGACTTCCTTCCCAGAAAATTAGAGAAATGGATCACCCTTACTTCAAACAACATGGATGCTATCACATCCACATTTGGATAAATCTAAGGAGAGTATAATAATATAATAAGGACATACAAACAGTACACTAAGAAATACCCCACTTTGTCCCCATGCTTTGTGGCTATTTGTTTTCTCCTTTTGGTATGTAAAATATATTCCCATTGTTACAAATAAAACTTACACATTAAAAAAAAAGAGAGAAGCAGAGATGACTCACCTCCTGCCCGGTCACCAGGAGCAGACTTCCCTCTTTGCCATACAGGACCTGTCTAGAGATGATGTCCACGAGCAACAGCTCACTCCAGCAGCTGTGCAGCAACTTCATCTGGTCACTCACCTTGGAGCAGAAAGAGTTAAAACAATTCAGGTACAAGTTTATCCAGCTCATCAATTACCTGCATTCAAAGACCAGACCCTTTCACCTAATCTGAACTAACTCCAACCTGAATAAAAATGTTATTTTGAGCACGCTAACACAAGTCTGTACCAGAGTGAAATCTAAATGTCTCAGAAGCAGGAGCTTCATTGATTTCATCCTCATTTTCAAACATGAACCTGGTTTCTCCATCATGCATACACAGTATCCATTTGCCTTGTCGTCCCGTTGTCAGAGGCACTCTCAGTCTTGGGGGTTGGCACCACACATGGGGTTGCTTAGTCTGCAAATAACTCTAAGGTTTCTTATACTGATTTACAGGTATTCATTTGATATACATGTTTCATAAAACTAAATGATATGGTGATAATAGGTCTGCTATATATAACTGTAATATAGAATTTGTATATAATCCAATATTTCTAATCCAAGATACGGTTTAACAGAATGCCTTATTCACCTGACAACTCTTCTCTTATTTCTATTTGGGCACCTAAATTAAGTTGGTACAACTGTATGCTCATTCCAGTCATTAACTGCAGCAGCTGAGGAAGGTTATGTTCTCACTTTATTTGTTCTTATCTTGACAAATGGAGAAAATGCAAAAGTGAAATTAGAGTCAGGCATTTTAAACAGTTCTCTCATAACCACAGAAAACGTTTACAATGTTATTCTTGTTGTGTTTCCATTCTCTGGGCATATAAACATGTGTTGGAGAAACTGCATTTCTTCTCTTGCACATGACAACCATCCCCCCAGTTTTGATCACATGTGATAAACCATGTGTGCCTTCTGCAATAACAATAATTCTTATTTATTAATTTCTCAACAAAAAACTTGTTGGCAACCACGTTCCAGGTGCCTCTGTTCTCTCTCTTTTTTCATTTTACTGCACACATCTTCTCCATTTTGCTCTCCCTTCTCAGCATTTGCAATTAGCTTTCAACTTGGAACTCCACAGATTTAGCATTGCACTCCTATAACACTGCAGCAGACCCACAGATATTGTCTTTTTTTATTCCGTGCATTCTTCCTTGTCAAAACCTGGCCTACCCACAACGGAGGCCTGTCATATTTTTGACAAACCAAATGTTAATGTGATGTTTTAACATTGTTTTAGCAATAGTGTAGCTGTAAACACTGTAAATCACACAATAACCATCCACAGTTAAATACCACTGTAGTGCCATAAATAGAATAAAAGTCAAATTTAGAATATGGTCTAGTATTTAACATCTGTAATGCTTATTCTCTTGTATTTTTTCCTATTTCTGAATTCTTTCTGAATGATCCACAAATAAATTGGTTAAAAATGATCTTAAAATAACTCTCCTTTGTTTGTGGGAAATTGAACCCAAGCAATCTCTATGACATCATGTTGCTCACCACAGCCACACATCTACACACAGCTCCTGGCAACACTTTGGCCAGACTAACAAGTTTGGTGTGTGCATAAACACGGAGGTGTTTATGCACACTGGGTTATTTTGCAACAGTCTGGTGCTGGTTGCACACAATGTAACCAGCGGATCTTAATTGTGGCTTGACAGTGCGCAACATCACCCCAGAGAAACTGCAGATGGAACAGATACCTGCTGTAGAGAGTCACCAGAGTACAGGAAAGGCCTTCAGTATAGGCCAATAGCTGTTCTGGATGACAGAAGGTGTAAGAATCATTAATTTTTATTCAGTCTTGCTGGCATTAATGCTGTAATTGGAATGAAACTGTATTTTTTTTCCTGTGTGATCAGTTGGTTGAAAAATATAGAATGAAAGTGGAAAGATGAGCAAAACATGAATAACTTCATGAATAATGAACTTCTGCTAGGAAGAGAATAAGCATATGTCCCCACTATGGTGGGACAACAGGAAAACAAAATGGACATGAACACAGATAATGAACATACATATGAGTCTACTCTTTAGTGTAAAACTAAAGCAGGGTGATGTGGACTCATTGGCGGTGTTTCTTGTAGTTTGTGTGTAAAACCAAAATCAGCAGACAGGATCTTACCTTAAGCTGTTTGAAGAAGATGGATGTGCGAGCCCACTCCACAATGGAGAACAGCGTCTGGTCAGCCATGAGGCACATCAGGCTGAAGGTGCTGGGGTTCCCTTGTCTCTCCCAGCCTGTCTGCTCCTGCAGGAGACGAGCAGTGATCTTATTCTGCAGCTGTAGCTCATCTGAATCACAGCGGAGGAACTCCATCACTAGCTGAGGCATCCTAGGACCTTGTGTAGAGAAAAGTCTTGAGCATAGCTCGTCCGAGCCGATTCCTGCAGCACAGCCTGGTGAATTTGCGCAGTTGTTGTTGTGCTCTGACTTGATGGTCCAGCTTGAGAAGGAGGTGCACTGGTACTGGGTGGCACCAGGTGAGTTGGAGGGCAGGAGTGAACACAGTGATGGAGGCTGGTAGCTATGAGTATTCTGTGCTATGAGTAGTGGGGTGCTGTGAAGGATGGGAACTGGGTGGAAACCACCAGGAAAGGTCAAGTCTCTCTGGTGGGTTGAGGAGACCACAGGTGGGCTTCTCTCTATTCTGAATCCACTAGCTTGAATCAAAGCCTTTCTCTGCTGCTTGAGGGCACGATCACGCTTGTACATTGGGCCAAACTTGTTTCTGCCACCTCGCATCCGATCTGCACGAACAGCTGATGAAAAAAGTTCATTTGTTTAGAGCAGTTTTCAAGCTGATTTTCACTGATATATGCACACTAATAGGCAAATAACCCCTTATGTTGCTCATTCTTGAGGGTGAGATGACAAAACCTAGAATGCAAATGCAAATTACTGAATGCAAATTCTCAGCAAGTCGATTAACTCTGTAATACTGAGAGTGTGTCCTGAGTAATACTGTGAGTGTGTCCTTCTGTTGCGAACAGAAAAAAAACATTCAAGTAGCTATTTATTTTTAATCCCAAGAGAGATAACCTGAACTTACTGGCACCTCATAGGGAAGAAGAAAAAATGAATAAGGGGTTAACAATATTTTGAGATTAATTAATTTTAACAGGGACTTAAAAATAAATTCCACTGCAAGTTTTTGCTAAATTACCTATTAAGGCACAGTAATGTTGCTACTGGCTAACAAGACAGGAAAAATGTGAAAAATTGGTGTCGATTTCACAATAAAATTAGTAATGTTATTATGTATATATATATAAATAATAATAATAATAATAATATATAAATAATTATATAAATAAATGATAAAACAAAATTGGGATTTTTTTATATGTAGGAAATATTATTATTATTTGTTACAGTGGAAGACAGACTGATGCATTGTTCTGGAGCACGTGTGTTCGCGTGCTCGTTGTTGTACAGAAACTAGAAAAGACGTTAAAACAGCATCGAAGTCACCGCAGCTCCGTTAGATCTCTAAGAGAAAACTGTCTTGTTCTTATTACACAAGCTCCTCGTATTCAACTTACAATTACTGAAGACATTTGTAGGACTAACATCTCATGTGAGGCAGAACTGAAAACGTTTTCTATCTAAAAGTAGACTTTAAAATGTAACCATGCCGTCACTCTGGGCCGCGTGAGGCAGAGTATAGTTAAATATTTGGAAGATGCATGTGGCATTAATACAACTTAGGTACAATGCAAGCTTTTTCCTACAGCAGTAGTTGATATTTCACCCTCCTTACCTTCCAGTCGCATGCCAACATGAAGACACTTTTGAAATCTGCAGGATGGACACCGTTTCCTCTGAGTTGTATCAATTCTGCACTCCTGGTTTTCTGCACACACGTACTTCTTATTGTTTTGAACCGTTCTTTTGAAAAACCCCTGCGAGTGTTGAAGAAGAGGAAGGACCCACTTGAAGAAGGCAGTTCCATTGTCTGGCTCTTTATAACAGTAAATGTTTGATAAGCGGTCTACCTAATCCAACTGTATCAGAACTATAGACAGTCCCAGTGCGACAAGAACAAGATAACGGAACGAAATCTACCTTGCAGCTTTCACAGGTGAGCAGACCGTAGTGGTACCCAGAGACTTTATCTCCACAGACCGGGCACAGCTCCTCCGAACCCACATCATGTCCGTACTCCACCGTGGAAATCATCTGTGAGTGACAAAAACACTGAAACTGAACTTTACGCACATAATTATAAAAATTATAAAATCAAAATGCTTTGAATATTAAGAAGTTGCACCAGCCGCTTTGGAGCATCACAACGTGTCTGAAATCAAAGCTCTCCGCAGATTTGCTGGCCGAAACTCTATTACAAATAAATAAATAAATAAATATTTGCAGTCATTTAAATGATCTCTTAATAATCCAGGAAAAGAAATAGATTACACTCGAGTTAGAAACAAATTGGATAAAAGGGAAAACAAAATATAGAGTATAGTAGTACATTTATCAAGTGATAGATAGAAAACTATATTACCATATCATACCCATGGGTTTACTGACTGTCCTACCTGCTGAATTCGTGTTCGGCCTTTGTGAAATACTGTAACTGTTGAGTGTTCAGTAAAGTGAAGTCAAAGTTGGTATAAAGCGGAGCTATTCTTCCACCTACGTACCTGTAGATGTGAAGCGGAGGGCAGTGATAAGAGCATCACTGGTCTCATGTCATCATCCCGTGGAGGAGGGACGCTCTCCATGGTCCTGATCCTGCAGCTCTCCGAGGTGCTGACCCGGTCTGAAGCTCCAGCCAATGAGCATGGCTAAATGACTCACCTGTTTCTGTGTTTACGCACAATATACCTTCATAGCTCCAATGTGCCTTCATAGTGCTCTACTGTGACAAACATATCTATTTAGTATATATATTGATATAGCTAATTTAAGTTTTTGGGAGATTGACCCATACCAGAACCAAAAGTCAGTATAGCTCTGCCCCTGCTGCACAGATTTTGACCATTCACTTTAATCTGTCTGCTTTAAGTCCCCAACTTTCAAGGAAACCAATACTATATTCCTGGAGTGTCCCTTTAACAACAGCATAGATTCATCAGTACTGAGGTAAATCTTTATTTGAAGAAATCTCTGACACATTACTAGTGTAGCCCACAGAATGGAGATATCTTTTTACTGGAAACAGCAGTGAGCAGGAACTACATTAATCCAGTAATCTTGGAGAGATGGTTGGAAAAAATGAAAGAACAGTCTCTGAGTAGAACTTGAACCTTAACAACAGCAAATAGGAAACAGTTACTCTGTGAGGAAGCTGAAGTCCTCTGGGGTCATAACGGGATTCTACAGCTGCGTGAACATTATTCTGTTCTTCATTATGGACCTTCATTAAAACACTCAATGCTGAGTGTTTGAACTTACTGAGGGTAGTAACAACATGTTTGTTATATTTGTTAACTTGAAGCTGGCTGCAGTTCAGTTCTGACAGAACATCAGCAGGGAGGATACATAGCTGTAGAACTATGTTAACTGTACAACTATGTTACATAGTTGTACACCTGTTAAATAGCTGTATAACTATGTTATTTAGATGTATAACTATGCTATATGGCTGTATAATAACACAATCACAAAGACACCGAATGGAGTAACATTAACGAATAAGATTTAAGATTTATTTAAGAAAATTTAAGATTTGTTATTTAAAGGTCAAATAATAAAGAAAAATAGTTCATTTGGTTGCTTCATTTAAGAGTAGCTTCCCCAACACTGTCAGCTATCACAACTTTTACCGCTGCCGCCCGCTCTCCTCCCGGGGAAGTAGTCTCTTTGCAGTGGGGAGTGAAGCAGAGGGAACATGTAACCTAACCTTAGGTGAAACACTACCGCCTTTGTCCACAGGGACCGCCAAAATCAACATAAAATGAAAAGTTCCATTGAGCTGCTTTAATATGATATATATTGCTTTTTTGAGTTTTTTTTAGTACTTTTAAAAAGAAACGTACTACTTAGTATTTAGTACTACTTTAGTACTTTTTAAAAAAGTACTTTTTAATACAACGGTTTATTATCATTGCTACTGGTACTGCTGCTGACATATGTAGTATGTAAGTAGTAAATAACTGGGGTTGGTGAGGCTTGGAGCTGCTTTGGCTCAATATCCAGATGACATTCACATCCTTTACAGCTGGGTGTGAAAGCTTGGCTTGGACTTTGACTAAACGAGTTCAGGCTGTGACATTAATAAATGAATATCATATGAGAACTTTAAACCTGTGCACTCCCGACCTCTTGTGGCTGAAATTACTGTAACATTTTATCAAATACAAAACAAATTGGTGGAAAAACTTTGTTTGTTCAGTCTTTATATTGACGTATGCAGTGTATGAAAAACTAGTTGGAAGGGAATATTGCCGGTAGACCCTCCTAAAGTCCCTCCTAAACTACTTCTGTTAGGGTTAGAGTTCAAGACTTATTGTTACTTTACCTACATAACAAAGTTTTTTTCATTTCAAGCTTTATATTTTCCTGCTTTTGTTCAGTGTTTAGATGACTTGTTCAGACAGCTGAACGTGCAGAGACAAAAGGAGGTGTGTGAGCATGTGAGCAGTGTTGTGGAATGAGGAAATAACTGATTTTTTGGCCACTTGGTGGCAGCAGAAACAAGTCGTGAACACAACATCGGATTATCATCGCCTTTGTCAGCAGATAGTTATTATTTTACACATCCAGCAGTTACAGAGCAACATTATCATTCCTTTGGAGTCATGTTTCTGGCTGCCTGGCGAATGTAAGGCTAATGTTCATTCTCTTTTATCTCTGTTTTTGGTCTCTACCAACTCCTGAGAAAAATATCTCATTGTCATGTTGGTGGAAACCAGCTTGAGTTCAAGTTCAAGTTCAAGTTCAAGTTCTTTTATTGTCATATGCACAACAGTGAAGCAGTCATTGGCAATGAAATTCTTAATTCTCAGACTCCTTCCAGTTTGGTCATTCTCCTCTGACCTGTCTTATTAACAAGGTGTTTTCGCCCACAGAACTGCCACTTGCTGGATGTTTTTTTCCCCCCTCACCACTCTTTGTGAATTCTAGAGACTGTTGCGCATGAAAAGTTCAGGAGATCAGCAGTTTCTGAGTTCAGGGGTGGAGCAGCGATTTTAAAAGCGTGGGGGTTCTAGGGGTGGGACATGAATCAGAATCAGAATCTGGTTTATTGCCAAGTAGGTTTACACATACAGGGTATTTGCCTTTGTGTTTGGGTGCATAACAATAAATATAGTAAGAGAATAAAAATAAAAAGCAAGTACTGCAACAGCCAAGCAACATAAAGAAAACAGAAAAATTGACAATAAAAATATGACAAAATATTTTATAAAATATATACAATATATCAGTATTTAAAATTGAAGAGCTGTACAGTTTGTGCAGGAATGTGCAAGATATTGACCAGGGAATGTGCAAAAGTTCACAGCTTGAAGTTTAGAGAATATGTGCAATGTGCTGAGATGATAATCCAGAAGATGTGCGTTAATTTAACGTGAAGTGACTATATGTTCAATGACTAATGTTAGCTGACACATCACATTACCTAATTTTATACTTACCTGTTAGCATACTTACCTTTATTTACTGTGATACTTTATACTTGCTGTGTAATACTTAGCTTGTCATATCTGTAATTTCATCATGTTTTTTTGTGTTTGTTACAGTTTTACAAAAAATAACTATTCAAGCAAACACCAGAAAAGGAATCCTGGTTCTCCTGGAGTTATTTGAGTAGATGTTTAAGCTGACTGGATAGCTAGATACAGGAACCTCTAGTGAGGCCAGTACACCAGGAACAGTATAACACCGAAGATCATGGCGCCATCACACAGCCCAGTGATCACATATCAGTGGCTTCAGAAAGTGATAGTCGCAAAATAATTTCTGGAGACCTGAATGTGGAAGAAAAGCATGACATACAATGAGGAACACAATGCAACTGAACAGTAAGTATGGACAGAACGCTCACATCTCCTTTTTATGGTAAAACTGATGAACTACAAACTCGCTCCAGTATAATAATCAGTGTTTCTATGGACCTTACCTAAAGATAACAGTTTGCAGAGTCATGCCCTGCGTGGCTTTGGACCTGGGAATCGCCAGGCCTATCAGCTTGACCCTGAAGGGCTGTCTCCTGTGATTCACCAGCATTATGTTGTCTGGTTTTATATTACTATTATATTATATCATTATACTACTAAGCTCTTCAGCGCGTCGAATGCTGTGGCCACCTACAAGTACAAGGTCAGTAATACAATTCCGAGAATGGACCACAGTTTCAAACTGACAGTTTTCAGTGCTCATTCATACCTGTCGAATGATAGTGCTGATGTCACTCAGAAGCATGGGGGCACTTCAAAATGTAGTCCTCCATGCTGATACCCAGTGTCTCAAAATGACAGTGCCCTTCCACAACTCATGTGGAACCAATCAAAAAACTTGATTATATTGCACTGGTCGAGGTTGAGGCACATGAACTTTTTCAGCATGGAAACTTATGACACAAGTTTGACATGATTCATTGTTTACAGATAGTTAATATGTTCACATGTATGAAAGTTGGGAAAAACATTGTTGAAGTTGGAACAATATTGAAAGGCAGAGCATCATACTGTGGTGCTTCAAACTCACCACAGACAACTGCATTGTTCTACACATATCACTATATCTTTACATAGTACATGTTTGTCAATAGCTGTACCAATTAATGTATCATTTAACAGCACTAACTAAAGGCAATTGCCCTTTTGCACTTGTAATTACTAAATATAACTTGCAAAACGCTAGACACTTACTGTACTGTTGTACAATTTATTTTACAGCTGTGAACATCAAAATCAACAGTGTCCCACTTCCTTGCTGGCATCGTGGAAGAGTTTGGGGATCTTTACAGTCACAGTGAGTTTAATGTCCCTTTTCCAACATTTCACCACCTTTCCAAAACTGCCTTTTCCTGGAACTTTCAGGAACTTATATTGGCTGGGGAGCTGGAAGGGGTTCTTGTCACAGGCAGGGGATGAGGGTGAACTGAATTCTGCCTTTTTTT
>NTHP01000027.1:1743975-1760285 GCA_003416845.1 Oplegnathus fasciatus
TAAAGTGACAGTGGTGTGAATAATAGCAGCAGAGTCAACAAGTCTATGTAAACAGCAAACACCAGACTAATATATAATATGATTTGGAATGGTTCATGGAATGAAACCCTGTTTTGTCTCTATTAATATAGAGATGCAATAGAAGTATAATATAAAATATAAAGCAGGTCAATGTAACATTAACATGGTATGGTATAATATAATGATAGTATAAGGTGAAATGAAGTGATGTAGTATAACATATATAACAATATATAGTATAGAACAGCAATGTAACATACATTATGGTAATATATAGTATAACATATTCTATAAAAAACATAATATAAGGTATAGTACAGCAATATAACGAACTATAATGATACAGAATAGAGTAGAATATCAAATATAATATGGTATTGTATGGTATAGTATAATATTTAACAAATATATCAACAAATATAGCAAGTATATAATCAGTTCAACAGTCCAGCAGAGAGACAACGGAAAGGGAGAGGTGAGTTGAGTGTCTCGAGTGGACCAAACACTGTGGAGAAAGTAAGTCTGTGTTTGTTGGGTGGTGTTATAGACTGTGGTCTCCACTACTGTTGTACAAACAACAACAAACAACCAAATTTATCATTTTTTCTGGTGAGGACAATCTCATTTTTTCTTGTCTGTCAAAAGGCCCCCTTGTGATGTTCAAATATTTACTTTTCCAACTCCCAACTGATTTACATATTTTTACTTTGTAGACTAAATTCCTTAACTGGAAGTGTTATTGAAACTAATGTAGATGGGTCGGGGCTCAAGTTGTCACCTAATGAATGAAACCAGCAGGGGGAGTATATTCTTGCATGTACAAGAACAATGATACTAAGCTACATCGGTAACACTTTACAATAAGGTACACAAAATTTTTAGTAGTTACGAAAGCGGTTAATATGTCAACTCACAGATATTTATGAACTAACCATTACCTAATGATTCATTAAAATAGTATCTCCCAGTATGTTCTCTAATAACTCATCTTTATATCTATATTTAACAGTCCTCAAATCAGAGTTACTCAGGAACTACTTAGTAGCAATTCATCAATTAGGCGGTTCCTGATTCGTTCTTTACTTCTTCCTTAATAACTACATGTACTCAGGATTTTGTGTATCTTATTGCTAAGTGTTTGCATCATTAGTGAACTGTGTTGGATTTGTTCCTTCATCATGGGTAGGCCAGAGTGGTTCCACTCAAACCTCCATTCCAAGAATGTAAAAAAGATTTAAGGCCTATGCTCAGTATAAAAGCAGATTGGTGAAGGTGAGCCAGTGATTTTCCAAGATCATGAGCTGCTCTGATTTTTTGTTAAGTGGGATCAGATCTTCAGCAGGAAAGTTAATTAGTGAGTTATAGCTTACAGTTGTAATCATTTATTAATTTTTTCAAGCCTGAGTGGCTTTTATGACTCTGATAGAGACTGGTCTTTCGCTGTGGCCAAAGTGTCCAGGAAGTCATCACTATCCATGCTAGCTTCACTGAATGGTTATGCTCAATGAATCGTTGCACCTACATCTCTCCAACCTCCCACCCCCTTAAAGCCATGCCAACGAACAAATGGTTTATAGACATGCAAGATGGCAGTACTAAGTTGACTTAGATGATAACTGTTACAAATGAGCATTTCTCGTAAAATACCAACAAGTTCCTGTTGTTTTAACACATCGAAGAACAAAATGTATTACCTGATAATTTTAGTTTTATTTTATCCTGATATTGTCTTTTCTGTCTCCTGAATAAGCCCCTGCTTTTCTGTATGGCATTAAGCTCTGTGCTGAGACAAACTATTTTACATTGATTAACAGATGCTTGTGAGTGAAACATTTTATTCTATTGTGAGGAGAGCCAAGGCCAGCCCTGTGAGGAGTCACACCTTAACTCATAAGGGAACTCAACTTGCTCTAGAATATTTCCACCTTTTGCTCTTTTGTCATTACAATAGCAGCCTAGGTAGCACTGAAGTTTAACCTGTCTTATGCAGGAAGGCCCGGAATTCAATTCACCTCTTGCAGCAGCAGATGTTTGAACTTTTGGTCCTTCCAGTGTGGATCCTGATAGGAAAGCTGAGAGTTTGAGCATCTGGATGGAGTTCACAGGCGGTCAGAGCATCTGTTGGGATATGGGGCAGCTTTGCTTGATCCAGGAGCTCATGGTGACTGCAGGCACTTCTGGCAGGAGCTGAGGTAGCCAGGCTGCTCATGGTTCCTGCAGAAAGTATATCCAAGCCTACTTTATTGGCAGTGGCTAGAGAAAAAGGTGAATGCTCTCCTCCTGTTTGAGCATGGCATGTAAGCAGACCAGCAGTATGCTGTTGTAACCAGTATGATGTGGTACTGATCAAATATTTAACCATGGCTTTTTAATGTCTATCAGTTGTTTAGTCACGTTTGTGTTTATAAAGTATGGGCTGGGTTTCCTTAAGGTGGCTCCGTCCAAGGAATACTCTGTAGCTATTTACTGACTTAGGGAAACCGAAATACAGAACAGACAACCTAACGTCTTTGCCACGCTCTCAAAAGTGAAGTCATTTTGTGAAAAAGGGCCGACATCTGTTCCAGAGAATGCTGTTGCTCGGTCAAGATCACGTACTGTTACCCCTAGACAGAAAGAAATCCGGCAACGTCCATCAGTGCTGGACAAAATACACAACCCCATTATTTGAGTGAAAGTATAGATACTCTTGGTCAAATATTACTCCACTACAAGTAAAAGTTGCTCAATCAAATTTTTACTTGAGTTAAAGTACTGGAGTACTTGCTTTTTAAAATACTTAAGTATTCAAAAGTACATTTTCTTTTTAATATCAACGCATTGCTGTATTGTTTTCACAAGCCTATTGATGGGACCAGAGTGGAGGGTAACATCAAAATGGTCAAGACTAAGCTGGGTGACCCGGTAACCACAACCCGGTTGTTGTTTGTCCGCCATTGCGTCCACTCACTGAAGATATTGAGCTTGCCCGAGTGAGAGCATGTGGGAGGGGAGCTGCCCACGGTGTGTGCATGAGCATTGATTGACACTCCGTCAGACACTCCTCCTGGCTGTGATTGGTTGTTTTGATTCGGCGCAGTGGATTCTTGCAAATGGCATTAGGAGCAGTAGGTGGAGCCAGAGGAGCCTGATTTTTTNACAGATTATCTGTCTCATGTACTACTGTCGGGACATAGTGACAGTTTTAGCAAATATGACAAAAAGTTATTTTTATACGGGTTACTGACTTCAGCTTTAAAGGAAATTGTAAACAAATATCAGGTCAAAACTCATCAGTTCTAATGTGTTTTATTGATGCTTCAAAAGCTTTTGATTGTGTTAATCATAGAAAGTTGTTTGTTAAATTGAGTCAAAGAGGGAGAGAATTCTGGCTTACTGGTATGCACACCAGACTATGCAAGTAAAATGGGGCAATAGTGTCTGATTGAAATATCATTTCGAGTAAGTTTTTTCATTTATCTGTACTTATTTCTGTCTTTGTGCTGCTGCGTCACCTGAATTTGCCCTTTGGGGATCAAGAGAGGCTTATCTTATCTTATCTTAATAACTGAGACTGAGAATTATGTCTCAGGGAAACACTGTTTATTGTTGTAACTTAAATAGGGCATGTATTCTCCAACAACAGCTACATTTCATGTAGACATGTTTATTTGTTAATTGTTTATATGTTTTTAAATCATTGGAGAATACCACCCAGTCACTCGTGATTATTTCTCCAAGGTTTTTCAGGGATGTAACACTGGCAGAATTCTGATTGGATCTTTGACCGCTCCTCTACGCTGAATTGATAGAATTCAAATTTGTTTGTTTTATTGCATGGACAATCCACATATTTTCAATGGAGTTGAGGTCAGGACTTTTGGGAAAGCAATTCCAAAAGCCTAATGCTTTTGATGCATGTTAGGGTCATTGTCCTGTCGAAAAACCCAGTTGCATCCAAGATTGAACTTTCTAGCTGATGGTTGGATGTTGTCCTGAAGAATTCTGAGGTAACTTCCTTCTTCATTACTGCATCCACTTTATGCAATGCACCAGTTCCACTGGCAGCAAAACAGCCCCGGCGCATGATACAACCACCACCACGTTTTGCATTAGGTGCAGTATTCTTGGGGTTGAATACGTCACCTTTCCTCCTCCAAACATACCTCTTGTCACTGTGTATAAGCTGCTTCACTGAAGAAAGTGACACCTGTGTTCCAGCAGCTTCTGAATTATGGCAGACCTTCTTGGATTACATCTGACCATCTGGACCAGGTGTCTCCCAGCACAGAGTGACATTTTAGGTTTTCTTCCAGACCTTGGCAAAGAGACCCTGTTCCCAGTACTTTGTACTTGCAAACAATTGTGCCATTCTGATGTTTGTGGCTCATTGTAATGTCAAACAATCAAACAAGCCCTAACAGGAAGTTACCGGGCAATCTCATGAAGTTAAATGACATTTTACTTTCTTGTCTATGCCACCAATATGTACTGTATTATATACTGCAAGTTGTTGAATGTTTATGTTTGACCAATCAGTTTATGTCATATTTGCAGAGGAACCACAGCACATTTACAAAAGAAACCAACTTATTTGTTTTTTGTTTTTTTCTGATGAAGAAGTACATTTTCCATTCAGTCAGTCAGAGAAAAAGTCAGTTTCAGAAATGCCCATGACATAAATGCCCCTTGCAAATATATATTAACATTTGCATTTGAATATAGAGGTGAGTACTTGCTCAAATGAGCAGTTTTTGTATCAAATTAGGGCTGCAACTTATGCTTATTTTCAATATTGATTAATCTGTTGATTATTTTTTCAATTAATTGATTAATCATTTGGTATAATAAAATGTCTAAAAATAGTAAAATGTCTCAATGTCCTAAAGCTCAAGGTGACATCTTCAAATTGTTCGCATCGTCTGACCCACTGTAATACACTTATCACATTAGACAAAGAGATGTCACAAATCCTTATATTTAAGTATCTGGAACAAGGCAATGTTTGGCATATTTGCTTGAAAAATTACTTAAACGATTAATCGATTATCAAAATAGCTGATTAATTTTCTGTCGGCATCCTAATCGATAAATTGACTAATTGTGGCAGCTCTATATCAAATGGTTATACAGTTAGATTGAACAGAAAATGTTCTGCTGTTTGAGGGAGCTCTAAAAGAACCTGAGCAGACAGAAGAATTCTGCTGGAGAACCAATCCTCCAAAACAAATGCACAGACCGTAGTAAAGTCAACGATACCAAAAACTAGAGTAAGAGTGAGAGGAGTCAGCTTATAATGCAACCCCTTTACACCAGCATGAATATGACTGGATGTTACAAGTCAGCTGGAAGCCAAACAGCTGATGAATGCACCAAACATTTATCAGTGACTTCAGTGCTCTGCCTGAACTAACACCATGTTCCACTGCACTTCATTACTCTCATAATCAAATGAAGATGACAACAATGAATGGGAGTGGGGAAAGAGCACAGAATAAAACATTGGGGCCTCTTGCAAGAACATATTTGTATTCTTATCTTAACTTTCTCTTACTTTTTTCATATAGTTGGCTCATACGAGTGTGCCACATCAGATTCAGCAAACGCTCCTAACTTCAGATAATTGTGTAAATGACCTGCGTAAACATGATGAATGCCACCTGTACGTAATTGAGCGTGCGTTCACGAGAATTGTAAATTAGCATAATTAACACCCCAATATTACCATATAAGGCTACGTGTCCTGCCCCATATGTCACGCAGTGCTCATTCAAAGACACGCTCTCTTCCAAGGGCCTGACGCGCTAAAGGTATCCAAAAGAAGTAAGCCAGGCATGACCCGCCAGGTTACACTTCCAGTTGACTTTATTATGTACAGAGACAAATCTAACCTTCAATTAATGCATAATTTAAGTTTTGCAGTTTGAGATGTTCATATTGATATTGTAGTGTTATCCAATAGCATCAATAGTAATAATGCAGAGTCAAACAGGATAATGTCAAAAATAATTAAAAAGTGTAGTTTATATAGGATTTTCAAACTCAAAATTGCTTCAAAGAAGCTTAATGAAATCCAATCCATTAGTGAAAAACTTAGCAGACTAATTGCACATGAATCCTACAACAGGTCTGGACCACTCGTAAATTATGAGAGAATTAAGAGAAAATCCTAAATCACTCGTACAAGCCATTTAAGAACGAATCTGTTAGTACGAGTGGTTCTTGCATGAGGCTCAATGTGTTTATTACGACTTGGGTCTTATTTTCTGGTTTTGTTTGTTTTCCCCCTGGTACGGTTCATTTGGGCAGATCTGAACACGCATGCAGTTTACCAACTCATCCACTGATTCAGACCAGTGCAAAAAACTATATGTTTGAAAGTGCAGGTAGTCTTCTTGCTGTTGTCCTAAACCTATTTAACAGTGAGGAAACACTGGAAAAGTTCATAGATAGAAGAGATCATGTATAACAGAGAATCTAGTTTGGACTCAAACCTGAACTATTGTGGTTATAGGGTATTTGCCTTAGAGAGCTAAGTTTTAGGAACTGAGAGATGTGTTTTAATATGAGTAGATGCCTTGAATGGCAATATTTTGTATGCCATCATGAATAATATCTGGTATTTGATGTTGATATTTGAAGATGGTATTTGTTAAAATAGAATAACAATGAATTCCATTTACTTTTTCTATCGTCTGAGGAATTTATACAGTTATATGTGATATGCACATGACGGATAGTGAAAACCTGAAAATGGTGACTATGGCTGTTTTAGCTCCAAAAATTAGTGTTATGATCTTGAATGCAGGATGTAATGTAAAAGTGCATGCATACACTGTAAGTGTCAGACTCTATAGGCCATATGACAGGCTCTGGAAGTGTGTTTGATACCCTCCACATATTATACTCTTCAACACCTGATAGTGTCAGTGTGTGTCTGCTTTTTCTGTTGACCTGAATCAGAACCAGACCATATTTCAGTTTTTGCTTCTAGGAGATGCAGTATAAAATTCAAGTGGCTTATACTAGCCTATAAGTTATAACACACATTGCAGCGAACTACCAGCACGTAACTCATAAGACATAACACATGAGAATTTCATAATAATAAACCTCATGTCTTACTCTTTAGTCAACATCAACCCTAGCCCAGCCTTTTTTCAATAATTGGCCAAATGAACATAGCTAGTTAACTTGAACTCGACTGTTCAGTCATAATCCAGAAGAAAATGATCTACAGGTACAATCAAGGGTCATACCAGGTCAGAATGTTCCCATGAAGAAGCTGTATCTGAATCAATGAGGATTTTGAAAAGCTCCCCTTGCTAAAGCCATTAGCTTGTTAGGCAGGCTCTCTGTCTTTTTCTTTTTTCTGACTGGGCACTGAATGTCTTACTTGCAACCACCCTATGCTTGCTACTTCATGATCCACATTTGAAAATTACTTAACCACATCCAACCCAAGTCCAAAGCTTTGCACAGCGAAACACAATACTTTGTTGGGACCCATTGGGCTTGGATAGCAGACAGTTAGTGATATATTTTAACAAAGGGTGAACAGTCATGAAGTTAGATCAGGTGACTTAATCAAAAATTTGTGATGAGGAAATAGTAATGATTAAACAAGACTAAAATTGTTTTCAGCTCACATTACAAGTATTGGACAACAGTTAACATACCCAAGATTTTTCTTGAAGCCTCACCAGTAGTGGAGCAACACTTTTTGTCCTAAGGGTGGAGCCAAAGGTAAGAACATGGGATAACTATAATCAGGGGTAAATTGGGATTTGTTATGTGGGGGGGCTCACGGGAAATCCTGTGAAAGTTCTGATGTTCGCAAGTTCTTTCATCACCTCATTTAGTTCTCTACAGCTACGAAGAAATAATAAATAAATAGAACAAGGGGATGAGGGCAGACGCACTATCCTCAACCTGGACTAACCTGATTAATTAGTATAATGAGTATATCTGCATAATATTATAACATTAAATAAAAAGTATAATGTTAATATAATAGTATAATGTTAATATAATAATAATATATTAATTATACATTGTTAGTATATTCATATAAGTTCATCTAATGATACAACTAGTATAATATTAATTCTAAATGGACAATACAGCAGTTTAAGAAATACACAACCAACATTTATCATTTTTGTAGGTTTTGTTCCTTCATTAAATCCTTGTGGAAGAAAAATGCTCTACATTGGTGGTCAGTCTCTAATGTCTTAAGTACTAACTTGTCAATAATCAATAACCATTCATGCAGAACAATGAGTTCAACATTTCTACAGTTTGCTGCAGCACGTCAAGTTTTTTTTAATGTCCCGTCCCATCCAGGCTGCTATTGGTTGGTTCATGAAGTGACATTGACGATTGACTTTATGAAAAGTTGAACGTGTTTCAGTAAGATACAGATACAGTAAGATAGAGCTCAACAGCCAGCTAGACAAACCCAAACCTGCTGATCTTCTCCCTGTTGTCTTCTGTCTGACCGCTTCAGCTGCTAAACCTTGACCAACAGTTGAACTGGTCTCACTGGGCTCAATGGGCTGCTCTCTCTGCTCCCAGTGCCTTCAGGCTCATGAGACTGAGATGACTGACTGGTAACGGCGCCAAATGAATGATCTGTTATTTTAAAACATTTCACTGCATCAGCCTCAAGACCTCAACCTCTTCTCTCTCAGCTTTTGTCCATCTTAAGAGATGGGAAGGGGCGGGGCCAGTTAAAGTTAGACTGGACCAGATCGAAAGTGAGAGGGGAGTGGGAGAGAGAGGCTGACAGATATAATACCCAACCGCGAGTGGGCCGGGAGCTCCGGGCCAGTCAGCCACACAGCACTTGGTTATTTTTATTTATTATGGGGTTATATATAGATATTGCGCTACATTACATACAATTGTCAAGCGGCCCACCGGGAAAACTCCCGGTGCTCCCGATGTCCAGTCCGACTATCCCTGATGACATAGAAGAGCGTAGGCCTATGTGCCGGGGCTAAGCCCCGGACAGCCCCAGCCCAATTTAACCCCTGACTATAATCAAAAGGGTACATCCTCTGGAGGATATGAATGTGTTCAATGTTATGAGAATCCTACTATAAGGTGATGAGATACATATCATGCGTGCAAAGCTAAAATTTTGTCTTGAGGGTGGCACTAGAGGAAAGTTGATGGAGTATTTAAAATTAAAAGGGTTTGTCCTCTGGGGAGAATGAATGTCCTCAGAAATAGTGACCACTAGGGTAAAAGCTGACCATTGCAATTGATTATCTAGTCAATCACCACAGCATATTTAGGCTTTTAGTTTTCAACATACACTTCATTGTTACAGACCAGGTGCTGTTCAAGAGGTCAAAAAAGCCATTATGATCTCTGGGGACCATGAATACTTATATACCAAATTTAATGGCAATCTAGTTTTCAGGATCTCTTGGACTGGACCAAACTGTTGGATAGACGGGTGGGCTGTTATTCCTTATCCAACCAATAAATTCTGAACGCAAACTATACTGGTTGATTAAGACAGTACAATGTGACACAAACATGAAAATCGCTGTGCATTTATGTGTTGTAACACACATTAATCCCTCCATTTTCTGAGAAATTTTCCCCAATTCTCTGAATAATAGGAAGTTGGCATGTTCCCTCAGTTCTGTTATGTAATATTTTCATTTCAAAGGAAAAATCTTTGCCTTGAGCAGCCTGAGTATGCATCCACTGCTAACATGTCCTTAATGCTTTAATAAGAAGCTGAGTTTGTCTGGGGGACAAAGGCTTCAGGAAGGAGGATGGGTCCAATTTATCTCCCTGTGTATCTAACTTGGGATTTCCGCACTGAAGCACTCCGATTGAGAGGCACCTAAGTGAGATTTAGAGGAGAAAACACGAACCATGTGTATTGAGATGGAAGAGCACAGTGCAATCAAACCTTCACCATTTTTCTCTTTGTTTATGTAGCCCTAAATAGAGAAGGCGAACAAACTAGCCGTATCTTAAGTTTCACATTGGAAGATTCCCTACCTCACAATGTATGTCCAGTTCCAATGCAGAAAGTAGTATGGCCTTTATGTCACAAAGCAAAGACTACATTTAATGTGTTGGTTTGTTTTTTAAATCCTAAATATGTCTTTCACTAACCTTAAGCAAGTGTTTTAGTTGCATAGCCCAACCATTTATCTTTACCTTAGGGACCATAGATTCTTCATTCGGGTAAAATGTATTTATTTTTTTTCAGTAACAACTATTTACATGAATACATGTTGCAAATTAAAATAAAAATTAAAATAAAAGTTCTGAATTCTGGGTGAGTTGGTATGGAATGACCCATAGTTTATTTGCCATAACTACAATCTTTTGCAAACCTTTCTCTCTACAATACAGATTGTAGAAACGTTGATTGAACGTTAAAAAAAGTTGAATTGTCTAATATAAAGGTTCTTGACTGGTTATAGGGTTGAACAAACAGTCTTTGTATGGGTAGGTATCATTCGTTTTTGGTATTTAGTTAATTTTATTTTATTGAATTTAATAACACAAGAACAATTGTTGTGCAAATACAGTTAAACCATTAGCATTTTTTTGGCACAGACATTGAGGAATAATCAGCAGATCATTTGTGTTTTCTCCACTAATGTTATCTTCAGTTATTACTTGAAGCATTTTCTGAGCTGTGTTTACAACATGAGGAACTTGTTTACTAGAAACTTTGCTTTTTCAAGCACGAAGCATGTTAGATGCATGGAGACATGGGGTCATGGCATTTTTCTGTGGATAGTCCAAACACATTTTGTGCTAATGGTGGTGCTACAATAAAGGTCAGTTGGTTTTTGGATCACAATAATCAGTTGTTCTCCGGGTGCCATGAATATACATACAAAATGCCATGATAATGAATAGAATGAACAGATATCGAGACATCAACTTTGGACTGAAGTGTTGCTCAGTCAGACAAACACGGCTTCCCTGGGGGCCAAAGCACGTAATAAATCCAAAGCAACTTACCTGCCCTCAGGAAATGAGCGTGAAACTGTTTTTGTATGTTTTTTTTTTCCACTTGTTTTAATTAAATAATGATTCAGGACAAAATGGCCTGCTCCAATTTTTGCACTGTACAATACCATGTCTATTGTAATACATCTGTCTAAAATAATATCTATGGGTTCTGATCTTTTTCATCTACATCCATGCATCATTATGGGTGCTCTTGTATTTCAGCATTTGTTTGTGCTCTAAATGTTTACTTGGTTGCTAAGGCACACATGAAAAACATAATTTCAGCTCACATGGTATAAACCACCATGTCGGTGCCTTTCAGACTCACCTGAGGCAGCAGGTAACAGAAGGACAAGCCTCTCATATACACTCCTGGCACTGTTAAAGCTGTAGCTGCAGACAGGTGTCAGCGATCTTTAATGTTTATGACAGAGCTCTTTTCCCTGTGTGCTGCTGATGTCATAAGGAGCCTGCTGTTATTAATGAATAATGTCTGGCAGCGGGAGTTTAGGTTTCAGTGCAAGTTCAGGCCTAAAATGATTCCATAGCTTCAAATGATCTCAGCAGAGGGAGAGAAGGAGCTCTTTATAAAACAATAAACAAATCAGCCTCATAAGTCGGGAAACGACTCATATTACAGGCCTCAACAGGACCATGGGGCCTCATGCAATGACAGACTGTAGAATGGGCCCTTCTGGCTTGAGCTTTATATTCGAATACAGTACAGCAGTATTTGCTTTGGAAGTGTATGCTTTAAAAAATAACATTCTTATACACCGTTCAGCCACAATTTAAGTCATTTAAGATGAAAAAAAAGGTCCTTTTCTTGATATCTTCAGATTTCTGTTGTATGACTTGGATTCTTTATGGTATGAGAAGTCACAGCCTCTAATAGCCTACTGGCCTCCAGAGCTCGAGGCATAGACTGAGGAAAATAGACTGTCCTCTCAAGAAGAACAACAGCATCAGTCATTCAGTCACCTGAGGATGTCAGGTGATGTTATTATAGAGCGACAAAGTCCAAACAGGGAGGACGGATGAGTCAACAAAACATTGGGCTTTAACACCAGAGACCACTGTTAGTATCTAGTTTCCTACAGACAGTCAATGTTGGTTTCTTTTACCCATGACAACAACCACCCCCCAATCATAACCAAGTATTTATTATTGTCACAATGAAAGAAAGGTCCCCTAACCTTAAGAAAGTCATTTTAACCCAAACCATGATCTTTCGCTAAAGCTAACGAAGTTGTTTTTGTGCCTAAACTTAACCAAATCTTGACAACAGCATTGTCACAGCATGAAACAGACTTATTCTTCAACAGTGATTTGTAACGGTCTTAGAAGGCACGGAAATATGATTTTGCCCTGCTGATAGGGGTGTCAGATCAGAAAACACTTCTATGTGTAGTTGTAGAGGGCATGGAGACAATGACTGTGGTATTAGTGACATCACTCACAGGTTTTTGAAGGAACATGTTGAAGCTTGGATTTGGTTTACTGCTCATTTTTATCATTGTCAGTTTCCTGAGTCAGAAAATTCTAACTTTGTCAAAGTTTGGGGAGCTGACTGTGGACTACAGGAAGCGACAGGGAGAAGAACTCGCCGCCATCAGCATGATTGGGACTACGCTGGAGAGAGTCAGCAGCTTCAGGTTCCTCGGGGTCCACATCATGGAGGACCTGACCTGGACTCACCACACAGACACGATTGCAAAGATAGCAAGACAACGGCTCTTCTTCCTACCAACATGGACTCCAGGATACTTTGCAACTTCTACAAGAGCACCATAGAGAGTATCCTGACTGGTTGCATCACTGCCTGGTATGGCAGTTGCACTGCCCTCAACCATAAGGCTCTACAGAGGGGGGTAAAAACTGCTCACCACTTTACCAGGACGAAGCTGCCATCCATGGAGGACCTCTACACCCAAGTAGGAAGACGATCATCAAAAACCCCAACCACCCCAGCCACAAATTGTTCTGCCGCACCACCAGGCTCAGGGGCAGGCTCATCCCTCAGGCCATAAGACTGTTGAACTCTTGAGCTCTTAAGTTCATTACTATCACTTTACTTCACCTTATTAACACTGATGTCACTTTACCTCATACTACTATTACTTACTGGTTACTACCTGTTTATATTTCCATCTATAAATATTTACTACTACTGTTTATACCTGCATACATCACAGTCTGTATATATATTTCAGTTTATTCATTTATCTTTGCTGGACACTTTCCTACCACAGTATCATATTTTATTTTATTGTATTATATTTTATTTTATATTATTATATTCCTATATTTTAATTTCTGCACTATTTTATGTCTCATGTCTTAGATTGTCTTTCTTACTTGTATGATTTTCTTTTTATACGTATTCTTTGAGCATTGTCGGAGGGGTCTTGAGAATTAAGAATTTAATTCCCTACTGCTTCACTGTAATTGTTGCGCACATGACAAAAAAAAAAGAACTCAAAGAACTTGAGAATAGGTTTCCTATTTAACAGCTTGATGTCTGTCTCAGATAAGTAGCTTTACAAAAAAAATTGTCATCACAAGCTTTGCTTACTTAGCTTTTCCAGAGCCTTCAACAACATCTTAGTGCCCTCACCAGCGAGTTTACATTTATGTCAATCTGCTATTTCTAAGGGCAAGAATGAACGTTCAAGCTTAATGAACAAACAACATGCGAAAGGCTTAGACACAAGTCAGATTAAACTCTGGTGGAGCTTGAACAGGGATTTACCAAAAAGACAGCACAGGGAAGCACTGCAAACCTAAGAGAAAAATAAAAACAATTAAGCAATATTTTTTCTATTCAGATAAGAAAATACGATCTGAATGTTAAATGCTATGTTGTATGTATGGCATGTACAGAACTACAGTAATATAACAGCTGTAATATTAACCTAAGCCAGTCCTTCATACTGTGAAGCAGTCAGTTTGGATTCAAGTGGAACTACGTAGAATTGGAGAGATTTATTGAGGGGAATTATCAGACTGCAAACAAGATTGAATATTTCTTGGCAAAGACAAGAATTCAACTTTGGATATACTTAGAAATTTGAGGATATCAGCGATGATTCCACACCTCTCCCCGGTTAGAGAGCCGAATGAGCAGTCAGTGGAGGTATAGATTTCTTTATAGAGTCTGGAACAATTTTAAAAAGTGACAAATAAAGTCAATGCAAGATGGGAGTGGATGCAAACAGATGTGAAAATGTTTCAGCTTTAGAGAAAATTTCATGCTGAGCCCGAGGCTGTATTATTACA
This sequence comes from Oplegnathus fasciatus, assembly GCA_003416845.1. Classification (NCBI taxonomy): domain Eukaryota; kingdom Metazoa; phylum Chordata; class Actinopteri; order Centrarchiformes; family Oplegnathidae; genus Oplegnathus; species Oplegnathus fasciatus. Next base: position 1,758,253 of record NTHP01000027.1, read on the forward strand.
ATTAATAAACATATGAGAAGGTCTGGGGGAGTATAATGGCAAGAACTGAGGTTCATGGTCAGTTTTGAGATCAGTCAGAAGCTGATCTGTCACACAAACAAATACATGCCACAATACAGTACACACACACAGTGCAGAGTGCTAATGTTGTTAGCTAGCTACAACTAACATAGTTGGTACTCTCAGTTGGTACAAAGTACATAATCTCCCTGAGCCAATCATATTGTCGCTGTCAAACCTTAAAACTGTTCCTTCCTCTGCTGCTGTAAGCTGTCATTTCAGTACAAAATCGATGCGACGCCCCTCCAACCTATTCACCTTCTGTTCTCATTACATCCAGCATCGTTCCACTGAGCTCATCAGAAGCCCTGCTCCGCATCACATCCATTCAGATCTTCAGCCAATCCTCTTCATCACCACCACCAGTGTCTAGACTCCAGCGGGGGATATTCCTGCACAACTCATGGCATCACTACCCCCTAAAAAATGATGATGTCATGATGGGGTCTAATCGCCAAAGACTCTTTACATATCTAAACTTTATTGTGCATCATACAATAATAAAATAAACATGTGGAAAAAGACATGTAGAACACACAGAAAACAGAGAAAGAAGAAAAAAGATTTGAGAGTTGTGATAATGTTAAATCAGTCCTGGACTTTTATGCCAAATCACACCTGAGGAACAAATAGAATGAACACACGCACTATAGAATAAACGAATAAGTATCGCAATGTTTTCTTTTTCCTATAACAAATACATCTATTAAGAATAATCTGTGTATTATATATGAAGATAAATCTTTGACACACTTCAAAAAGAGCCTGTTTTAGGCTACCATTCTGTGTACACTTATAAACACAGAGGCAAAAGGAGTCTGACAAGAAGTACCAAGAGTGGCAGCTCCGGTTTCAAAGAAGAGGAGGTGAAAACCATCAAACATGGAGAGTGTGCACAACTACCTACCCTCTGGCATCCATTCATCTGTGTCAGACACAGACGCAATTAGGACGGAGGCTTTCTCTCCGAGGTGAGGAAAAATATGGTAGTAATGTGACTAATGGCAACAGCTGACAGAGCTGAGCAGAAACTGAGTTTGTTCCAAGAGTTGTGGAGACCAAAGTGTCAGCCACTGACTCAGTCGATAGCAGGTCTGCTTCTGACAGCAAAGTTGTCCTCAGGGTAGAGAGCTGTATTGTGGCTAAGTGGTGGCTCGGTCAGATTGACTGCTCTGTTTGCTCACACCTGTGATGTCAGATTACCACGGTGATAAGATGCACAGAAACGCCGTGTTGTCAGAACCTGTCTCACAGCTCAGTGCAGCAGGCCCAGAGCGGAGCCCTGGGGGACACCATTGACAGACACCGTCCATTTATCTCATATTTAGATGAGAACACCAAGAATGTGGCATGTGTGAGGATTAGCATTCCTTTAAGTGATATCAAATCTACAGATGTGTGAAGAGGCAAAGCTGCCTTCACTCATGTTTAACAATCACATCTCACCTGTTCCTCACTGCAACACACAGCCCTGTATGTTTGTTTTAAAAACTCTTCAACATTCACTTGATCTATGTGCTCTAACAACCAGTGTTGGGGGTAACAGTTGGGTTACAGTAATATATTGCTTTTAGCAGTAACGAAGTAATTTAACGCGTTACTAATAGGATTTTGGCAATATTATTACATTTACTATGTCAAGTAACGCGTTACCACCGCGTCACTTCCGCCAGTGGATGCTAGAAAAAATATTCCCCGAAGGTTATTTATTGCCACGGTGACAGCAGGCTAAGCAGAGTGCTCCAGATGTCCCTCTCCCCGGCAACGTTTTCCAGCTCCTCCGGGGTCCCTAGGTGGTATCCCTTTCAGGACGCCACCCAGCAACTTCAAGAAGGCCGGGTACTCTGAACTGCCGTTCGGTGCGTAAGCACAAACAGTCAGACCCTTCCTACCAGCAACTTGCAGTCGCATAGAGGCGACCCTCTCATTCACCGGGGAGAACTCAAACACAGCGACGCTCAGCCGGGGGCTTG
>NTHP01000027.1:1760319-1773768 GCA_003416845.1 Oplegnathus fasciatus
TCCTCCATTTTATAATGCCTAGTTGTACTTCTGCGGTTATTTTGGTGAAAGTAATGCAAAAGTAGTGTAACGCGTTACTCTACACAGAAAGTAATATTGTAAAGTAACTTTTTACTGTCAAATGAAAGTAACTAGTAATATGTAATATATTACATTTTGAAAATAACTTACCCAACACTGCTAACCACACATACATATAAACTCATATTTTGACAGGTTGACACTTAGGACAGACTGAATTTCCAGGAAATCTGAATATGAAAATGTAAATGAATGCGTGTTACCATCAGAGGAGGCTGATCCATAGAGGCAGAGGAGCTTGCTCCTCTATTTTTGAGAGGCAAGAGGGAGATCGAAAATATAAAAAAGAGTAATTGGTTGAAAGAAACCATTACCAAATCTCAGTATCGTTTATAAAATATGTTTTCCTTTTCTTTGGAATTCTTTTGAAATTCTGATTAAAATGTTTCAACAGCGACACCTGCAGGGCAGGCCAGGGGGGACAGGGCAGTCTGTGTGAAGTGGTGGTGTGAGGTAGAGGAGGACGGGCTCCTGCTGTCCTCCTCAGGGCGGGATTTAATGTACAATTTAATGTACTTCATTTTTTTTCATGCTAATCTGTGATTGGCCAAAACACGTAAAATGATGCTGCAATGGAGGACATCCTCCCTAACCAATCAAGAACCAGAACACAAGATTGACATCGCGTTGGTCCAATGAGAATTTCCAAATTTCATGTTCAATTCTCTACTACTGTATTGTAGTATCACTAAAAAAATACATTTTATTTAGGCCTTTTCAACAGTCCAAATGTCCTTTTTTCAGATTTACGTTTCCCTTTTTTTATCGAGCAGTAGCTAGCTACTTGGGTTAGCCACCGCAACAGTTAGTTTGTTGTAGCAGCCCTTAAACTAACTGCGAAAAATGGAATTGGACAAGAGGATATATGGCATGAAATATTTGTTTCTAATTCCATGTATTGTGATTTTTAAGTTATTTTAAGAATTTTGGGATCACTTTACTAAATAAAGGTAAAACTACAAAATGCTTCTAAGTCAAGTGTTTTCAAGTTGGGTTCAGGGACGTTACCAGGGTCTGTTGGAAAACAGGGAATATGCCACTGCTAATATTATAATTCATTGAATATTATCTCAATAACAGACAAGGGATTTATTAATTGTAATCATGAATTTAACCCTTAATATTTGCAACAAAGACAAACATATTTAACCAAAACAAACATATTTAATAATCCAGGTAGCCTACAAATGTTTGCATGCCAAAATATAACAACCCATTGGCAAGTTTTTCTTAGTTTGGAGGGCAGTTAGAAAATGCTGCAAATAAACCAGACTACAATAAATCCTAAATAAAATGCCAAAAATTGAAATTGAAATGAAAGAAACAGATTGGTTGTTCACAGTCCTCTTCGCTGTCTCTGCATGTTTCCTGTGCCATTAGAGTTGAGGTCAGTGAACTCCAAGCAGCTCCCTCAGGGCTGGACTCTCAAGCAGCTGTAGCCTGAACGCAAATGGCCCACAGCTAGGCAAACTGTCTGAAGAGACATCCAGAGACATCTTCTTTGATTAGAGGATGCTGATATATGGCGTAATGGGCTTCACAAATGACTGTATGGATCAAATGTTGCTTATGTGGATTGAAATCCCCCAGCCTAAAAAAACTGAATAAAAAAACAAAAAGGTCTGAAGGGGATGCTGCAACATTTTAATATATTTGATCTAGAAGAAGAATAGTCATTTTGTGTTCTAGATCCTCTATCATTATTATCATTATTATTATTATTATTATTATAAATAGTATTGTTGCAGTTAGTTTTCTTATTTCTTTAAAGATGATGACAACAGCTACTTCTGCCCCTCTCTCATGGCCCTCTGCCCCTCTCTCATGGTCCTGGTGACAACAGCCACTCTGCCTCATGACCTTACTAGATCCAAAGAAGACAGCCAGCCTTCACTTTTCTCTTGCTCTTGGAAGACTGGATGCAAAAACAGGCCTCACAGCAGTTATAAAGATAATCTCCCAACATGTAAAGTGTTTGGAACCCTCCCACAGGCAGAATAACTCATAACACACTTCATGTTTGCTTTGTTTTTATTTTCCAGATTTTCTTGGTTTTTGTTTTTCCTGTTTAAATCAGAAGGTGTTGTGTCCCCAGTGTTACGTACTGGGTGCTGCGTCACCCCTCGTTGGACTGACAGGCTTCTAGTGTCACATTACGCACACACCAGGTTCATTCCCGTCCAACAAGTCACCATCATCAGTCACCACACTTTCCTTCACAGGTGTTGAATACTGGCCTGCTTCTTGTTACATCTCACCCCCTTGATAAATACTCTATATAGCTGTATGGTTCATCTGGAAACAACAGTCCACACAGAAGTTTTTGTCTCTTCAGTGGAAGGTTGAGTGACATTTAAGTCACATGCTTCATGTATGTAATTTTTTGTTCACTAAGTCTGTTTCCATTGCACTGTGTTGCATTGGAGCAGCGTAAAAATTATATTTTCCATTTTCCAGCATTTCCACACAGGTTCATTTTATGCACAAATTGAAAATGCGCATAAAAACCCGGTAGATGGAGACAAACTTACTATCTGCTGTGAAATAGGCATGTTGTCATTGTAAGCATGTTAACATGCAGATGTAAGCATTTCGCTGTGTCTAATGTTCTGTTCATGTCATATAATTCAGGCTTTAATTACGAGTAGCCTATCGGGAAAAAGTGTTCCTGATCAATGTAGTTCCTGCTCCAGCTCAACACAGCTTGAAGCTGTGCACAGGGCCTCTGAATCACCTGGGAAATGTTTGCTGGTAACATCAAGGCCAAATGTTGTTGGGCGGCAGGTTTCATCGAGCAGAAAGCCACTGACATCTGTCTCACTCTGTATCTTCCACCTGACTGAACTCAAACCATGAGCTGTCTTTGTGTGCTGCTGTGTATATGCATAACTTTTTTATGATCAATTGTTTGGCAAAGAGGCAGCTGTTTGTCTTTCACCCAGCAGCTTGACGGGGTGGAACAAATGGAGTTATTCCACTCATGTTCACTCACAGCTCATACAAAGAGGAGGAAGGGATTTGTTGCATGGTGGGTAAATATTGTTGCCGTCTGTCAGTCATGAAACCAAGTCAAGACGTAGGTGAACTACATGTACTGTTGAGTGACCCAGATATAGCATGTGCATCTGCCAGGTATAAGCTCTAAAATGGAAATCACACTGCAGGGAATATTGGACTCAGATCTGAGGTGTGTGTGTTTGCAGAACCGGTCTGAGCTGTGTAGCTAACTGGTCTTTCTTGTGTGTACCTGCAGGTGTGTGTGTGTTCTATTTGTTTAAGGATCAAATGTATCAATGGTCAGGGAACCTAAGGATTAGGCCGGGGTTTAGATAATTAGACTCAGAGTGTAAAGTTTAAAGTTAGTTCTATGCGGCTAAAATTTTGGCGAACATAAAGTAATTGTTAGGTTAAGGTATTAGTCATGGTCAAATAAGGAAAATTTAACGGGCTCAAATAAGGATCAATAAGATTTTGCACTTGAGAAATGATGTTTAGAATTGATTTCAAAGCTTGTGTGTGTGAGAATGTCAAAATAAAATGTGTGCACAAATTATATAAACTGAAATTACACAAAAAGCTTTTGTGAACATGTGAGTACAGGTTCAAAGAATACACTCAGCACTCGAAGTTCACACATTGTGTGTGACTCTGAAGTTACACATGCACGCACACATTTGATTTATAGGTAAAATGTGTGTGCATGTAACCAAAAATGCCAGTCTCACAGTTTCTGCATGAAATTTGTACACAAAATTACTAACTACAAATGCAACGCAAAGTTACTAGGACCTTGTGACCTCAGTGTTTCCCACAGGATGTTGTGAGACTGTAGTGGTAAACCTCAGACCCTCTAGGGGGGTCTGGGGGCATGCTCCTCCAGAAGAAAATTTTGTAAATTTTAAAGTTAAATGCATCAATTTGGTGCACTTTTAGTTACATGATGAGCCCACTTGCTCCTCAGATGCTGAAAAAAGTTAGTAACGTTAGATGATTAGCTAACATTAGCTAGCTAGATATAACGTTACATATGTTATACATTGTTTTTCACGACAAGCAGCCGGATATGTCAGTTGACATAAGCGAGGAGTCTGACAGCTAACGTTGTTAGCTAACTAGTGGATAACTGCAGTGGATACAGTAACGTTAGTAAACTTTTTCTTACCTTAACTTTTTAATCACCTTTCTATGGCTAAGTCCTTCAGTCATTTTATTCCATACGTTACCTGTCCTATGAGACACGGTGAGGTACTGGACCTTTGTTATGAGACCTACAAATCTTGCTGCAAAGCTCCTCTGATCATAATTCTGTTCATTTAATAACGGTCTACCAGCCGACTCTGAAGAGGGAAAAGGTGAAAGGATGACATGGTGTGGTCTGAGGATTCTATTTAGGAACTAAATCATTGTTTTGAATGTACAAACTGGGACACTTTTAAAGAGTCCTGTGCAGATATGGATGAACTTACTGACACAGTATCATGTTACATTAGTTTCTGTAAATATGTTCATTCCTCACAGAACATGTACAATCGTTATATAAGCCTAATAATAAGCCTTGGATTAGTAAACCCCTTAAACAACTGTTGAATCAGAATAAACTAATCTTGTATCAGGGGGACAGCACCACAAAAAAGAGGTCCAGAAATGTGTTAAGAAGGAGATAAAACGATCTAAACTTAAGTATAAAGATAAAGTGGTGAACTGAGAAATGGTAACACATGTGCAGCCTGGAAAGGCATAAACTCTATGGTTGAAATACAGAATAAAAAGAGAAATGCTTTGATATGTCTGACACTGAATTAGCAGAGGAGTTAAATAAGTTTTATCTAAGGTTTGATGCACACGATTTTAATCACGAACTCTCTCAATTCCAAGATGGGGTAGAGGGCTACAAGATACAGACTGATAAAGACACAGTACATAAATCTTTCAGCCGTATCAAGGAGAGGAAAAGTCCTGGTCCTGACCGCATTGGGAGTAAACTCCTGACAAGCTGTGCTAAACAAGTGTAATTTTTACACATATTTTTCAGTCTTCTTTGGAACAGCAGAAGGTTCCCAGACTTTGGAAGGAATCAGGTTCCAGTGACATCACCAAAGACATCAAATGATTATCATGAATAACCAATTGTTAAAACAAGATTTTAGACATGACCCCCTGCAGTTTGCTTATAAGGCAAGGAGAGGGGTTTAAGATACTATTGGAACCCTATTAAATCTTGTTTTCACGCATCTGGAAGGGAACAAAAGACACACAAGACTGCTCTTCAGCTTTTAATTGTATTCAGCCCCACATCCTCGCACATACGCTGCTGTCATATTTTAACTTGGATTTTAATATTGTTTGTTGGTTAATTATTTTTTGAGAGTTCAAGTGAACGGTTCTCTGTTTAGTACACTCCCATCTGTCAAAGGGTCTCCTCAGGGCTGCGTCCTTTCCCTGCTTTTATTTTTCTTGTATACAAATGACTGTAAGACTTATTATAAAGACAGGTATGTCCTTAAGTTTGCAGATGATACTGTAAAAGTCAGCCTTCTGCATAATGAGGAACAGAGTCATGGTCTTTCCCATAACTGAATGTGTCTTAGACCAAAGAAATGTTCATTGACTTTTGCAGGAGACCTTCTTCTTCTACTTCTACTTCTCTTGTTCAGCAGTCCAGCAGTACCAATACTTGGGAACCATCCTGGATGATAAACTTACCTTTGATGCCAAAGGCAAACCAACTTCTTCCATCTTTTTGTTTTTTGTGTTTGTGTTCGGCCCATGCCCCCTCTCTGTCTATCAAGGTAGACAAACACTTAATAATTATATGAAATAATATAGTTATTTTTCAGTGACAGTAATAACTATGTTTTTTTTAACAGGCTAGGCCTAACTGCAGCCTAACTGCACTTATGTGTTACCAGCCGCGCCTCCCCCTTTAAGGAAGGTTGGCCTGTGTGACGTAGTAGTGGTAGTTAAGTTACTTTGGCCAGCCATAAAGTGTCTAGATAAGGTCAGGTTGCAGCATCATAGTAACTGAAAGGGTCGTGTGTTGTGTTCGCTGCTACAGAAGAGAAATAAAAAGTCGTGTGCTGTGAAGAATGCAGAAGACGCCGTACTGTAGTAACATTGCATGAACAGATTTGTTATGAATACCAGCTACAAGTCAGGCTAAAGTAATTACTACTACAACTAAACCAGAGGTGTTCTAACTACGATTAGGAGCCGGGCTTTGTGGGTAGAGTAACAAACGCATTGCGCAGGACTGAGGAAGTGGACCAGATGATGAAATGCATCAGATGATGAAGTGGATCAGATGATGGCGGAATGTTTTGTTCTCTTTTGTGATTTCTTTCTTTCACTGTGGCGGCAAAGACATCACCAGCGGAAACACTGTAGTAGAAACCCAAGTGTTCCCAGACTTTTGATATACATGAAGATGGCGGCTCCACCACCCTCTTCTCCACTGTCTCCCCCATGCTGTGTGTGTGTTCTTCTTGTTAATGAAACTAGTTGATTGCTGTTTTCATTTTGATTGGCGCCCTCTCTAGGAGACGTGAAGTAATGACATGCTAGTAAGGTAATGTCAACGGGCAAAATATGGGAAAAATCACAGGATACAGTATTTGTACATTAAAGGTGTAGTCTACGATTCTGGAGAAAGCTTGTTGATATTTGAACTAAACAGCCAAACAAATACACCTCTCCCTTCAGTGCTCCTTCAAACTCGCACGAGTAACTCACAGCATTAGTTTGTCCTGTGCACGAGCACGAGTTGTGACATATTATACCGAAGTGTTTGGTGGAAACGCAGCTAAAGCGTTAGTATTTGACGACCTGGGTTGGTGGCTCTACCAGAGCCACTCTGTTTGTTTCCCGTTTACAGAGCCAGGGCTGTGTATGAACACCAGACTTTTTTTTCAGCGCACACACAGAACAGAAAGCTAGCGGACCGTGAGGAGATATTCACAGAATTTGACAAAAACTGTTTTGGATTAGAATCATAGACTACATCTTTAAATAAAACAACATCAGTACTTGGCGCAAATGTATCGATTACGCATCACATGAATAAAGGTGACGATATAGTGTTATATCAATTATTTGTCCCACCCCTACTATATAGTCAGTTTTAATATCCGCTATGATCTGTTGGTTTGGTAATTTCAGTGTGAAAAACAAAAACTGTGAATATACAGTATGCCGTAAAGTTACTGGTGCAAATTTAAATGATCTTTGCCACCTGTATCAAGTCAGAGTCACACAGAAAGCTCAGGTCATGTTATTGGACAGCACCCTCTATAGTGAGTTTAATTTGCTTCCCTCGAGGTGGAGGCTTTACCTCCCTAGAGGTGGCACAAATATAAATGAGGTCTTTTATTCCATCAGCTATCAGCCCTACAAAATGGGATTCGGCCTGTGACTAGTTGTGGCTGTGATGTGGTGATGTACCCCTTTTTCTTTTTCTCTTTTCTTTTTTTTCACTGCTTCCTCTGATGTTTTTGGTGACACTGAAATTAACTTTTTTCACTGCCTGCCACTGTGTCAGGCAAGTTTTTTTTGTCTGTCACTCAGAAACTTTATCTGCTACTTTTGACATGTATGTGCTAAATGAAGGAATATCATTCAGTTAATTTACACATCATTTAGGGCCTTTTCACACCTGAAAGTCAGAACCAAGGTTCGCGTTTTTGTTGCATTGTATACATTTAATCTGGTTAGTTTTGTTTTCACATTGCAATTATACAAGCACACTAAAGAACTATGCATGACACACCTACGTCCTGTCGTCATCACCCACGTGAGCTGCGTCTCTATACCTGTAATTGGTTTGTAGATGGGCATGCGTCTGATGTCAGCATGTTGTCAATTCAGCGGGAAGCCTTCTATCACAGTTTGAATGAATGGAGAAAAATGAATGAACAGATTCATTTTGTTGCCGCTGTAAAAACAAAAGCCTGCCAGAACTTCCTGTGATTGTTTCGAAAGCCTGAACCATCCAAAAAATGTTTTCACACTAGAAATGAACCGAACCATGGTTCAATTTGATCCAGAATGAGACCACCTCTTTTCGTTGGACCAAGGTTGGGCTGTTTGATCCGGACCGTAGTCTGGGGGAGATTTCACATGTAATTGTGGTTCTGGTCGAACTGAAAAGTCAGAAAATCCGGACCAAACGAGGTAGGTGTGAAAGGGCCCTCAATGTAAATAATGTTGTTATTCAATGTTCGATATATTTACACAAAACAGATTACATGCATGGTAAATTTGGAGAAGTTGGAATTTGGTATTCATTGTAAAGTTAGAAGTCGGCGTGCATAACGGGACAGACTAAAAATTAAACGTGCTCCTCTGACAGAGGGACAGACATCAGAATCAGAACAGTCCTCACTTCTGCTCCCTTTTGCCCTGTCCATGAAGAATGGTCTGCATGATTGTACGCTGTCCAGGTGCCACAGCAGTAATGAGTGGGTGTGTATGTATGTGTGTGCGTTTCTTCTTATTGCTGGTTATTGGTTAGAATTAGGTGAACTTTGACTGTCAATCAAAACAAATAAGGTTCTATGGCCAATAATGTTGTTTTTATATAGCACTTACTAGTGACTTTCAATTGTGTAGCTCTATCCAATCATACACTAACCTTACTAAATGTGTCTTTCTGTTGTGCGTTTTCACTGTCCGCCAAAGTGGCAGATGGCCTGAAGATTTTACCCGCCACTGCCAACAATTTACTCGCATTTGGCGGGTGGCGGGTACTAATTTCAGACCCTGCTTCACACCCTTGTGTTTTTGCATTGGTACATAAAGAGGACACCTCTTTCTGCACTGGTACTGAACATTGACATTAGATGTAAATCGTGTGGTACAGAATTGCTTATTAAGAATAAGAACGAGCCGTGGTTCTAGTGTGAGCTATAGTACTTCTGGATGTTGTAGGATACTCCTGGACAGAACCCAGACACAATTGTGTGGTTTTACACACCAACAGACAAAGGTTAAAAACCATGGATTTCCTTTCCTTTCTCTTGGCTGTAAATTAAGTGGTGAGGCAATTTAACCACTCTCACCTATACCAAACGAAGACTGGTGTTTACATTTAAGGTGATCAAAGACTTCCTGAAGGAGAAAGAAGACAACACGGGATTAACCACTGCCTGCTAACGGACCTGGGAGCCATGTTGAGATTACACAGGATCGATCTTTAGCAGGAGAATTGGCTCCCTGCTGTGCCCGGTATTTAACCTCCAGAGCTTTGACTCATTTCCCCACAGAACATTTCTCAAAATGGGATTAAAAGGGAAAATAATCAAACATTACTGCTGGACCGACAGAACCAGAAACCAGAACCACAATACTAAAATGTGTGTCTGAACACATTACTTTACAACCACTCTGAAGTGCCCCCTGGAAAATCAGACCCCCTTCTGCTAATGAAATCTCTCCTCCTCTCCTGCCAAAGAGATAACTTTTTGACAGAAACATTTATGCTCCTAAAATGTTACAATCACAACCACGTTATTACTTCTCTCATTGTTTAAATGTGTACATTTGTATTCTTCACTATATTAGAAGTTTGTTAGCGTTTCTAACCAAATGCCATAAGTTGTACGTGTATTAAAATCACATATTAATATCCAAATAACCATTAGAGATAAACATGTGATGTTTGGTCTCATTGTAATCCCCTGAGCACCAGAACCCCAGATCTTTATTCATTGTAGTCATTTTTTAAAAAGGTATGTATTTATTTTAAAAGTAAAATCCACAAGCATGTGGCTTCAGACCTCCGGTGGACGACTGCTCAGGAGGAAGTGGACCATTGACACTTCCCCTACAGGTCGAGCATGTTCTGTGATTCGTCAGATGCTGCTCTGAGTCTCCTTACCAAACTTTCCGTACAAAAGAACTGGAATGCAATGGTGGACTTCTTTTCTTACTGGTGGTGAAGATCCCATTCTGTCTTTGTGTACCATCCAATTTCAGCTGCTGAATCTTCACTCCCACCCGTTTCTGTAACACCGACTTCTCTGCACCTGGCTTAACCATCTACCAGTTCACGGACACACAAGTAGCATTTTTCCTTTTCTGCTAACTGGGTGAATTCAGAAATTACACTTGGCTTTCTTATCACCGCTTTTACCAAGCTGCTTCCAGTGACGGCCATGAACTTAACTATCTGTTTGGTTTATTCATTTGCCTGCTGCGTATTTCCCCTGCCAAGCTCCAGTTCTGTTTTCTGTTTCCTTCACTGTAAGTTAGTGTCATTATGTGTAGTTAGTGTTTGTATTGTGTCAGTTGTGTGTCAGTTTTTGTTAGTATTTGTAGTAATAAATGTTTATGTTGTTGCCCTTGTTGTCTGTAAATTACTCTCAGTCACTTTACGCATACAATGCCTTTTTATTTCTGTGGTTAATTACCTGAGTTCTAGTTGATTCTTACCCAAAGTTAATTTGTGGGTTATAGACACTCTTGACTGATCACCAAGAGCAACTCTCTATTGGTATTATTAGGCTGACTGTCAGATTATATTGTTGGACGAATGATTAAGGTCATTCCACTTAGTAATTCTGATTAATGCTATATTTCCCAAACTGAGGTAATTTTCCCCCACAGTGTGTCCAAGCGTCCCACCCTGACCCCAGACATCCTGCAATGGAAAACCATTATAGTCACCTCTATTCACAGTCACCCTATTTCTATCCCCACCCAGACCTCATGACCACATGTGAGGGTTTCAGTGTGACTGGCACTTTGCCTTCAGACTCAAGAATCTGTTCATGCAATGTTACTACGGCGTCCTCTTCATTCTTCACAGCAGTGTTGTTCGAAAATCTAGTTACCAGCTACGAGCCAGGCTAAAGTAATTAAAACAGCCTAAAACCAGAGGCTAACTACCTGGAGCCGCGGATCTGGAAAAGAAACACATGCAATCACGTTAATCACAGAATCAGGCTTTGCGGATAGAATAATAAATGCGTTGTGCAACAACAACACCTGCGACTCCTCAGATGCACCAATCAAGGTGTCAGTCTCAGACTATGATCAGGAGTGAGGTGGACTGACGAGTGGGCCCTGGACCCACAGTGCTTCAGGTTGTTGCAAGAAATGAAGGTAATATACAGCTCTGATGTCTCAGTCCAAAGACTATGTGAGTGATCAAGTGCTGCTGTCTACACTGTCCACAGGTTAGATTGGTAAACTAAGGGCATACAAAGAGGTTAATCCTTTATTCACTGTATTTCCACACAGCATCTGCTTCAGCTGTGCAGTCTCTCAGCAGATGGATTGGCACAAAATTTGGTACAGACCTTCATGTTCCCCTCAGGATGAATTGTAACTCCTCTGACTTTTCATCTAGCGCCATATCATTCGATCAAAATTTCAATTTGTCCAATTCTTTACTTTATGACCAAATACTAAGGTGACCAGATTTCATATCCAATGTTATTATTAATTAAATAAAAAAGGGGGACAATTCTGGTTTCATGTATTTTGACCATGGTAACTGTAATAAACTATGATACAGGCCGACTGATATCATTGGGTACTAAGTAACTTTGTAACCTGTGTCAGAAAATCATAGTTTACAGTACCATGGTGAGTGAAGTTATGGTAGCCTAAATTATGGAACACTAAATAAAGATGGTTCAATACAGTGTATTTATATAAATGGAAAGTTTCCCATCATGTTGTCATTAAAATGGCATTGCCATTTCTTGGAAAGAGCCAGTGTACCTCCTCTGTCTCTTCTCCACTCTCCTTGTGTCCCTCTTTTTACTCCCTTAATTTTTCCTTCTCTCTCTCTTCTCCTTCCTCTCCAATCTTTAATAATAAATAGTACACTTTTAGATAAAATACTTTAGTTAACAGATTCACATTGCTTGCCTCCTTTTTTATATTTGATCTCAAAAACATTGTTTGGAATAATTAATTTGCAGGCTTTGTTATCATATCTTTATTTATTTTCCCCTCTATCGCCTTCACTGTTCTTCCTATCCAGTCTTCCTCCTCTCCTTCCTCTCCCCTCTCCTCGCCTTGAAAAGAAGTTTGTGGTGATGTTGTGGATTCACTTGACATTTGCTGCTTCTGGCTAGCCAAGTTTTCCACAGCAGTTTTCTCTAAAACTAGTGCGAGCAAGTAGTTAGTAGAAGAAGAAGAAGATATGAAGCTGCTATAGTGAGCAGCCCCCTCTTTTGGCCAAAACAGGTACAATGTAATTGAGACGTCAACCCGGTCGGCTCTGCTGCCCGCTCTTTCTTGCCACGTAAAATATTATTTCACTTTGCGGTCTGTTTTTAACGCGCAGTTAAAAATGGGGACAGGCGACCAAAAATGGGTGTCCTGAAAAACGGGGGACGTCTGGTCACCCTACCAAATACCTGCAAAACTAATGACCCTTCAGCCTCAGCACTGGGTGTTTAGTGCCAATTAGCAAATGTTAGTATGCTAACACACTGAACTAAGTTGTTATACCTAAGCAGGTATAATGTTTACATGGTGAACATTGCTAAACATTAACATGTTAGCATTGCCACTATGAGCATGTTAGCATGCTGATGTTAGCATTAAGCTCAAAGCACTGCTGTGCCTAAGTAGGCTACAGCCTTCACAGAGCCGCCATTAAATGTCTTTTTTGTACCAACATCAGATTAGTTGAAGTTTCCTGCCAATGTTTGTTGACTGTTTCCCATGTAATTCAACAAAAGAAGATGAGAATTTAAGAGAATGCATTTTTTTATTTTAAGTACCAACACTTTGATAAGTTAGCAAATTTAAAATGCACTTTTGATAATGTCCAGATGATCTCAATGGAAAAAAATAAATAATAATAATAATTTACACACTTATTAAAACAACACAATACTATGATAAATAGCAGAATAAAATAGTCAATTAATTAGGAAGTTAATTTTTTGTACTTTACCATGGAATCATATTGTCTTTTTTAAATAGAATTTATTTATTTATTGTATACCAGCATGTTGGTGAGAAATAAATAAACTGCTGTCCATCCTAACATACAAAACTGGATGTTTCTGAAGAACAGTAATTACATATAATATATACATTCAGCAACAGGTATCAATCAGTTGGCTCACAGACCATCCTTTTTTAAACCAGAAAAGCTTGGTAGTTGGATGAAATTACATGACCAAAACTATAATTGCTTAATTGTGCCATTAAAAACAACTTACAGCATTATTAATGCACCTAACCTGTGTTATACCGAGAAACATGTAGCCTAATGTTTCTGTGACACTTTTTGATTTGGACTAAATTTCCAACAAATCTCTTTAGTCCAAATTTTCATACCACTAATAAACACAGCTATTGTGATATCTATACCAATGTTGACAGCTATCTCTCCAAAAAAATTAGGGG
>NTHP01000027.1:1776601-1793604 GCA_003416845.1 Oplegnathus fasciatus
CACCCAGGTGGAGTGAAGTAGACAAAACGGTGCGTAGAGCAAGGGCCGCGTCATCCCCAGGTCCCAATGGAGTTCCATACAGGCTCTACAAAAACGCACCAGATGTCCTGCGATTCCTCTGGAAGCTGATGAAAGTCGTGTGGCAAAAGAAGGAGATACCAATACTGGCCGTCCTGGTGGAGAGCCGGAGGGATCCTTATCCCTAAGGAAAAGGACTCATCAGAAATCGTCCAGTTCCGCCAGATTAGCCTTCTAAACGTGGAGGGAAAAATCTTTTTCAGCGTGGTCGCTCACAGACTGGCAGGATACCTGCAAAGAAACAACCTGATTGACACGTCAATCCAGAAAGCAGGCATCTCAGGCTTCTCAGGGTGTGTGGAACACGCTAGTGTCATCTGGCATCAGATCCAGGTTGCCAAGAAGGAGGGAACAGATCTTCACGTGGTGTTCCTGGATCTCGCGAACGCCTTTGGCTCAGTCCCTCACAACCTCCTGTGGACAGCCTTCGACTACTTCAGGGTCCCACCAGCTTTCACAACCCTCGTCAAGGCCTACTTCCAGGACGTCCAGCTCTGCGTGACAACAGCAGAGTACACCACAGCATGGCAGCATCTGGAAGTGGGAATCATGGCCGGTTGCACCATCTCCCCGTTGGCCTTCACCCTGGCCATGGAAGTCATCATTCGGGCCTCTCGATGGGTGGTTGGCGGACAGCGAATAAGACCTGGGCTGAGGCTGCCGCCGGTCAAGCTGAAGCTCTGGTGCATGCAGTATGGACTACTGCCACATCTCCTGTGGCCACTAACCCTCTACGAAGTTCTGCTCTCAAAAGCTGGAGAGACTGGTCACCTTGTACGCAAGGAAGTGGCTTGGCCTTCCCAGGTGCCTCAGCAGCATTGGGCTCTACGAAAAAGGGATGTTACACCTGCCCATTTCCAGTCTGGCAGAGGAGTACAAGTGCGCCAAGGTTAGACTGGAGATGATGCTACTGGACTCGAGCGATCCTTTTGTAGTCCAAGCTGCCCCCATCCTGGCCACCGGGAGGAAGTGGACCCCATTGGCTGCAACNGCTGCAACTCAGCAGGCAAAGGTAGCACTCAGACACAGGGACATCGTGGGCCGAGTGCAGGAGGGGAGGAGTGGTCTTGGCCTTGGAGCCAGTACACCGGCCTGGAGCAAGGCCACTCCATCTGAGAGACGCAAGCTGGTGGTCCAGGAGGTACGTCGGGAGGAGGAAGCAGGAAGGCGCGCACAAGCCGTGGCGCAAGCCGTGGCGCACAAGCCGTGGCGCAAGCAAAGCAAGGGCAGTGGATGGCATGGGAAGGAGTGGAGAAGAGGAAGATCTCCTGGAAAGATCTGTGGGAGATGGAGGCATTCAGGGCGAGCTTTACCATCAGGGCTGCCTACGATGTCCTGCCTTCTCTCGCAAACCTAAGCCAATGGTATGGCGAAGACCCCATGTGCCCTCTATGTCCAAATCCAGCAACACGTGCTTAAGTGTTGCTGGATTTGGACATAGAGGGCACATGGGGTCTTGGTGGGATGCAAGACCAGCCTCACCCAAGGCCGTTACACCTGGCGGCACAACCAGGTGCTAAAGTGTCTTGCAGCAGTGTTGGAAAGTCACCGGACAAGCGTGAACGCCCTTCCTCCCCCGTCATCCCTTTGGCAGCCAACACCATTTGTCCGGGAGGGCGAGAGTCAAGCCAGCCTTGCCACCACAAGACCAGACACTGGGCAGCTGGGCAAAGCACGGGACTGGAAGCTGCTGGCAGACTTGGAGAAGAAACTCTGCTTCCCAGCTGAGATCGCATCCACCAACCTGCGACCAGACCTTGTGCTGTGGTCAGCCTTGCTCAAGCTCGTATACATCATCGAGCTCACTGTGCCCTGGGAGGGTGCAGTGGAGGAGGCCTACGAGCGGAAGAAGCTGAGGTACGCTGAACTCACAGCAGATGCTCAGCAACAAGGCTGGAAAGCGAAGGTCCGCCCAGTGGAAGTAGGTTGCAGAGGGTTTGTAGCCACCTCAACATCCAGGCTACTCAGGGAGATGGGAGTGCGAGGGAAGGCCCACCGGCAGGCAGTCAAGGACCTCTCCAAGGCTGCTGAAAAGGGGAGCCAGTNCTGCGTGACAACAGCAGAGTACACCACAGCATGGCAGCATCTGGAAGTGGGAATCATGGCCGGTTGCACCATCTCCCCGTTGGCCTTCACCCTGGCCATGGAGGTCATCATTTGGGCCTCTCGATGGGTGGTTGGCGGACAGCGAATAAGACCTGGGCTGAGGCTGCTGCTGGTCAGAGCCTACATGGATGACCTCACAACACTCACCACGACCAAGGCTTGCACTGTATGGATACTAAGAAAACTTCAGGAAAACATCGAGTTGGCTCGCATGAAGATTAAGCCGAGCAAGTCCAGAAGCATCTCCATTGTCAAGGGCAAGCTGTCGGACCACCGCTTCCACATCGGCGAGGAACCCATTCCAACGGTCTCCGAGAAGCCTGTAAAGAGCCTAGGTCGTTGGTATGATGCCTCCCTCAAAGATAAAGAGCAAGTAGAGCAGCTCAGGAAGGAGGTAGCCAGCAGCCTGGAGAACATCGACAGAACCCTGCTTCCTGGCAAGCTGAAGCTCTGGTGCATGCAGTGTGGACTACTGCCACGTCTCCTGTGGCCACTAACCCTCTACGAAGTTCCGCTCTCAAAGGTGGAAAAGCTGGAGAGACTGGCCACCTCATACGCAAGGAAGTGGCTTGGCCTTCCCAGGTGCCTCAGCAGCATTGGGCTCTACGGAAAAGGGATGTTACACCTGCCCATTTCCAGTCTGGCAGAGGAGTACAAGTGCGCCAAGGTTAGACTGGAGATGATGCTACTGGACTCGAGCGATCCTTTTGTAGTCCAAGCTGCCCCCATCCTGGCCACCGGGAGGAAGTGGACCCCATTAGCTGCAACTCAGCAGGCAAAGGCAGCACTCAGACACAGGGACATCGTGGGCCGAGTGCAGGAGGGGAGGAGTGGTCTTGGCCTTGGAGCCAGTACACCGGCCTGGAGCAAGGCCACTCCATCTGAGAGACGCAAGCTGGTGGTCCAGGAGGTACGTCAGGAGGAGGAAGCAGGAAGGCGCACACAAGCCGTGACGCAAGCAAAGCAAGGGCAGTGGATGGCATGGGAAGGAGTGGAGAAGAGGAAGATCTCCTGGAAAGATCTGTGGGAGATGGAGGCATTCAAATCAGTTGATGGCATCTAGGGAGTGAACCTGGGATGCTGGGATTCACTGCTGAACCCTCTGGAGGTGTCGTGGGCTTATCAGCGAAACACCCAAGAAGGAGGGCGCCCACTTGACAACCCGTAGGATGCCATCACTTATGTGAACACCCCACAGTGACGTCGGTGCGTCAAGTATGTATCTATTGAGGGATATCAACACCTAGTCCTACACAACAGATCTAAAGTCAGATAAAGTTTATTTATTAATACAGTAAATTAAATAATTTATTCATTAATACTTCTAAAGTCAGATAAAGTTTATATATTAATACAATAAATTAAATAAATTATACATTAATACTTCTAAAGTCAGATAAAGTTTATTTATTAATACAGTAAATTAAATAATTTATACATTAATACTTCTAAAGTCAGATAAAGTTTTACATTTTCTTTTATTGATATTGAGTAGGTTGTGTGTTTGTTATTGTTGTGTATGTGTTGTGTAGTAGTAGTTGTGTACATGTTGTTGTGTGTTTGTTATTGTTGTGTATGTGTATGTGTAGTAGTAGTTGTGTACATGTTGTTGTGTGTTTGTTATTGTTGTGTATATGTTGTGTAGTAGTAGTTGTGTACGTGTTGTTGTGTATTTACCTCAGTAGCAGCCACAGCTGACCGGATCTCTCTGTTGATTTGAGCCTGACGGAAAGCTTCGTAGAAACTCTGGTCGGACGCCATGGTAACGGTCAGAACAGAGGTGTAGGCGTGACGAAGCTGCGTGCTATTGGTCAGCTGAGGGAATACTGTGTCCTGATTGGGCAGACAAGAGAAGCAGGGAACAGAAACAACATTAAGCTTCTGCTGAACTTTATTCTGAAAGAGGACTTCCTGTTTGAGGATTAAGTGTAATTCAGGAAACTTAAAAACCAAATCAAACAGGAAACAACAGCTTCAGTAATAAATACACTCCCCTCCAAAAGTATTGGAACAGTGAGGCCAATTCCTGTATTTTTGCTGTAGACTGAAAACATTTGGGTTTGACANAGAGCAGCTCAGGAAGGAGGTAGCCAGCAGCCTGGAGAACATCGACAGAACCCTGCTTCCTGGCAAGCTGAAGCTCTGGTGCATGCAGTATGGACTACTGCCACGTCTCCTGTGGCCACTAACCCTCTACAAAGTTCCGCTCTCAAAGGTGGAAAAGCTGGAGAGACTGGTCACCTTGTACGCAAGGAAGTGGCTTGGCCTTCCCAGGTGCCTCAGCAGCATTGGGCTCTACGGAAAAGGGATGTTACACCTGCCCATTTCCAGTCTGGCAGAGGAGTACAAGTGCGCCAAGGTTAGACTGGAGATGATGCTACTGGACTCGAGCGATCCTTTTGTAGTCCAAGCTGCCCCCATCCTGGCTGACCCCATGTGCCCTCTATGTCCAAATCCAGCAACACTGAAGCACATCTTGGTGGGATGCAAGACCAGCCTCACCCAAGGCCGTTACACCTGGCGGCACAACCAGGTGCTAAAGTGTCTTGCAGCAGTGTTGGAAAGTCACCGGACTAGCGTGAACGCCCTTCCTACCCCGTCATCCCTTTGGCAGCCAACACCATTTGTCTGGGAGGGCGAGAGTCAAGCCAGCCNGCCACCACAAGACCAGACACTGGGCAGCTGGGCAAAGCACGGGACTGGAAGCTGCTGGCAGACTTGGAGAAGAAACTCTGCTTCCCAGCTGAGATCGCATCCACCAACCTGCAACCAGACCTTGTGCTGTGGTCAGCCTTGCTCAAGCTCGTATACATCATCGAGCTCACTGTGCCCTGAGAGGGTGCAGTGGAGGAGGCCTACGAGCGGAAAAAGCTGAGGTACGCTGAACTCGCAGCAGATGCTCAGCAACAAGGCTGGAAAGCGAAGGTCCGCCCAGTGGAAGTAGGTTGCAGAGGGTTTGTAGCCACCTCAACANNNNCCAGGCTACTCAGGGAGATGGGAGTGCGAGGGAAGGCCCACCGGCAGGCAGTCAAGGACCTCTCCAAGGCTGCTGAAAAGGGGAGCCAGTGGCTGTGGATGAAGAGAAAGGACTCCACCTGGGCCTTCAAATGAGTTGATGGCATCTAGGGAGTGAACCTGGGATGCTGGGATTCACTGCTGAACCCTCTGGAGGTGTCGTGGGCTTATCAGCGAAACACCCAAGAAGGAGGGCGCCCACTTGACAACCTGTAGGATGCCATCACTTATGTGAACACCCCACAGTGACGTCGGTGCGTCAAGTATGTATTTATTGAGGGATATCAACACCTAGTCCTACACAACAGATTTGTGTGTGCACTTAATTTATTACAAAATAATAATAATAATAATAAGTCTGTTCACACTGTCACATGACGGCCTTCCTCACATCATCATCTTCCTAACAGTTTAATTGGCGTGGTCTGCAAGTGAGTATGTTTCTAACTTTACAAAAGTCTGAAAGTCTGAAGGCCCCTCAGCAGTTGTTAACCGTGTGAATTTTGGTGGCAGAGCAAATCTATGTGTTCATTTTTTTGTTGTTTCTGTTTCTGCCACCATGTTGACAGCAAAACCACTTTTTAGGTCAGATGAAAATCCCTCTGTCTTTCTGTTATGTGCGTTTGCATGATTGTGCATCACAACGACAAAGACACACAAACGTATTTGAATTCATGCATTTAACATTAGCTTATTTGGAAAACTAAAAACAACGTCGCGAAACTAAACGATACAGTGTTGTTATACAATGCGTCATACACAAGTCCATTCACTGCCAGTAGCAGCCAAAAGAAAATGCAATATGCTCCCAACATCACCTGTTGTACAAAAACCACATTTTTTCGGCTCTGCAAAATATATCTGCACCTCTGTCTATTCTCAGTCTGTTTCTCTGTCCTTTTCTTGCTGTTTGTCTCTCTCAGTCTCCCTCTTTGTCACTCTTGGTTTGTATCACTCTGTTGCTGATGTGAATTTTTCATCACAATACTTGTATGGCTTTTCTTATGTACACACAGAAAAAAATATTTCAGGCCTCTTTGCATGATGGCTATTCAGGGAATGCCAGAAGCTTTTTCAATGCTTGTTGTTATAAAAAGGCATACTAGGTTGTGTAAAGCATGTTGTCAGTGAAAGAATGACACAAATCCTTCAGTGGGTGAAAGAAAAACTTCTTGAACCTTGTAGAAAATATTACATTGGTGGAATTATACTGTAGTAAATATGTTCCATAATCCAAACTTTACTCTAGTGAAGCGACTTGGTGCAAAATAGACCCTAAAATGCTTTTCTAACAGGCATCTTGTATTTCAGCACCTCTGACTGGATCAGATATCGATGATTTGGATGGAAACCTATTCGCAAACTCAGATGTGACATAGCAAGTTTGTTAGAAATTAAACAAACTGGAAAATTAAAACTGAATTTATTAACCCTGTCTCCTAAAAATTACATTAACAGTTTTGCCAAATGTGTTTTGAAGGAAACACAACTGCCGTGCTGATTTGGTTAAGGTTGGAAAAAAGATTGTGGTTTGGGTTAAACACAGTAAAAGTAAATGTCCTTTCTTGTTGTCACCACATTTTAATATTCAACCAATACCAACCAAATGAAACTAAATTCATACATCAGGTCTGTGTGTCTGTCCAATTATTTTGGATTTATTTTGCCTCAGAGTAGCCAAAATTCAAATAATGTAGCTTGTAGTAAATATTTTGCCCACATAAATTGAAGGTATATTCAGACACATTTCTGTGTTTCTCAACTGATCATAATTGGTAATATAGCCCTAATTTTTTACAAACATTTATCTACATTAGTGATGAAAATTAGATAATTGTCTTAAAATATTACATACTGAAAATGTAATTGTGTAGCATCCTGTGTTTTGATTCTTACTTTTTTTGTGAGGCCACTTTGTCATTTATATTCATATTGTACCTCCAGGTGGCCATTGCCCCCTGTTGTATACAGATTGTACCTTTACCGTCAACATGTCATCAGTTCATCCAGTTTCAACCCACCTGACCTGCATGCAGGGGAAAACACGTGAACACAGGAAAGACATGAACTGTACTCAAAAAGGTTATAATCAGATTGGAACAACCCACAACCCTCTTGGTGTGAGGCAACTAACCACTGAGCCACCATGCTGCCCATCAATAAGTCATTACCTCATTAATTTTGAGACATTCTAATCATTACCATAAACAAATGAGTCCATTGCCAAGAGGATTAGCAGCCCCTTCCAGCTTCTACATTTTGCATTGTGTGCTACCAGGTCAGAACTGGCAGGAAATCTTCTGGCTTGCCTAATGCACAATGATTGCTTTAGGGTAGAAAAAAAACAAGCAGAGGACACTATTCATCCAGCACAAATGGAGCTAAAGCTTTCAGTGTTTCTGGCAAGAGTAGGTAGAGAAAGGTGGATAGAAAAGTCATCTCAACCATGTTTATCCCGTAATTTAAACCAAAGAAAAAACAAAGGTATGTTGATTGATACCAGGCAGGGGAAAGGGAACACTGGGCAACATGAGCTGAGTTGAAATAAGGGTTCTTTTAGGACAAACATTACGTTCTAATTCCAAAAATATAACTATTCATTTGTCAATGATATTATGATGTGTAAAAAGTGCTATACAAACTGCCTTATAGAGTTTGTTGGACAGAAGCGAGAAACATCTCCCACTTGGGACTTTTAAGCCATTCTAGAAAAGTCTTTTTCTTTTTACAGATTGCCATGAAATTTTGTACGGACATCCACAGTCCACAGAGAATGAATGCTACTGACTTTGGTGATCTCCTGACTTTTCACCTAGCACCACCAGCACGTCAAATTTTTCACTTATCCTGTGAAATATCTTAATATCTACGAGATGCATTGGTACAAAATTTAATTCATGGTTCCCAAGGGATGAATCCTGACTTTGGACTTTGGTGATCCTCTGACCTTTCCTCTAGCGCCACCATGAGATTCACATTTGTGGCTTTGAGTGAAATGTCTCCGTATCTGTTTTATTATTGGTAAACAGATAACATATGTTCTTCTACTGCAAAGACTCTTTATTATTATTCTTCCATCATGTTTTTTTGCAACTTAACTCCTTCCTCATTTTTTTTCAGACATCAAAATATTCAGCTCAATTAGGACACTACTGTGATTACTTTTTTCATTCATAACATTCATACTTTCAGAAATATTCCATGTTTTCCGGGAAACTTTCCTCATTGAAATGAATGGAAGGAATGTTCAGTATTTCCACATTTTCAGACTTTTTCATGCATTTTCAACTCTTAAATACTCATTCATACTTTCAGCTAGAAACTCCATTCAGACATCAAAATGTTCCAAATCTTTCAGGGATTCTGTAAAGTATTCTTACTTTTCTTCTACAACTTTTCAAATCCCATTAAATTTTTAAAAAAATGTTCAACTTCGTTTGAAGTAAAGTTTAGGCAGAATGTTCAGAGCTAGAGTGGGTGACATCATCATTAGAGTGGAACGGAGCTGTAAAAATCTTCTGAAAAATTTCTCTTCAACTTTCTCTCACTCTCACAATTTTCACTCCTCATACATAATTTATACATCAAAACATAGAAAAATTTGTGTCAGTTGCAGACATGTAACTACAGAAGCAAACAATATTTACACTTTTGGCCTCTGTGAACCTCCAGGTGACTGGAGCACCAACCAACTGCCGTACTGACTCCCATTTTAACTGAGAGCACAAATTTCAGGAACGAAGCAGGTACAGGGACTTTTCTGACCTGTTCCAGTTCTCACATTTTTGACACTACACACACAAATTTCTCACAGTGTGCTCATCAGGGTCTCCTATCTCTTCTGATATGATCATTTCGACAATCAAAGTTGTGGTCTGTGAGCTAGAAGCAGGTGTTTGAGAGGTGCGCCTCAGCTTAATCTCTGTGAAATCAACTCTCTGAGCCAAGAGTACACAGTCACAACAACAACCTTTAATTGCAGTTGGGGAACACACAGCTGATTGAGATGAGCTAATTAGTGCAGTCTGACACACACACACTCACAGCCTGTTTTTCTTTGTGGAGACTTTTACTTACAGACATACCAGACACTGAAACACGTGCATACATACACACATACTAACACACATGCACACACACACAATGTTTTTTCTATCTTTGTGGGGACTTTTACTGATAGACAGTAGAGGCTGACTGATATGGGATTTTTGAGACCAATACTGATAAATATTTTAGAGGGGGAAATTCACAGATTACTGATATGGCGGCAAATATAGTGATTTTTTAGCTGGAATGAAAATAGACCTTTTCTTTGTGACTTGTGCACCAATTTTGCACCGATATGACTATGCAAAGCTACTCAGAAGGCTGCTTTCTTGAACAAATAACTTTATTAAAGAATGTTTAACATACATAACCATTTTAGAAATGAACACTGAGAAAATAAAGAATAAATAAATAGCAAACATCAGTACTGTACATTCAGGGTCAATTGCTTACCATTTAAATAAAGAATAAAAATAAGTAGGTGATAAAGGGAAAGAACATTTTATTTAAGCTGGGCATTTTTAAGATGGGCATTTCTTAAATGTAGAGAAATAGTTAATTTCGGAATCAGAATCGGCTTTATTGGCCATGTATGTGTACACATAGAAGGAATTTGACTCTGGTTTTATGCATTGCTCTCATGTACTTAGATAGAAATAGGCATAACAGCTAAAAGGACAACAAGGACAACAGTGCTGGACAAATAAAGGTAAGGAATAGACAGAACTATTATGAACACAAGTATGTAAAAAAAAAATAGGTGTATATATATTGTTTAAATATATATATAAAAACACCAATGACCAACAATAACAATAAAACATCTATATACAAGTCAAGTGTTCTGTAAGTTGTAAATTACCCAAATAGTGCAAAGAAATAAATACTGAATGGAGATACATGGACTGGATGAATATGTACAGTATGTNATGTAGGATTTATATTGACAGTGACAGATGATATGTACATACTAAAAAATTGGGGCATTAAAAATTGTACAAAATTATAATCTATAATGGGATCAGTAGATGTCTTTGGTGTTAAAGGCTTATTGACAGTGTATGATTTAAGTTAGGCCTAACTGTTCACCAGAGTGACGGCCTGTCGGTAGAAACTGTTTTGGTGTCGCAAGTCATGGTTTGCCACTGCCAAGTCAAGAGATGAACAGCGGCAGCAGTGTTATACCGTATTCTGCTATACACATTCAGGGGAAACTTTCAACGGTGGAAAACCGGTAGACTTTTAGATTTCTTCTGTAATCTACTTCTGTAAATGCAACCACTGGGATTGTTCAGTTGGAAGGCATAACAAACTGTGAGTCCTGAACAAAACAGTCTGGTGTGAGTACATGCTCACACATTAGCATCCACTCTACATGGCTACATGGTTACCTAATTAGCTAATGTGGCTATGGGTATAAGGTCATTGTCATGGAGAGTAACGTTAAAAAATGGGGACGTTCATTTACTTTCCAGCATTGCGTCTCACCAACTAGGTAACAATGTTGTGTGAAGTCAACACTCAACAGACTCAATCCACCACCGTACTGTTGTCTGCTGAACTGCAGAAAGGCACTAACCTTTCAATCTGCTACGTCACTGACTGTACTGACAAACTATATAGCAGGCTAACATGTGATTAGCATGAGTGACAAGGTGTTTTTTCAGGGATAGGGTTAACGTTATATTAGTTAGGCTATATTGAAAAGGGGGTCATTGTTTATTAAAAGGGGGTCATTGTTTATTAAATTTCCAGTATGTATTTTACAAACTAGTTAGGAACTTACCGTGAAGAAATCCACTTGACTCCGCAGTATGCATCACCGTCTTCTGTGAGCATTCTGTTAACGTTACATGTGCGCAGACGGTACTGAGAGTGTGTAAAGAATGGAGTTGGAGTGCTCTCTGCTGGACAAACTACGTAACGACACCATTTCTAAATCACCCCAAGTATCATTTTCATATCGGCGCATATCTGCCAATAAAATCGTCCGACCGATAAATTGGTTTGACACAAACACACACACAAACACACACACACACACACACACACACACACATAGGATTTAGACATGTTCACACTATTTCAAGCATTTTTCAAGCCTTATTTACTCATTCATACTTTCAGCTGGAGACTTCATTTGAACCTTAAAATGTTCCACATCATTTATACAGTATGAGTTTTATTCAACTTTTAAATCCCATTCACATTAATCAAACCCTTTCCCACTTTTCCAACTATTCATACTTCTTCAACTGCTTCTTCATAAAAATTAAGAAACCTAAAAATATTCCACATCTTTAATACATTTCAGGCATTATACAACCTTAATCCAGTCTAGCGTCAGCCTTTCAACAGCCAGCATTCACACAGCACCTTCTCTAGTTATTGTTGTTGTTTTTTTCAGAGGAAAGAAGAGAGACATTGATAAAAATGTTGATATGTTACCGTGCGTTCACAGTAATTAAGATTTACAAGTAGTAGCAGAAAGCCATTCAGGGGAATTAGTGCTTTTTTCTTTTTTATTGTTAAATTGGAAAGCCTGATAACCATTACCATTATAATATGCTATTTGCTAGATTGATATAAATATATAATCATAGGAAATAGCAATCACATATTTTTCATATTAAGTAGTCATTCTTTATTCACCCCTTTCAAGTGAATATTTAGTAGAGTCACCTTTGACAGAAAATTACAGCCACAAGTCTGTGTGAATCACTTTGTATCAGCTTTGCACATCTGGACTGCAATTTTTCCCCCCATTCTTCTCTTGTCCTCTGTAAAAATGGATTCACTCCAGAAAAGGTCTGAGGCTGTCTGCTGTCGATAGCAAATCTAAAAGCTTTTATAAGGACATAGAAAGATTAAAACCAAAGCGCTGTGACCGTTGTGGTCTTCATGAGTGAGACAACAGAGTCCAAGGTCAGAATAGATCAGATGAGAAGCCAGTCGGGGCCAGATCTGCTCTGATACAAGTTGCACCTGTAGAGCTGAAGGCTGTCGGGATCAAAGCAGCACAGAGCAACAAGAGCATGAAACATCGTCAGGTCAGCACACAAAAGAGTGGTGACACTCAAACAAAGAAATTTAATCCTAAACAAACGATCGGGGAAAGAAGTATAACATAAAACCTACATCAGTAAGTGATTTTAATGTAATGTAATTCAATTTTCACTGGGTTTGTCTCATCTTTCCACCAACTAGAAAACATGATAGACTCAGCAAACAACAGTTAATGGAATCCAGATATGCAAGAGAATGAAAAAAAGATGAGAACTACTGTACATGTAAAAAAGAAAGAGCCCAAACATACTGACACATTCAGAGCTACACTAAAGGAATATAGTATTGGACTACTAATCTGCTAAACCTGTTGTTGTGTGAATGATTTATAGGACGCTGTTAAGTGCTTAAGTGCTAAATGAATGACCCAATCTCCTCATAGAACCTTGATTACTTTAGATTAGGACCCTGTTCATCAGACTGAGCGCTCTCCCTGCCTGGAGGAAGGTGTGGGCGGTGGGGAGTGAACATCAAGCACCAAACAGTGTAACGCTGTACCAAACACTGCATTCAGAGCTCTTAAATTCTTATTTTAGGCTAGTTGTTTCAATAACAATCTCAACAGATGCTTTCTTTATATACAGATTTCACTAGGGCACAAACCAACAGAACTCCATATGGTAACTGTGATGTGCAAACCTCTTAAATTTAGGCAGATTCTGGAACAGTGGTGGTGTGGGTTTTTTGTCTTTCTCTTTAATCTGTCACATTACTCTGCATCTTGTCCTTCCTTCTTTGTGTTGAGCCTTTTGTTTCTACCTGAGCTGAAATCTTAATGTTTGCTGTTTGCAGCTGGCAGCTGTGCTATATCTAAAAACAGCAAGAGCAGCAGTAACAATGTATCACATGTACTTAAGATTGACACCTGTCAAAAATAAGGACTGGATGTCATTCTTTGCACAGAATTTGCATCTGAATTGAAATAACCCGTCCAACCAAGTCCTACTGCATATGTATATGTTCAAAACCTTTTTATTTTGAAAATCTTTAAAAGTAATTACGATGAAGAAATTTTGTTACAAAAGCTATTAAATGCTTTAGCTCAGCCTCATTTTAAGTATCAGGTCATCAGAATCACTGCTACATGATAAATAAATAAATAAAACATATGTGTGTATATATTGGCATTTCCTAACTTACTCCTTTTATCTTCTGTGTTTTTTATTTTTCTTTATTGTTTTTTCTTCTTTATTGAGTATTTCTTAGTATCTTTTAATTACATTTTTGGTATTATATTTCATGTGTAATTGTACATTAACTGTAGTTTGGAAAAGTACAACTAAAAAATAATGTCATTAAAGTATTTCTAGCATCATGCAACATTTTTTCTATGACCACACCAACAACAGTGTCCTTTTCCCAAGGTTATTTAAAGGTACACTGTGGAGTGTCACTGTAAACAAATGTGATTTTGTTTACTTTTCTCACCAAATCCATTGTGTGTATCCTTGTAAACATTTGCAAAGTGCGTGCTTTGAATGTATTCTGCATTGTTTCAGCTTATCTTCTGTTCCTCTTTTATTGGTGCATATTACATGAAAAANNAAAAAAAAACATTGCAGTCACCAACTGTTATTGTTGGCAGAATTGTGCACCAAAAAATAAACAAAAGCAAAACTACAGTGCCACTCGTGGTAAAAAACAAACAAACAAACTGTATAGGGTACCTTTAATTTCAACTGTTTAAGGTGTTGTATATTCACTTGAAGTGAATCTGAAGAAGAGTTCATGATATGGGAGTTAGAGTTAGAGAGTTAGATGATGTGGTGCATAGTACACTGCTTTTATAGGACAGAAACAGTCACCATTAGATTGGTCACGATTGACACTGGCTCATAATGTTTCTAAGTGTTTCCTTCAGGTTCAGTTCTAAAGCAGACCTACATTTTGAAGCACAACATTTTAGTATTGTAGATAATTAATGCCTAATTTGTTTTGCTGAGTGTGGCTGTGCACTGTGGCTGGTCGGCTACATCTCCAGTCATTATTAATGGATAGAGTGTGTGTTTGATAGGAGCTGTGATCACTGATAGCTGGTGGCTTAAAACTGGGGAGGATGAGCAGAAACGAGCAGAACATCCTTTGAGACATTGTAGACTTCTAAAGCCTATTTCTCTAGCTTAACTGCAAAAGAAATAAAAAATAAAGTGAAAAAACGTGTCAAGTTGTCTAATTTCCTTGGCCCCGATCAGTTCATTGGCCGCACACTTCTTTCACTGATAATTTTATATTCTAATTTATATTCTGACTCCAGGGAATGATGCAGGAGGTCATTCACTCCAGAGAGTACTCTGTCAGTGGGGATGACAGGAGGCTCAGTCAGCTGGACGGGTGGAGGCAAGATGTGGCCTTACATGCATGTGTCACTTCAGCTGTTATTTTCTTTATGTGCAAATGTAACTCTTTGTCTGCTTTTGTCATTTGCATATATCTCATACTTATAAGTGTATACTTATAATGTTCTACATGTTTAAATTACTGTCAAATTATTCTTTTAATATTTACTGACTTTTCTGGTCTGAATAGATATAGTTATAACACTGAAATTGAACTGATAAATCTATGGGCCTTACTTACTGGACTTATTTTCAAAGCCTAAGTTTCAAAACTAGTTCCCCTTTTTCATCTCAAAAACTAGAGGAGGAGCCTCCCTCCCTGCACGTCTCCAAGGATCAGCTTCCTCCATTTGTAATGCAATGAAATGAGTTTTATTTGATGTATATGCCTGTTAGATCTCCTAAATGATTTCAGTAAAAAAAATGAATTTAGAAATGCTTTGGAAACACTTTAAATATCTAAGACATAACATCAAAACTCTTTCAGAGTGCTTGTGATCAAATTCCATCTGCAAACTCCACCCAAACTGATGTGTGTACAAGTGTACGGACGAGTGCATCAAAGTCAGATCATTAATCATTTGGAACACATTTCTTAGCTGTTACGACAATGTGAAGTATATTTACCAGAGTACTCAGAATGCATCCTAAAGAATCATTGTTTCCGGAAACTCATCTCACCTTTCAGACAGTGTAAAATCCAAAAGTTTTGTGTGTCCACTTCATAAATCATTCATGTTAGGTTTTCTTTAAATTAGTATGAAAAGTGGGTAAGTTTTGTATTCATGAAAAGATATACATTCCATTGGCCTCAAGGTAAATATTCTCCATTTTTGACAGTTTGATATAGGAGGAAATTCAGTTCTGAAATGTTCCATACACTGCTCATCAAATTTCACTGTAGGGCAAAGGGAAATTACATCGTTTCCAAAATGTTTTCTGATGTCATTATTTTCTTGAATTGAAAAGTTTGTGTGCCCCTTAAATCGCCACCCACTTCGTTGTCCTGGGGTATTGTCACAACATCTTGCTTCTCTTTCTTCTTCAGTGATGGTAATATACAGCATGTGTCCACCCTGTTGTGTCCCCTTGTGTATATAGCAATTCAATCATAATATCAAATATCCATAGATGTAAATTGTATCTTGGGAGATAGCACGCAAAGAAAAACTTTTTTTTTTTAATGTAAAAATAAAACATTAATTGTATGCTCATTTAAAAACATGTTTTGCATAAAATCTTTTGTTTGTCTAATGAGATGTATTTTGCCTTTTGAGATGAAAACTGCTGCACTACTTTGTCAGCACAAATATGCACATTGTTGAGACTAAGCGTCATTGAGTATGCTCCTCTGGGGTTTCTATGTTCAGCATCAGCACAAGTGATTTATTCTCATATCTAGGGTCAGTCCAGTTTTTCAACCTGCATCAGGAGTTTACAGTCTTTAAAACTTTTAACAAATGCAGGTGCAGGTGGTCACGGGCGGTGCATCTACCTAACTGATGATGAACACGGAAGTCCAGATTCAGTGGACGTATTTGAAGAGTGTGAAGAATGCTGTATCACTGAAATGACCAAATCAGGATGCCATATTCACATTAGTCATTACAGTCATTATTATTCACATTCGTGCCGTTTGTAATGTTTGAGCAATAAGTAGAAAGAATGTCTGTAACTGATGCAAAGAAGCTGAATTTGTTGACCAGCCGTGCATATGTGCAAAAAACATTTTGGGCACGTAAATCAAGAATGACACGTACCAATAACAACTCAGGCAAATGACTTTGTGAGATGCTGGTGGTGGTGAAAGGCTGCTGTCGATGATGCAACAGCCATCATCATCAGTGAGTCACACAGGCAAGGGAGAGGTCTGTCCAACCTAGAAACTCAGATTGAATTTTTAAAGAACGTATAGTGTAGAGATTTTGCAGTAACAAGGCTATCTTGGCGTCCACTTTATTATTTTAAAGGAATGTTTTTATATGTATTTAAAGCTGAAATTCTCTAAAACTCAAAAGAGAGTAATGGTTCGATCCCAGACACTGACAACATAATACAAAAAGATGTAAGATAATGCAAGATAATAAGAAATAAGAATGGAACATAAACGACATGTATTATTACACTATTCCTACAACTAAACCACACTATCTCCTTGAAATTACATTTATATACTGCTTATTTGCAACAGCAAATACGTTCTGCAAACTAACTACAGCCTGGATCACCCTGAGGAAAGAGACATAATGACAACACGTACTTACAACATGAGAACATAATGAGGAAAAGCTGTCAATGAAATTATCTGACAAGTTGCAAAATGTTGATACTAAATGTGTCAGTGAAATGTTCACT
>NTHP01000027.1:1801971-1816705 GCA_003416845.1 Oplegnathus fasciatus
TTTTACAAATGTTAAAATGATAACTTCCAATTAATGTGATTACAACTTAAAAATAACTCAGCGACAATGCTATTAGCACATACCCTTTAATGAATAAAGGGCAACTGTCAATTTCATTCACCTTTTTCCAGATAACAATAATCATTACTGTCATCATTGTGGGTTTTTAAAATGTTCATTTTTAAACTGAATCACAGCAAACTGAAGACAGCTAAATTGGTATTGACTGATTTTTTCAGGACACACTTATCTGTGGACCTGCATTTCTTTTGTGTTACTTTGGTAAGAGAAAATGTTGCCCGCCGATTACCGACATTAGATTGTGATGCGCTTATTCATCTTTATCTTGTTTGGTGTGATTAGCGCCATTATCTGCTGTATCTGGTTTAAAGTGTTGAAATGAACTCTGATAGTGTTCATTTGTGCTTGCTGATTTTGAGTTGTTGTGTATGGAGCTTTCTCATTGTTTCATTGTAACATTTTTAAAAACAAAGATTTTAGCCTTTCATTGTATACAGTAAGACCACTTAATATTGTAGATGCTAAATACTACTGTTGTTTGTCAGGTTAACAGGATCGTTACAGGGTGTTGTGCCAGTTGTTTTTAAGGTGACAACCAGCCACAGATTTGCCTGGATACGCAATTATATTGAATTTGATCTGGGAAATAATAAAATAAAAGTAACGGCATTAAAGCAAATCAGAAAATTATTAACAGTTCATAAAAATATTCCAATTATTCCAATTGCAGAGAAAAAAGAGCATTTTGGATGGACATACAGGGAACAGTACTTTAGACAAAATTAACATAAAATAAAATAAATAAAATAATTAAATAATTAAATATAATTTTGTGGATTTGGGAGATATTTGCATTGTATGCCTGAGAGCGTCTCCACTGGAATAATGAAACAGGCTGAAATGTTTGGAGGGGTAATCAGTAACCTGGCTCTCCTCCCTCCAGAACCCGCTATTGCAGTCATACAGTGACTATATCACACCCTATTAACCAGAATGACCCAGAACCCAGGTGGTAAGGTACTTATTCATCTCGCTGCTTCTTATGCAGCGTGGTGTAAACTCGGCAAAAAACTGTTATTAAAACACTTCCTCGGGACATAATTTACCATAGGCCGGTGAGTGTGGAGACAGGCCAACACGTTTAGAATCCATTTCACCGCTCGGAAGCCACTGTGAAAAAGCAACTGTAGGTCCCCGGTAATTGCTACACCAACCTATGAACCTCTTTAATTTTCATACACCCTGAAGGGATCAAATGATTGCCCTAAGTACATCGTCAGCGCTGAGGTTTTTTGTGTATGTCTGCGGGTGTTTCTGTGTCGTCGAGCAGGCCAACCTGTGTTGTCCCCGGCTCTTGACGAGGACTGCTGCTGTACAAACATCGGCCCCTGGGAGTCGGCCGGACTCAGGCAGAATGCAGGAGGTGTCGTGGATGAAATATGATTTGAATGCTTACGCTGAAATGGGAAATATCACATTAGAGGCATACAGTATATGTCTCTGTGCCCTAAAGATACAGAGGTTCATTACGCACCAGCTTTGATGTATCTGAGAGAATTTCAATGTTTATCGCCGTGGTCTCTCCCGTCGTCGTGACGTGTGCATTAATATCACACAGCCTCGCTGTTGTTTTTCCCTCTGAACTCAGCATGCAGAATTGATAACCGTGGCCTCATTTGTCTGCCTCGGCTGCTTTCCGGGTCAACAGCGAAACAGCGAGTGAATTGTGTCAGTGTGTTTTGTGGGATTTTGTCCAATTTGAAAGACTGGGGAAATCAATGTTTTTTTCATTTTCAGAGTGGAGACATAGCTTCGACAATAGACCTGTGGCTAAGTGAGTGGTGTCATTAAAGGTGGCGACAGAGATTAGTATTATGGGTATCACCTCATGTATTTTGCAGAGCGTGATAGGTCCAATCACTGCAGCTTAAGGGGGCTTACACTCTCAACGCATCATCGGTACTCCATCAGTGATGGGAACACGAGCACGGAGGTGACACAATAGCCTTTTAAAATGCTTTAAAAGCAAGTCTCTCTAGCATACTGATCAGCTTCAGAACAAAAAGCAGTATTCATCCATTTGGTCACACCCTGAGTCAGGAACTGTGCTGCCATACCTATCTTACATCCAATTAAAAGCACATCCGACTTCTTGGCTGTCAGACACTTTGCACCTTCAAAAACATAGTAAGATCTGATTCTAGCACCTTGTGACAGCTGGTTTAAAAAGCAAGTTTCCTCGATGCATTATGATCAGCAGAGGATTTGCCGCGGTCTGAACGTCTTCAGCATCTTAAAAGGTTGCAGAGCTCAAGCCCTACAGTGTAGCTGGCTGTGCCATCCGTTTGCTTTGGTCAGCATTACCATTACAAACGTGACAATTTGGCTTTACACAGCTCAGCTCCCCCGCCCCCACACACCAACCTCACAGCCACTTAGAAAGCTATCCTCCATGCTTCACACTATATCACAACCCACATTTTGATGAATATATCTACATGTATCACCCATGCATGCTGGTGGAGTACAACATTCTCTGCTGGGTAACATATACAATGCAATGTCAGGATAAATATCAGACATTTAACTAGTTGATATTTGACCCAAAATCAAAGGGAACCAAAATGTATCAGTCATTACGCCATTCATAAAATTGCTTATAGAAAGAATGATGACAATACAAGCTTGAAAAAAATAAAACAAAAATAAGTTACTGCTCCTAGCCAAGAAATAGTTCGGTACATAACCCCCAGTAAAACCACAACTTGTTGTTTTTACACTCGTGTTTTTGTGCGGATTAAACAAACAAGATACAACATGGTAATTAGTGAGTGAATTTAGAGATGCTGGTAGACAGATTTTGTTACCTTTGGACTGAGCCAGGCTAGCTGTAATCCCCCTGCTTCAAGTCTTTATGCTAAGATAAGCTAACGTTTCCCAGAATGTCAAACTATTCCATTGAGTTAAAGTCCTTGCTCACCAAATGGAGGGTGTTCAGCAACACTCAGTGCTCAGTGCTGCCACTGGTGGCCACGAGCTACTTTACAACATTGTTTGCTCCCACATCAATATTGTTGCAATACAGGTTCCCTCGGATATCCAGGAGTGTGATTGGCGGTATGATTTGTTGGGGTCCAATTACTGGTTTCCAGTAGCCATATAGGTGCATAAATATACAATATATCTGGAAAAACTTTTGTAGTACAGTGTACTGAGTGTTTGAATGACAATCTTCTTGCATAAATGTGTTAAAACATAAACTAATGACGTGATAAGCACATCTGATACTTGATCTGGATTGAATTAAAATGCTATACAACCCCAAGTTACATTAAAAGTTTGGAAGTATGTTTTGAGTACTATATAAAAACTCCACGATAAAGAACTTTAACTCAGGAATGACTAAATTAGCCTTCCAAATATTGCTACAATGGTGGGTCATTTTAGGTAACACGCCAATTAGTTCATGTTTCTTTGAAAACACAGATAAAAGGGCTGACAGCCCGGTCTCTTTTTCATAACTGACAAATCCTGCTACAGTAATTGGTATTCACCCTATCATGACCTTCCCGTGTAGCAGTATTTGTAAATATATAATTTACCTCAGGGTTTATCATTTTCCATAAGGTGTTTACATTATTTCCCTGCCTCCTGTAGCTTGTTAGTAGATTTGCTGCACAGCCAATGGATGCCTGTGTATACATAAATGACTGTAAGAACATGTTTTGGAACATTCGGGATATTTTCATTAATGAAGACAGCAGGGCGAGCGTTAGCAAGCTTATAGCCAGCGTATCCGAGGGAGTTCGGCAATCACTCTCCTATCAGGGGGTGATCTAGCCACTGTGACCAGATTACATGGGGGGAACCCAAGAGGCTGCCTTTATAATTACTTTGCTGATTGGAAAAATAAGAGCTCTCTAACAAGCTCTGTCAATCAAGCATGCACTGTTTTCCACAATGATTATGTAGAGAAAAATGTTGAGCCTTTTCTGTGTTATTATACAGCCTGCAGATCTCATCGAATACCTAAAGGTTGGCCAATTTACCAGTTTCACAAACAAAACAATGGAAATACATAAACCCTGTGCATTCATAAACATTTCAGCTCCAGCGAGTCCATCACCCAACACACATATTGAGAAGAGTGCCTGTAATTGTGTTTGTCTGTGTGTGTGTTTGTGCATATGTGTGTGTGTGTGAATGTAATCGTGCATGCGTGGGTATTTGCATGTGTTTCTAGCCTGTGTGTCCGACACAGTCTAAACCAAATCCAACAGAAAGTGTTTGTTTATTTGTGTTTCCCCCCATTGTGGTTCACTCTCATACTAATCCCTATCTGAGGACTTGTTCTGGTCTGTTGTTTGGGGTGAGACTCCAACTTTGTAGCAAAGCTTGGCAGGAAGGAAGGAAGCCTCTCGCTCTCCTGCTGGCATGTCATTGATGCATGCCATTAGGCGCCATGTGTCACATTCTTCAACTAGCACATGCAGCTTTTCAGAAAAGGCACCAAACAATGCAGTGCAAATAAGGGCCAACCTGCAGGATGGCATTCTGGGAAGATAATAAGGACAACCAGGCGCTCAACATGCGAGCGACTGAGCTTTATCTGCAATTCGCAGAGGGTAAAGTTTGGTGGAGAACTTAAGCAGGTCGTTCAGTACAGCATCCACCCAGCCATCAATCCACTGTCAGCAGCGAACAGCTAATTTGTCAAACAAAGAATGATACCAGTATTTGCCATAATAACAAGGTAAAAGCTGCATGACTCACTGCATCTTATGTTTAACCAAACACAACTGGGTATTATGTGTATTTAGCAGAGAAAATCACTGACCTCTTTTCGTTCCGTTTTTTTCTTCATTAAATGACCCATCAATTCAAATATCAAATCAGCCCCCAAAGCACACACTCATGCACAAACACACATGCACATACACACTTGCTTCTCCCTCTGGTGTGCACACGTTGGCTATAAATAGCATCAGAAGGATGCTATACCCTTGAAAAAGAGGGTCTTCAGCAGCAGAAGTGACAAAAAGAAAAAAGCTGCCATCTTCAAATGGTTTGGGAAAAGCACTGGAAGTAGCATGGCCCCTTTGCAAAATTCATATTGTTTGCATAAGGCTATAACACCCCGGCAAATAAACAAATCAAAAGAAGACAAAACAAGTGGCTGTGATGAAATTGGGCTGCAATGACACGTAATTTAGCCTGAGTGGAGCACTGAAAGATGTGGAAGGGACTGCTCACCCCTACGTTTTCATCCTCTGAGACAGCTGCTGCTGCTGCAGAGCTTACTCTGGGCAGTGTGGGGAGGAAAAAAAGACGAAATAGCTGCACAAGAGAAAGAAAGACTTGTGCTCCTGACTTATTCATGGACAGCCCTCAATTACTGTATGATTGAGAATGAGCAGAAGCTGTTCAACATGTAAAAATACAGATTGTGATGTGCTGTGATTACCTGAGCAGGCATGTAAAGCTTACATCTGTTCATTTTAGGTGCAAGTTGCATTCCACGTTTGATTGTTATTGTAATTATTCGTCAGGATTTGTGTGCAAGCTGTCATAAAGAGATACTGGCACACATTCGCTGGTGCTGGCTTCCAAAGTGAATGTACTTCAGGGGATACAAAAAGTTTGAAAGACTGGAAAGCTAATAAACATACCCACTAAAGCCACAATGACGCCACAGAGAGGATCATGCTTCCAGTTGAAACAGGATATGGAGGCATAAGACACACTGAAGTATAACGAGGGATCATTCATAAGTGATATCAGTAATTTATATCAGTAAAGAGAGACGTAGTTGTATTTCATGCAGGGGCAGAATTGTTAAAACATTAAAGAAGGATACATTGGTTGGAATTTCTACTGCACACTGGTGCACAGTGTCTTTAATGCACACATTTTAATAAGAAAAACACAAAATAATAATAAAAAATACAATGATAACATTTCAGTTTATCAGTAAATAAATGCATACTGAGCTGGGAAATTAACTAATAAGTTGAGAAAATTATTTATCATATAATGAGAGTTATGTGATGAGAAATGGATATCATTAAATAAGTTTACAGAAGATCATTGGCTGTGGGGGAGGGAGAAATGGATAAAAAAAAGTCACATTCCATACATAATTTTATATTGTGATTTAAATATACTGTGTATCGTTAAAAGAAATTCTATTGAGAAACTGTTCCAGGTAAAATTGCCAAATGAGAAAGTCGGTTTTGGCTAACCTAGTCAATTAAATACCTGATAAATTGAGGCACCTCATCACATTGATGCAAAACACTTTAAATCCAATATTCCAATATTGCAATGTTGCCTACAGTCGCCAAGTGCAACCAGATATGTTAAAGAGTTGTAGCTACATAGCTACCTTGGTGTAACCAGTCGCAAAATCGCTGATGGTAGACAAATGTTTATCATCATACTTCCCAATCTTTGGCTGCCATGCTAATACTGTGCTAATGCTTTAGCACACACTATATACGGTATGTTATGTGATTGCTGATCACAACATTCAAAGTAAGCAATATTATGTTCTATGTTGATTTAATTTCTATGGTTGATTTCTGATTTCTAAAACTACATATCAATTCACTTAAATTTATACTGACACTACTTTCAGTGAACAATTATATTTATCCTAAGTGCAGTACTTTTAATACCATACACTGTCACCGCCCACTCACATTAGTCACTGATTTCTGTAATGAGTTAAGTTATTTTCTACTGCTTTTTAATGTAATTTCTTCAATTATTTCCCTAAACTTGCAGATGTACTGCAGTCAAATATCAGTTTTGTTTTACAGCAGCCACAAGCTCTTACTTTGTGTATGCGTAAGTTTTAGCTTGAGCGCTGGAGCCAAACTGGGACACGTGCTTTTCATTTTTTATTGATTTTCACAGAAAAGAATGAGGATTACTTAAAAGTATCAGTTCAGTTTAAAGTGGGTTTCACCTAGATTTTATGTCCCCACACATGCACCCAGTGCTTCCTGCTGCAAGAAGACACAGTTGTCAGTAAACCAGTTCATCCTGTTCACAATATGCTTCTGATAATAGAAAAATGCAGAAAATAATGGGGAGAATATATATATGTACATATACCTACTGTATATGAGCCTCAACACTAAAGCTTACATTGTAACTGGTTGCAAATTGACCCAGCTACTGAATGGACATAGTGAGACAACAATTCAAAATAACAATAGGCTCCATTTACTGTGTATAATTTCCCTTGTTAATACAAACAGCTGAAGGCATTAAACTCCAAATTAAACTGTACAAAACATTCCACAATATGTGGACATACATTTATCTATTTTTAATGAGCCAGTCTGGAATTTCAATACAGTTAACAGTCCTGAGCTCCTCATTCTTCTGCATGACCTCCATTACGAGGGAGGACTTTACTGTAGCCAATTGTAATGAACACAAATGGAAATCGTATTTTTTTTCTTCTCTTTTTTTGGTGAATGCTTGATTTTTCCAGTGTGTGCTATAGGGACTAAAGAAATGGAGTTCACTCAGGGAGCCTGGATTTAGAGTGTGATTTCACAAATCTTGTTCAATAATGGGCCATTGGTGAAAACTCAACAATACCTTACACCTACTCAGTTATTTTAGGGTAGTGTTTGAACAGCAGTGTAAGAAAGCCTCTGTGCCCTGAGGTAGAATAAATACAGTAAAATTAACATCAGAAAA
The DNA here is from genome assembly GCA_003416845.1 of Oplegnathus fasciatus. Lineage (NCBI taxonomy): Eukaryota > Metazoa > Chordata > Actinopteri > Centrarchiformes > Oplegnathidae > Oplegnathus > Oplegnathus fasciatus. Next base: position 1,809,709 of record NTHP01000027.1, read on the forward strand.
TGAGTTTATTAATGCTCATAGGTTCTATAATGATACAGCACGTCCTATTGATAGATGTTTTGGCTTTAACTGTGGATGAAGTATCTTAATTTTATAAAAAGGTGGATGGGAAGTTGTATTGGTCTTATTTCTATAATATGTTGCACTGTCACTACGTTACACGAATCTAACCTTGTACAGTAATTGGCTGCTTTCAACTCTGAACTCCATCATGAAATAAAGCAAGAAATGAGAGATGAGAATACCTTAAATCAACTTGTGTCCCCAACAGCACAATCTGCATGCAAGACAGTACTGGCTAATTCTGGTTGCATCATTAATTAATTTAACCGCACTACATGCTAAAACGTCCCCATCTAATTTCTCACCAGTCAGAGGGATTTTTATATATTCTAGCAATAGGTTGGTGTTTGGCTGTATGCCTTCAGAATAATAGCCCTGCCTTGTCTCTTCTCCCTGTTCAGTTGTTACTGAACTAATTTTCTATTCACACACTCAAGAAAGTCTTATCAGGGGAAAGTTGTAGGATAGGGTGGTACAAAAGTTTTAATGATGAAAGTGCCAGCAGCAAATTGCGACATGATTCACTGGAGTCTGTGAGAGGCTTTTTGACAGATGAGACAACCATCAGAAAAAGAAAAAAAAAAGAGGGGATAGACCGATTCAAGTCAGGCAACAGATATGTACTCAGAAGGAAGGAGGAAATAATTGATGTTGGCAACTTATTAAATAAACTCCGAAGCAACTTAATTTGTGCCTTTATTGATTCCAGGGGGGGTTTTGTAAAGTTTTAAGAGTCCTTGAAAATATAAAACCTTTTTAATTTTTAAATGTACAAAACCTCCATAAGAGTTTCTTCTTTTTAGGCTGCTGTATTATTCATGTGCCTGCTAATGGAATTAGTTTCCTTAATGCAGAGTCAGGCCTTTTTCTCTTAAACATCCATCAAACTCGTGCGGATGATGAGTAAGACAAATGGACACGCTTACTTTAACTATACATAGATACCTTCAACTAATATTTACACGTGGCACTGTTAGATAAACAGTTGCCTAATTGCACTATTCCACAGCTCATAAAGACTCTCGGTATCCATTAACGTGAGGTAATTAGTAGTAATTTGCATCATTAAAGACAAAACAATAGCATAATCGTTTATGAATACTCAATCAGAGGATAATTACCTAGTCTTGATCAGCATCTTCAGGCTGGAGAGATGCAAAAAAATGCAAAAAAAGGGTGGGGAGTCTTTGTTGTTTGACTGAAGAAGGGCCTGCCTCCTTTTCCTCTCCTGCTGCCCCACGAACACACTTCTTCAGCTTTAACAAACCCTGAAATTTGGCTATTTAATTGTGGCTGGCCCATCATTTCTTTCCCTTCTTTTTTTTGTGGGGAAAAAAGGAAAGCGCACAACAAAGTCGATGCTTTTGTCTTGTGTTGTAGCCTGTAAGACTTTGTCTGCAGAATGGCATCCCTCTTTGTTGCATATAGAAAGTGAAGATCATTAGCTGCCGAGAAGACATAATGAGGGGAGCACTGGAGAGGAATACTGTATTGTGAGTGTGATGTGGGTGAACATTCAGTGAGTGGATGTTTTGAGTATGAATGCAAGTGCACACGTTGCTGCCTATGAATACTACACATATACTATATATGTCTATATCTTGGGTGATTTTGTTTGTTTTATGGCACTGTATGCCCTTGTGTATCTATCTGTTAGAAGATAGACCTTAATAGATAGATCTTACATAGCGTGTACAGTATGAATATGTTTGAGTGTTGTATTCTTTGATTTTGCCCAACTATCTACTCGGCACGTAGCCCCTCTTGCATGTAAGTCAGTTACTCGTCTGAGGGAGGGAGGGTGTCTAGCCTGTGAAAAGAGTTGTAAAATGTCTTCTGTGGTTCTAAACTAAACACCTATTAAGTTACTGTCAGTCATGTGATATAAGAAAAATAAGTTCATGTGAACGTGACTGGGAGACCTGGACACTTATTTGGAGGAGGGGAATTCAAACTGAATGAAACAAGATGGTTTTCAAAGTAAAATGCTATTAATTTAGTGGTACTTAAATTTCGAAGTTGTGGTTACATTTCACCATTACGTAGTCAGTTGCTGACAAAATTTTTTAAAAAAATTCTTCTTCCATAGTTTTGCGAAAATGAGTCAAGTGACATCACTCAGGTACCTCTGCTCTTGGAGACAGCACATTGTTAACAGAACACCTGCATTAGAAATTAGTGGAGTTCGAAAGACGCAGCCAGATAAGGGAAGTCTAATGAACACTGCTATCCAGTGTATCAAGTTGCATTATGGGAAATGTAGAATCCAGTGTTTTTGGACACAAACCAGGGACTGAAAATCGGGATATCTTTGCCTCTTTTTTTTAATTGACTCTTGCGATCCCCTAAACTTCATGGACGTGCAATGTTAAATCGTACTCTTTTAGTACTCTTTTAATTATCAGGCTCAGATGCTTATTTTTCCTGCCCAAACAAACCAGTGCTGTGAGATTTGCCAGACAGCTGCTGGACACAATTTTAGCCTCTTTCTCTTGTCTCTGAAATCCCACATTACTGAATGCCCTGCTACGGTATCGACGTTTTAATCTGTCCTAAATCTTAATGACATGTATTCTTAGTTTGTTATGATTTTGATTCATGTATTTTTGAAGATTTATGTCAATGTTTTACAGACTCTGTATCTTTAAGTTTGACCAAATCAAGGCTTATTTTGGAAGTTTTATTATATCTGTTTTGTACAGAATTTAGTTTTATTTGACATTATGAGAATGAGGACATTAAATCACACACAACTACAAAAATGTCAAGGATAAGACAATAAAGTCCAAGACTTACTTCCATTTTCTTGGAGAAAGGTGTGTCTGAAAATGAGATACTATAATTGTAGGCCTGGTTCTTGTTTTCAGTCATTCATCTTCGTAAACTAGACAAAAACACTCCTTACCCATAAAAGCTGCATGCCGTGCAGTTGCTAATTTGGAGTTACAGCACCTTTTTCATCCCAATTCAAGCGCTGCCCACAGAGTACAGGATCATTGCATATGCATAAAGATCAACAGAAAGATTACCCACCCCCACACACACACACATACTCCACCTACCACCATACACACCTGCACAGTGCAGACTCACTTTTGATAGCTGTCTTACCGCTCTGCAGGAAGAATGTAAATTAAAGAATTAACACACATGCACGCACAGGAACAGACACACAAACAGACCAAGGTACACACGCCTGCCTGCCCACCACCTACACCTATCACTCACATCACACACCCCCCCCTACACACACACATACACCATCTCCCCCACCCTAACCCAGATGGTCAGTCCAAGCTACAGAGCTGTGAAACACTGAGGCCACAGAGCATCAGTCCAAGGGATTCTGACTTCCCAGCTGAGCTTTTAACATGCGCAACAACAGCCCACAGCCACTGCATATGATGCTATGTGCCAGGGAGAGACAGACAAAGAGAAAGACAGAGAGAAAGAAAGAAAGGAAGCCAGAGAGAGAGAGAGCAGACACAGAGACACAGCTCCCCACAGTGGAGCTGTATTGTACAGTCTACAAAACGCCATAGGAAACATTAAAAAACAGAGCTTCAGCACAAGCATAGAGCTTTATTTACGTCACCTACAATTCAGGTTTTCACTCCTGCTCCACACTGCTGCAGCTATAGTTCAGTTAGACCCCCCTTTAATGCCCCACATAGGTATTATTTATTGCATTACAACAAAATGGAATTACAATTCAAAGAAAAAAAATAAGCTTTGTAGTACACATATGCGCCTCCGAGATGCACTTTCAGAGCCTGCGGCATCCAAATTTCCCCCAAAAGTACATTATTAAATTTGAATTTTATATGTGTGCGTGCTGTTTCTTCTTATTGTCTTGCGTGGGGGTGGTATATTTGCAATTCAGCTGTGAACAGGGCATGCCCTGCGAGCTTTCTGTCAAACATAATGTAATTAGAGAATAGGGTCGACACAGCCAAACAGGGGTGAGGAAGGCTAATCAACTCTCTGAGTCACTCTCCATCTGTAATCAGAGGGAGCACACGAGAGAGACGGCAAGAGAGACACAGGGAGAGAGAGCGAGATTAAATTGATTAGAAATTAAAATCCCAAACCAAATATGTTCTAAGAGAAGTTAATTACAATTAGATTGATCTTTTTTATTTAAATCTTGCATTAATTTCCCCAGTCTCTACATCCATTTTGACTTCTCCTTGACCACATCTATGAGTGAACTTTGCCAAAAGTTCATAATGAGGCACATATCATACACTACATGGCCAAAAGTATGTGGACAGCCTAACGAAGTATGTGGACACATGAAAATGACACCCGCAGGTGATTGTTGAACAACTATGGGCATTTATCTGCTGCTATAACAGCCTCCACTCTTCTGGTTTCAGGCTTTCCACAAGCTGCGATTTGCCAAATGAGGTCATTCCTTTTGCGTTAATTTTGACACGTTTCACTAATCAAAACAAATACCATACCTGCGACCCAAACATGTTATGCAAGAGCCCTGTAGGACTGGCAAATGTATCGGCAATTTGTGAGCAACAATCATTTGTTAAACTTGATGTTGCTACTATTTATGACCTCCATGTAAACAGTGCTTACAAATCACTTTTGTGAAACAGGCCCCTGGCTTGCAGTCAGCGTTCCGGTTCATGCCAAAGGTGTTGGGCGGGGTTGAGGTCAGAGCTCTGTGCAGGCCAGCCAAGTTCTTCCGTGCCAAACTGCCAAACATTTCTTTATGTACCTCACTTTGTGCACGAGAGCATTTTCATGTTAAAACAGGGAAAGGCCTTCCTCAAACTGTTACCACAAAGTTGGAAGCACATTCTTTTGTAAAATATCACTGTGTGCTGTAACATTAAGGTTTTTCTAAATTGAAACAAAAGGGGCCTTGCCCAAACCATTACAAAAGAGCCCCAGACCAAAAGTACACACAGTGTCCAAATATTTTTGGCAAGCAAGCAAGTAATGAGCCACACATATAATAGTCACAGTTCTTATCACACCAGAGTTACACGCATGTCAGTGCATTATGAAAATTGTGGAAGTAACAACTAATAATTTTTTGGCCATCAAAGTATTCACCAAGAACAATTTCTGCTCCTTATTTATTATTTGGCATATGACAGAATAGTTAAAGTGTAATTTATGTTTATTATAATGATAGCACATCCAGTTATATTACAAATAGCCACTGCATTATAAATAAATGAGCGTTTCTGTCGGCAAAACACTTTTTACATCCCATTGTATTAATCATGGCCAGTCAAAGATTTATGTAAATCATTATGGATCCCACTGGCATCAGACTGGTCAGCTGTTCAATAGATTCAAATAAACATCAAATAAACACTTATGTGAGTTTGCACAAGCTCTGTAGCAGCTGCGATGGGTCTGCTATATGTTAAAGTGTGTATTTAATCCCACAGAGGGGAAAAGCAAATTCAACTGAATGAGTGGAGAATAGTCAATCATCTACTAAGTATGCATGAGCTGCATTGACATTATTCAAATAAGAACTGCCGATGGTGAAAATGCAGCAAGCTAACCTGTTTCTGGGAGTCTCTGTTGCCAGTTCAAATATTTGTAAATGGCTCTTTTCAAATCCTTTGGTTATACAGTAGACTTTTTTTTCCTGGGGTTGAGGGAATGTGGGGGTAACTGGTGTTATCGCATAAGATGGCTTATAATGTACAACAGTTATTTCAGTAAATAGTTTGCTTTACGTTCATTTTTAGTATCTTTCTGATAATGTGCAGACATCATTATAAAATGAATGTACTTTTTCTCTTCGATAACAAGTCCCAGGGTGCGTTTTTAATTAGCTTACACAATTAAAAGTCAACATGCACTTAATCATGAGAAAGCGAAGCCAGCTGCGGTCACATTGTCAATAATACTGTACATGCATACATAATGAAATGACTTTACAGGTAGCTTTCAATAGCTTATTGTGAACCAAGTTTATGCTGTGCTGTGTATGGCCCTGCCACGGCCTTCACCAACCAAATCATTGGTTTCTTACATTATGTAAATTAATCATTAATCATGTGCATGTACTGTTTGATTATCAAGGTCTCATAAGCAAAGGTGGGTTATTTAAGACAGACCTTGATGTATACGTTCTAAACAGATGTTCTCCCCATTCACAACTGTTATATCATATTCCCACTGTACAGTACATGTCCTTCAGCAGCTCACAGACACAGTAAAAACTCTGTTTTGAATGCTTTGGGAATGGAAGGCTAAACAACTTAAATATCTACAAAACAAAAACACATTTAAAGTCCTTGGTTGTATCTAAAATGTGAAATGTACCATTAATGTACTACATTTTAATGTGGCGGAAATCGTTGTGAATACATTTCACGTAGCTGCCCTGATTCATTCACTTAACCCAAGGTCAGCCACTTAGGTGAGGTGCTTTAGCTTGTATTAAGCTTAGAATATATTCTAAGGNNNGGGGGACTTTCAACATCTAACTTACTCTTGCTGGTTTCTTCAACGTTACGAACCCTAGCTTTAAGTGTTGACTGTCATTATATGTAATTTGCATTAATGCCTGGACTTTAAAGCTGCATTAATTGATTATTTGGCCACTTTGGGACAGCAGAACAAGCTGTAAATACAACATTGATGCGCTGTCATATTATAATGAAGAGCAAGTTAGCAAACAATTGCCTATTTAGATAGCCAGAAGACACAGACCAACATTAGCATTCATTTGGAGTCATGCTTCCAGCGACCTGACAAATGTAAGTCCAATATTAACTCTCATCCTTGTTCTGTTTTGGTCTCCACAAACTCTTAATATAATATATCAGGCTCTTTGGCTGCTAAATGCTCCATTATGTTCACCAGCTCGGTGCTAACTTTGTCAGTCTGCTTTGTGGTGCTGCGGTGGTAGCGTGCACTGGGTTCATCTGAGTTTTTTTTTTTTTTT
>NTHP01000027.1:1816723-1835656 GCA_003416845.1 Oplegnathus fasciatus
TTTTTTATGAAAACAGCTGCCTCTTGCTGCTGGAAATGAGGAAACAAATTATCATCAACTGCATCGTAAACTGTGGCTGTTTATGGTGAGGCAATGGTTTATTAGCCTGCTACTGGATTGGACTCTGGCATTGTGGAGATTTACCGTGGATGCTTACCACAGGCTGACAGGGAAGTTGTGTTGAAATTGTCAGTGTTCTTTTCAAAATGTGTTTGTAGTCCATTTAACCCATGACTAGATCTGTTTCACCAGTCAGAGTTAAAGAAGCATGAAGCAGAAGTACTGTTGCTATGGTAACCTGCAGCTTCATTTACTTTGATTTAGAACAGTGGACAAACTGCAACTATGTTTAATTAAGGTGTCCTGTTATTTGATTATATTGGACACCTACAGTATCAGAAGTGTTCCATGACCACAATATAATAAAGGAATATTAGACCAACCCTTGTTTGTAATTTGCCAACATAGATCAATAATAAAATGGACAAATGTTGGCAGTGAGCATTGTGCACTTAACATGCAGTTGACTAATAATATGAATGTTTTATCTGATATGTAATTCAGGCAGCGGTGTTTCTCAAATCACAACAGCTCCATAGGACCATTTTTATGTGAGCAATTTACTGTTACCCTTCTGATGTGACCCACACACAGGGAACATTATAACAATACTGTAAGAACCAAACACATAACAGCTGGGATGCTCATGCAGCATACAAATAAAATGGAGACCATGCTGACCCTAATTGTGCCTGAAATCAGTTCTGCCACCTTGAAGTGTGTGAGATAACATAGACTGCTGCCTATTGTACATTTAAAAAGGCAGAGCTGGGTCTGTGTATGCTTAGTCAGACTCTTACATGTAACAATTCCACTTCATCTCACTGTTACCGGGGCTTTCATTGGCTCTTGCTCTTGAGCTGAATCTGTGATCTCCACACACTAAAGGACTTGTTCAGTGCCCTGCAGATGTCTGGTCATAAATATGAAACATGTTTGATGGCAGCTCAGATGTGTGAGTAGCTCAGCCTGGGTTTACTTGAATTTCTAAACCCCTCGCTCTCAGCTGTATCAAAACCAGGGGTATCATATAAAATCGTGTTTCAAAATCATTAAACATGCAAGTCTGATTCTGCTACAAATGAACATAAAGTTGGACACTGAGGAAAATGCTAAGATAAACAACACGTTATTGTGTTGAGAAGACAAAAAAAGCTGTTTTCCATCATCGTTAAGTGAAGTAAGGACGGCAGAGAGGTTGCAGCTGAGTCGGTGATGAATACCACTCCGAGCGCGCATCTGACAGGTTTTTGTTGTGAACATCATACTCTCAGCATCTCCAGTGGGGTCATTACAGATGCAAATCCCAGTCGCAGCGGTGTTTTATGACACCTGTTCTTGTTTTCCAGGACGGCCCCGGCAAGTGTCCCGTGGAGGACTTGCAAATCAAGACGGAAAACGAGAGATGGGCGGACAGGTAGGCCCGCTCAGCTGTCAGCGTTGTCCCTCGTCTCCCTTCACCCCCCTCCATTCCTCCCGATCACAGCTCTGCCATTTGTGTTCCCATCAGTCATTTTCATAGCCCCATCCCTCTCCCCTTCTCTCTCTCTCAATGTTAGATGAGGACATTGCACCCCACCTCTGCCTGATACTTGAGCATCTGCTTCTTTCTGCCACCGGTTGTCTCTGGAGAGTTTGATGCTTACGGGGGTTCTGTGTGAACTGGGTCAAAGAGCTTCCTCATTTCCTGTACAGGTGTCGTGTTCATGCAAAGGAAATGGATCCCTATAACATGTTGAGGAAATGCTGTGCCATAACCAGAGGTGAGTAGTGCAAGCATGAAATGTTGAGGAATCCTGCCAAGCCTGCCAAGCACTGCATGTGTGTTAAATTTAGAGGTCTAAAAGACAGGAATTGTATGTAAAAATAGGCCCACAACATTGAGTGTCAATGCAGGAAGTAGCGCGTCCATTGTGTAGCAAGGCAGAAATTAAGGTGTTGAGGTCGGCTTGTTGGATGAGTGTGTTTTGTGTCTGACTTTCATGCAGGATGTACATGCCGTCAGAGACCTGCAATTAACATTTGCCTTTTTATTAACCATAAAACTGATCTTTACTGAACTTTACGCAGGTGTTGCCTACCCCTCCCGTACCTTAATCATAGTTTATTTCCCATAACCCCCATCTTGTCCCTCATGCAACCAATAAGGTCATCACAAGGTTTTCAACAATCATGCCTTTCAACTTCTCCTGTCAAATCAAACTGCATTTCTCTCCATAATTCACAGCTAATTGCTTTACACTCGAGATTGATCCCACACTGTCCTGTTTCAACAGGAAACAGATCCCATTAAATAATGATACAATTTCACCTTTAATGAAATGAGAAATCACAAAAGAATTAATAATAATTATGGCTAACCCTGAGAAATACCAGTGTGCAGCTGATACACTTTTGGTCTACTTTTTAATCATGTAAGCATGTGAATAAAGGCGTGCATGATCAATTTTTGCTTTTACAAAGCAGTGTGCCTTAAATTTTGCAGGATTTTATTCCCTTCTCAAATACACATTATTCACCTGTGCTTCTGGATCACCTTGTTTTGTTTCTCAGATTCAATTAGCACTTACTCTGTGGTGTTTTTTATCCTTGTAATAGTGCCACGTTTTGCCTTTTTTTGCTTATTTAAAGGGAGAGTACAGGCTGAAAAAGCAGAACTGAGTGAAAAAAGTGAAAGTGTAATCCAATACTAGCGTCAAGTGAATAAGTGACTACAGGCGAGTCAGAGTCAAGACTGATGTTGACACCAACTTAAAATGTCTGTCTCAGTGGAGAAGTGTATGGGATGGTGCGAGTCCGTGCTAAAAGCAGTGGCTTCAGATACCATCCACATTCTCACATAGATCAGAGATATCAAACAGTTTGAGTCTTCCTTGAGTTTCCCTGGCATCTTCATATTGACAACATCATAGATACCACTCTGTTTACTTCCTGAACTCCTGTTATCTTAAAGAGCAGGGGTCGGGCTAGGGAAAACCAAGGCAATAAAGAGGATTTAAAAAGAAAAAAAAGTCTTGGTGGTTGAGAACAGTGAATGTAATGGCCAACACCAGTGGCCAAGACAAAGACCAAGTCAAGTAACCCACAAGAACTAAGACAACAGAAAAATGACTGGACTCAAGTATTACAGCCCTATGAAAGCCATAAATACAAAATACTGACACCAGCAGTTGGTTTCAGGTGAACACTCTGTTGCTAGTAGCAACCACTTCTGGCACAATTTTATAGCAGTTTAACTGACAATGTTACGTCCACCATTTTGTCAAATCTGTGACCAAAACAAATATTGACAGGCCTCTTTTATCCACTCCCCAAATGCCCTTGTTGGAGCATTATCTTTTATTACAGCTGTTTTGTGATTATTGACTTGTGATTTAGCAGAATTTAGTTTTTCTATCATCAGCTTACTGATAACCAAGCTAGCCATTTATTCAAGCTGTCGGGAGCTAATGTGTTGCTAATGCATCCTTCAAGTAATTGTTTTTACCTTTACTCTTGTGGATATTTATGTGTGTGTTTGAGCATACTAGATTAATTACTGTGTTATACTTCTGATGGGGTCCTAATGTTGATCTTTTGATGGTGATGGGCTACACTGTTTCTTTTCTGAATCCAGTTTCCTTGTTAATGTACTAATTCATTTGTACAATACCTTTTGTCTGATTCTTGTTCTCACCATTTTCTGGTTTGAAAATCTCTAACATTGCATTTGTTATCCAATACTGTTATCTCAGTTTCACATTTGTTTCCAGTGAAAACCTCGCAGGCCTACTCCTGTCTAGTGTGTGTGTGTGTGTGTGTGAGTGTATTTAGCTTGCTGCATAGCTGTGCACCTACAGGCATAGTGAGAGCAGAAGATACAATGTCGAATTCTTGAGTTGATGTCTTTAATTAGCAATCACATCAACCATTTGCAGATTTTATTGTGGTGTAAAAACTGTCGCTTAAATACTAAATTTAGAAGTGATCTGGCCACCTCACTGTCAAATGTGCGCACTTCTCTGAGATCTGCACATCCCCAAAGCGATGCATGATTATCTTCAAGAGCCAAAATCCAAATCCAAGCCAAACCAATGTTCTGCCTTACAGCAGTATTATCAGGGCAGGGTTAGTCACAGCCGTGCCTTCCTGTCTCCTACTTTGCACTGTAACCTAATGATTTGCTTAAAGTCTTGTTTTTTAAACTTTCAAAAGGTTTGTGCGGTCACTTCAGAAAACACAGTTTCCTACCTTGGAAAGCAACAAATAAGGGTTTTTACAGCCAAAAGGTAAAACTTATTTTCAGAGGAGGGAGTTTGAGGTTAAAAAGTAAAGAGTGAAAGCTGACATTTCTGTAAACCCTGGGCCTGCCTGTGCTACAACTCAACATGCACGGGCTTGTACCTGTAGGGTTTGTCAGGTAGGAGAAAAGAAGCCTGAGCAGCGAAGGATCAGTGTGTGCTGTTACGTGCATATTCGCTCAACAGCTTGCAGTTACGAAACATACTTCAGTCTTTTTTGGCAACAGAAAACACATGTTGTAAGTATGAGCTCCAAATTGGCTTTAAGCTTCGAGACTTTGGACAAACTAGTTGTCTGGCACTTAGGATTTTGATACTGTTGAACATTTTGAATGTTTTACTTCCCCTCCAGTCTGCCTTGTTCTTCGGTAATGACTGACTTTCTCTGTTCTTGCCCAGCCAAAAAGCATGTTGCTAAAATAAAACTGGGATGTGTTTTGTGGATGGTTCTCTCTTGTCTGCAAGTGTGCGAGCAACTGTTTCTGATGGGGCTCCTGTGATCTGTGCAGTCTTTATTGGAAGTTTTTCCCTCTGTGTTTCTGTGCTTCTCTGCGCTGCTCAGTAGTATGCCTCCAGCTCTCTTTCCCTTCCTTCCTTTCCTCCCTAAGAAAACATGAAAAAGGTCCAAAGACGAGTGAGAATTCTTTGAGCTGAATGTGCTCTGCGCTTTATATGATGCAATCCAAAAAAATTAGTGGCTACATTAGTATATAGCCTTCCCTCTGATGCCTTGTCCTTTACTTCTGGGGGACTTTTTGCTAACGCATCACTTAAAAGTAGAGCTCAAAGCTACACTGTTAAGGCTGTCTGAACTTTGTAGCATCTTCATACAACTTCGTTGGATGAACTACTTTCAAGCAATTAGTTCTTTCTTATCAAGAGGGACATCATCTTTTTAAGGAAATCAGTGATTTAGGAGGACAGTACTTGGGCAAGTGAGCTAAATCTGTTCAAAGCCAAGGAACTAGAGGACTCAACATTTAGAGCGTTTAGAGCAATATCGATCTGTTGCTCAGTGTACAGTTTGTACACCTACAAACAGTTTTATTGTGCTTTACAAATTATATTATTCTCCCAAGAATATACCAGTGTGTGCTTTCCTAGTCATCTGTAGAACTGAATATTCCCTCTTTACAGCCACTCCATACTGGTTCAGGCCTCTCATGAACACCCCCTAATGGCAGCGTTGTTCTGATAGCTACACTGGCCACATTTAGCAAGCAAACATATGACAAATACGCGTCGACGACCATATCATTTTGCAAACATGTCATTTCATTAAAAAAACACACGCAGCACAGCAGAGTGGCTAGTCAGTAAGCGTTATGGCTTATCTTTATCTTTCAAGGACATTTCAAGCCACCTTGTTGCACACAAACCTCCACTGAATGAGCAGCAGAATTAGACAAAAAGTGAATGGGACTCTGTTCACAATCTGATGGGAAAATAACTAAATTTGTTATGGCTTGCTTCCAACACAAGTCTCTGTAAACTCTGCTAAGATATGTTTTTTTCATTGAGATGTGTGTAAGCGCGCGCGCACGCACACACACACACACACACACACACACACACACACACACACATCAGCTAGTCAGTCACTTCTTAGTGAGTTAGACAGCTGTCACAGCAGCAAGACCTGTGTGACACTCAGTCAGCAGTGTTCGTTTGATGAGGCAGGCTGCTGGACTGTGCTGCCTGGAGCAGTCTTGTTCCAGGTCCTGATGCTGATGACCAGCCAGCGAGGTCAGCCCTGTGCTGCTGACTCGTTGATAAACCAGAAAGAAAAAGAATCCAATGCCAGTATCAGGAAGTGTTTTGGTAACGTGTATTATTGGTAGACCACCACTACCATAGCACAGTTCCAGCTTGTGAATGTGTGTAATTGTCCGATTGTGGAGCAGGGTGTTCCCCAAGATAAATAAAGGTTAAAAAGGCATGCTAAAATGTTAGCCATAACAGTAGTATTACTTTCTTGTTGACAAGTGGTGCTCAAGTGGCTGCACCCACAGCCACCCCTCACTGCTGGGTCTGGCATGGCAATATAGGGAGAACTGCTGTAGTTTTTCATGTTCACGTGACTACAACACCACACTGACAACTTTAGGTCCTCTGGTCTATTTTGTCGGGAAGGTAGAGTGGTGACTTTACTCCATGTATTTATCATCACCTAAGATAAGACAAAAACGTGCAGTACTTAAAAATGCCTGCCATGTGATTAGCATAAAATTCATCCATATAGTATGTTTAAAAATAGGCTTCAATGGGAAATCTGGGGAGCTGCCATGGATTTGAGATAAAAATGACATACTTCTCTACATACATGCTGCTGTACCTGCCTGCTTATAATGCATTTGTATGTCTTCTGTACAGTAGTTGTTATCTCATCCACACATCAGATAATATGAATAGCTCTTGCACATCCACTCCAGTCTGTGAGTCTGTCAGTGCAGACGTAAGTTCTTTATTTATTTGCTCCACTTTTCAGCATGTTCTCTTGCTGTAATTCCTTGTATTACATTCACTGCTCTGACTTATTCTTATCCGATTCTCTCGCTGCTGCAGCGTCCCAGTTTTCCCCACAGGGATCATTAAATTTTCATCTAATTCCGGAATTCCGAACAAGTAAACTAATGACAAGGGGATACTGCTAGTTTGGCTGTTGGCTGCCATGCTGACATAAATCTAACTCATTGCAGACAAGTTACAATTAAGCTTACAGAAATAGGCTTTTCAGTATAGGTGAGTGAACCCAATCCCCACAGTGGTTTCCACAGAATATTATAATTAAACTATCAAGGAGACCATTATATGCCCATTGAAACAGACTTTTTTTTTTAATTATAGCCTTATGTGCAGTTGTGGAAAGTAACCAAGTACATTTATTCATGTACTAATGTGAGGTATTGAACTTAGTATTTAGATTTAATGCCACATTCTGCTTCTACCTCACTAAACCTTAGAGGAAATTAATACGCTTTTTACACCACTACATTTATTTGAACGCTATAATCACTTCTTACTTTACATATGATCACCTTGTAAAATATGATGTTTTGTTACAGATTAAGCTACCCAACAATTTATAAAGTATTTACTTAACCAGTACAACTGAGTACAACATTAATGCAATACAAAACAGGGGCAGCAGAACACGCTGTAAACAAAACATTGACATATTATCACCTTCTAAAGTTGATATGGACGCTGAGCAACACTAGCATTTATTTGGTGTTGTGTTTCCGGCCGCCTGATAAAAGTCCAATATTCACCCTTCTTTTAGCTCTGCTTTGGTCTCCACCAACTCTTGAGAAAAATAGGCTCTTTAGCTGCTAAACGCTCCACTATGGTCATCAGATAGTCGCTAACTTTGTTTGGTGCTGGGCAGGTTGCGTACTGTTGGCTTTTAGAGCTTTTCGCTGGACAGCTGCAAGGTCGATGAGGCTGGTGAGACCGAAGCAAAATAGTAAAGTTTCAGGCTGTAAAACCAAAACAACAAACAAGAAACTAAAACACTCTGTAGAGCTGAGGGGAACTGCAGAGTCATGATTCAGACAGTGACTTTCTGATACCTGGTATTCAATTAAGAGCCAATATCGGCTAAAATGTGAGTTGTCATTAATTTCATCCTCCAGGATTGGAAATATTACAAAATGAGGTGGCCGTTCATATTTTTAATAAATTCACGATGTGCTTGATTTATATCAGTTAATTAAAAAAAATGACATTTAACACAGACTTTAACAGATTAACCATTAATCATCAATTTCTCTGATGTAATAAGTAGATTCAAATTCTAAGATGAATTACGACTGACAGGGATACATCTCTGTCCTTTACACAGTATGTACGTCACCTGTTTCACCAGATGCACATTTTATGACATTTTTGCTCTGCAGGGCTCCTGTTGATGATGTTGTGGCATGGGGAGAGTCACTCGACCATCTTCTGGAGTGTAAAAGTAAGCTCACTTATGGATCTACTCCTCTCGCTCTTTTGTCAAAATGCTGCTCTCTCAATCCCCCGTCTTCTCTCTTCACTCTTGCAATTCTCTGCTGCTCGGCCCCGCATATCATCGCGAATTGCCCTCGGGCTTCTTTAGGAGGATCGAGGATATATTCTTCCTTCAAGTTCATCAAATCCATTTGGAGATATATTTAAGGAGGATGACACTGGCAGAGGTAAGAGGCCTAATCTGAGCTGCCAGTGTAGATGGGGTGATTACAGCCCGCTCTTATTCATTTATAAAGCCGGCACTCACTGATGGCTTTTCACCTGACCATATTCCCGGCCTCTACTTGAAAATGACCAAAGGTGGCAGATGGGTTCTTTCTCTCTCTCGCTCTCTGCTGTTTTTCCTCTCTCATTACTTTACTAAAATGAATTCAGCTGATCCGTAATATTTCAGCCTGTTGTCTCCTGCGTCAAGATTAACTGTCCTCCAGAAGATAAATTCTGTCTTGCATCCCAGTTGCTCCATTTCCCTTTGAAGAAATGACACATATGACAAATCGGTAAACAGCAGCAAAAAATAAATAGTTGTGCATGTGGCAGTTGCAATCTGATGGCATTCATATACTTTTACATCTCGTATAATTTTAAAGAGTCGACTCTGGTATGATTGAAAGCTCAGATATGGCCCAGGAGCGATTGGTAGATGGGAACAAGCAGCCTCTGGACAATATTTTGTTTCCTGTCAATTACTGTCAGAGCACCGGCTGCGATTTATGTAAAGCAGTTTGTGTGAATAACACCGGTGCTCACAGTTAGCTTTTCGTTTATGCTCCCAGAAGACGTGCTAAGTATTTTACACCTGCATTAGAATCACAGCTCCATGAATGCTCCCGTAACAGAGGTAATGGGTGTGAAGATAACAAGAAATATAGTTGTGTACAATTATATGATGCTGAGGCAGAGCACATTGGGATGCAGGGCTGGGTTTTGAAGGTTTTGAAGTTTAAAAGCGCCTCCAGACTTCCACCACAATACCTGGCGGTTTGCTGCATCGTCTCTTTGTTCACTGGCTTCTTTGAGCTAACAAGGAATATGTTGAGGAAGAGAGAATGTGAGTGAAAGATAACAGAGTGGCTTAACCTTTAGCTAAGGCTCATTGCTCTCATGATTTTCTCCTAAAATACACTGATTTTTTTTAAAAAGAGCAGGCGAGTTTAAACGTATTTCCACCCGATTGTCTGTCCCTGCGCCCACAAATGTGTTGCGTTACCTGCTGCAAGAAGGTAAACAGTAAACAAGGTCCTCCTGTAACAAGCACAAGGTCAGAAATCAAAGTGGAGACAAAATGGGGAGAAAACACAAATGAGCTGCTGATTCCCCCTGAGCCAAAAAAGCATGGAAGTTCTTGAAGCTCTTGAGTTTGTGAGCAGTTTGTCTCACAAAATAATCAACTTTTTCTGAGCTTTCGGCCCTATCTCATGATCTTCATCAGGGATGAATCATGACGACAGCTGAGTCAGTTCCATTTGCTGATAAAGACTGTGAAGGGTCATTGCATTGCATTTGAAAGGTCAAAGCTAGTCATGGGACCTTGATTTAAGGTTTTTTGTTTTGTCACACATAAAAAGTCCTACTTTTAGCCGTATTTTGTGAATCCAATTGTCACCCACCTGTTTGTATTATTGATTTTTTTTTAACGTGAATGAATTTGGAGCTTTATGGAGGTCTCTGTCAAGTATCATCCTCTGCACTGTACAGTGTAACATCCCCTACTATAGGCTATAATATTATCTGGTCTAATATCTGCATGACTGTCACATCCCCTTTGACCACCTCTCATTAGTCATGGACCGCTTTGCTTTTACAAGACGTTTTTCAGCATTTAGCTTCATGTCAGACCATTCCCTCTTTATGTTGGTGACTGTCACAGTACAGCGCTGCTCTGATGACACACTGCTGAAAGCTTTACTATTAATATTTTCTCATGTTTTCGGGTCATCTGATACCACTACTGACACTGCTGATTTCAGTGCGGTGTGAAAGCCCTCTTACTCTTTTGTCGGAATGAAACGCGCTCACGAGCCGAGCGGAACGTGTCGCCTCATATGGCAATTTGAGGGGCGTCGATTATGCAAATTATGAAATCTCACAAGCAGCTGGAGTTCATCAGGCTGAAACAAGCAATTCACGACAAGTTTATGTAGTTAAGAGAGTTTAGTGAATCTGACTTGAATCTGAACAGTCGTGTGAGCAAACCTCACAGAGAAGAGTTGGAGAGTTTAAGGATATGAGAGTGTTCTTTGGGCTCAAAGGCTTGATATCACAAGATAATAACTTGAGCACACAAGATTGAAAAATATCACCTTTTGGGACTTCAAGGGCTTCATATCTTTCACTTTTTTCAAATGAAAAGAAAAAATGGAAGTAATAAGCACAATTATCAACAATAGTCATAATTGTACAGAGCTTAGTGTTGGGTTTTATGTATGTGTGTGCATTAATACATATCTATAGTGGATTTGGTTACACCTCGAGGAAAAAAATGCTAAAATGCAATGTCTTCCCCTGCAGTATTTGTAATTATTGTATTGCAGGCTAGACACCTGTAATTAATGTAAAAAAAAAATGTGAGGATTATGGCAGATGAGCCAGGTCCTTGAAAACCTTACAATTCAGCTTCTGTTGAATGTTTGAAATGAAGCTGTCCAGGTTTCAAAGTGTTTCTGCTCCCTCTGTGCAGCAGGCCAGCTGGTGTTTGAGGACTTCTTGAGGACAGAATACAGTGAGGAGAACCTTTTATTTTGGCTGGCCTGTGAGGACTACAAGAAAATTACCAGTGAGACAGAAATGACGGTTGCAGCCAAAAGGATCTACACAGAGTTCGTCCAAGTTGATGCGCCCAGACAGGTATGGCTTTTGTAAAGTGAGACGTGAATGAAGTCAGACCAGTGTAACTTCAAATCAGCCTCAATTGCCGGCTCGCTTGTTGTCACTGTCGCTCCTCCATGGTTTCATTCATTTTTAGCATGAAATGCATTGATGTTTACAGGCTACCTTCCCTTTCTTGTTGCTCAGTGCATAAGCATTTTTTTTTTCTTTTACTATTTGAACATAGTTAACTTTCTGAACAGGCATGATAATATAACAGAAAGAACTCATGAGTGAAATAAACGTTGCTGTTTTCTGAACACAGATAAACATTGACGGTGTGACGAGAAAAGAAATCAGTGAAAATATCTCTCAGCCGGGGCCAAATTGCTTCGACAGGGCGCAGAGACTGATATATGGTCTGATGGAAAACGACTGTTATCCACGATTTCTGAAATCCGAAATCTACCAAGCTCTCCTGGAACAGGCTGAACAGCAATGAAAGCAGCGGCGGNNNAAAAAAAAAAGGCTTGTCTGTCAGAGGAAGCAGAAGTGAAAGGAGATACAGAGCTGTAGGTATGGAGACTGACAGGATCTAAAAGCCAAACATGATCTAAATAATGTATGAAGCGGCTTTTGAAGTCAATTTTTGTTTGGATTGCTCTATATTGCACAAAAAGGCTTGTGATTCAGAAAAAAGCTGACAATAAGTTCTGAAAGGTTGACATTTTGGAAAGGCAAGTATCAAGGGTAAAATGTTTAGAATGTGTGCACACAAATCAGTAATTTGTACCATTAAATTAATTCTAATCGGGAAGGGCTTTTAGTTTCTGAAGAGTTCTTTCAAAGCTCCACTGTATGCCCTGTGAAGACAGACTGTCAACTGCCTAATATGAACCTCTGTATGGTTTTAGATACACCAGTCACTCTTCATTCTGGTCTGTTAAAATTCAGTATGATTCGATATTATGAGTAATTCCATCTTCTCATTATATGTAACATTAACAAGCATAAACCTGTTATTATTTTGTTGCATTTCTTAATAATCAGTGACCGGCAGTGTATTTAGTCTGTGATCGACCACCCCTAAGTTTGTTTTTGTTTGATATGCATGACATGAAAGTACAATAACAGCAACTTTAAAGCATCTCACACTCCCTGCTCTGAAATAAAATAAGTTATTTTTGACAGCAAATGTAGTAAATGCAATAAAAATCAAAATTCTGCTGTGTTGTTTTTGTTGGACAAGACCCGCAGCTGTTGTGGCTGATTATGATGATTAACAAATGGTTGTATGTATGAGCATGTGTGTATGCAAATGCTGTGTATGAGTGCGTGTGTGTTCCAATTCATGAGCATGCAAATATCCGTGCAACGATAGAAAAACGGGGGGAAAAAGTCCCCCATAATGAGGACATGTTTCTCAATTCTTCAGGGCGAAGTTCTACATTAAGGCTTAGGATAAGATTAGGACTAGAATAAAGTCAGGGCCATAGCCACAATTTTAGGAATTCCCCCAGCACAGCTCCAGATTCTGACTGCCCTCCAAAAAAAGTTTTGTGAAATTTTTCACATTTTAGCCAGAGTGCGAATTACACAATGACAATCAGGGGAGTCAACTTTTTCTCCAGGGTGTAAAGGGAACCCAGTATAGCGCAGGTGTGTGCACTTCAGTGAACTGAAGTCTTACAATTCTTACATTATCTTGCTTGTTTAATGTAATGTCTACAGTCTGTAGATGATGACAATTCAAATCCATTACACCAGCTCATGGGGCACATACCACGCAACAAACAACTTTCGTAGTTAGGGGTCACCAACAAAGTAGTCCAGAACAAAACTGAGTCATACACAGACACACACAGAGACACACACACCAACAGCAGACCATCATTTCTGCTCAAACACAGACTCACACAATGCTGTACCAGAACCAAAGACACTATCATCATGCCAAAGAGGTAAACAGATGTGTTACTACCATACAGCATCTAGGCCTGTGCCTAACTGACATTGAAGGCATAGACCCCCCAATAATCTAAATGTGTCAGCTGTAGATCCTTTAGAATATGGATTTTTTTTTTTCTATTAGACTATTTTCAATGTAAGAAAACAGCTGAAAAGTTAGATTTTTGGGTGGTCTATGCCTTTAAGTAGTAGCTAGGCCAATGTTTCAGTCTTCAAAGTAGCTTTGGAAATGAAAGGGCACGCTATCAGAAAATTCTGAAGGCAAGAAAGTAAAGTGTATTAAACTAGATATATAGCTATCTACTTACATTAACCTACACGTCTCCATTGGCTTGCACGACACACGCGTGCATAGACAGAGGATGCGAGCCACTGTGATGGGAGTGAGGCAGGCAGACGAGACGCTTAACTAACGTCAAGGTTGAGAAATGGTATGACCCACTTGAGGGGTGTCTGAAATCGTATTACAAGATTCTTCCAGGCATGAATATGGGAAATATATTGTAATATTTACAATTACAGGTAAGAAGGATATATAAATGTTTCAAACCCCCACTCCCCCCGACCTGTTGTTTTTACCTCTTTTGGAGGGGTCAAAGTCTTAATTAGGGGGGGTCAGATGCCCCCTATCACGCCTGTAATTCAAACCATGATTTTAGCTCCCTACATTATGGTCTTAACACTGTTTCAAAGCCTTTTCTCAAAATTGTCAACTTAGAAGATATTTACTCTATTCTAAAACACATCATGTGTACTTATTATTAAATCCCTCAAATTCAAACAAACAGAGGACATGACCTCAGTGTCCTTAATTATACAGTTCTGAATGAGGTTTGGAATCAGCTATTAGATTAAGGTTAAGTTAAAGTTTCAGGAGCAAATGCAGTTAGAAAGGTGTGTAACGGAACACCTGGACACCATTGGCATCTGTGGCACACTCCTGCTTGCAGACTACAGCTCCACCTTAAACACCATCTGTCACGGATATGTGTACGAGTCAATAGGATTGAGGATGCAGACACTGAGGCGGAACAGGTTGAAGAAAAAGGGCTTTACTAAACCGATGTTCAAATTAACAGGCTTACAGAAGGCAGTTGAAACAAGCAAACAAATCCAGAGGAGCAAGGCAGGCAGGCAGGCAGGTCATAAACAGGCAGCAGGTCAGCACACAGGTAGCAGATATCAGGCAGAAAACCAGGATCAGGTGCAGATGGCTGGAACACAAGTGGACAACACGACAAACTGGCAAAGGAAAAGGGCTGGTGAGCTGGTTATATACACTGAAGGACTGATGAGATAATGAGACGCAGGTGTGTCAGCAGGTGGGATGATTTAGGAATGGGAACAGGTGGGCAGGTGGATGTGGGAGTCAGATGGCCAGGATTGGTGGGAAAGTCCAAGGGCATGTGGTGGACAGGTGGAGAATGGCAGGTCTGGAAAGGTCCTCAGAAAGGCATGTGCCTGGGGGGAGTGAGAAGTGGCTTGAGGCAGGGACAGAGGGGCAAATAAAAACACCTGAGGCAGCTGTCGTGGCACCATCATAAGGGAAGTGTTGCACAACAAACTGTCTGAGCTGAATATTAGCCCCATAATCTGTGAGAAGATAACTGATATAACTGATAACGGAGAGAGGGGGGTAATTTGGACAGTGGTTGTCCCTAAAGAGAAAATAATGATGACAGTGTGTAACTCTCAGCCTGTCCTTCAAACTACAATAGATGAGCCAGAGTAGTTTAATTAGAAAGGACTCAGAGAGTGATTACGACCACGGAAATTGCACCATCCGGTAAATTTGGTATTAATGATAAAAAAAGATGTTATAATCTACCTCAGCATCTGCATCATAACAGATATGATGATAGACAATCATGTTAACTGTGCAAAATGTTAACTGAGTCAGACTCATGTTAACCACTGACATGGGATTGAATACTAGCGAGTCCACACTTACTTAGTCCAGTCTTTACACTTTTAACCTCTGTACAACACAGAGAAGGTATTTGATCATTTAAAATTCACCAAATCGTATATTCTTCATACTGTTGCTCCGTTAAGGATAAATAAAAATCAAGACAAACACGGCTGCCAGTGCTTAAGTGAGTAAATGGCTTTAACACTCAACTGTGAAGAGAGAATGTTGAAAAAAAGGAAACATAAACGGAAAGCTGATAAACTGCAAGAGTCCCACAGTATCATGAAATATTGGGATGAAAATCAGAATGTAAGAGCAACTTCGAAGAAAATAACATATGCTGAGGTGTTCTTTAATGTTATTGATGTAGCTGTTAAACCCTCTTCTAATCACTGCACCACAGCCTGCTACGAAAAGTAAGAAGATTTTATGTTATATACAAAAAAAATAGAGGATAAGACTCCAGGGGCTGTTTTCACAAAGAGTCTAAAAATAAGGTCTGTTACTCAGCCTCAAAAATTCCCAGCAAGGAGTCTCAGCTTATAAGTGATTTAAGTATAATATGATGTTTCTTATGATGATTGTTTGTAAGGAGAGAGTGAAAATGGCACAAGGCTTTCACCAATCAGCATGATTTCTCACCTACAGTATAGTGCCAAACCTGTGGGTGATTCCGTCACTCTGCCATATCATCAACTAATGCGCGTCTATAGGTCCTGTGTGTGTGTGTAATGAATAATAATAGTGTAAAGATTGAATTTCCCCAATGAGGGATTAATAAGTAGTAGTAGAAGTAGTCTTCTCATTTAACTCTTTGCAAGAAGGTGAATAAGCCTTAATTGTAAAGCCTAAATGTCCTTTTAACATTATTCTTGAGCGGAGCGGACGTTTCCCAGTTCCACAGAGATCCAGCACATGTTGTTTCCATGACAGTATTGATCAGCAATCCAGTCACCACCATCATCCTTTTGTCTTTCTACGACCTCTACGGAAGGCATGAAAAAAACAAATGATTGTAGTCGAAATATGTGAACATATTATTGACTACCAGGGCAAGCCCAAAATATCTGGTTTGATACTCACAGAAAAAGAGAAACAGTAGTACGGTGTGAAATTTATATAAAACCTCCCCAAAAGCTATGGGGTGATGTGGGAATTAAGACTTTTTACATATTCTGTGCCAGCACATGGGGGAAACACATATTCATACGTTGCTCTTTCAGGGGAAATGTAACCATGTTAACGGCAATAAAAAGGAACACGTTGCCACCTTTCTTTCTCTCCTGGCAACACATCTGACTGTGCACTTTGAACAATTATGATTGTGTTTTATAGCAAAAAAAAAAGTGATGTGGAATAAATTCCTGTTTTCTCTGTGTTTTTATGACACCATAACATGAGTTTATGAAATTTTTTTCCCCATGTTTCTTCTACGTGCGAGTCCTCGTGTTATGCTGTTGACCTTGCGTGGGTTTGAGTGTGCATGTTTGTTGCTTGCATGCATGAAACCTTTTGTGTGGGCATCTGCAGAGAGTAGTCACTCTGCACAAGCGATCCTGCAGAGAACTAACTTCTGCCGGTCTGATTGGAGGTCCAGCTTTATCTGATTGCATTTCTGCCTCTGCTGGAACTCAGCATGGGCTTAATACTCAGGAGAGATGGGATAGGATAGGAAGGGTTCGGTGAGGAAGGTCAAAAAGTGGGAAGAGAAGAGGGAAAGAAAATGAGGAATTTGTAATTAGAGAAGGGAGAGCACGGGCTGGATGGAAAGAACCGGAGAGAGTGAAGGGACAAATAAAAGCGAGGGAGGTAAGAGTATTAGGAGTAGGGAGAAGAAGAAAAGGACAGAGTCAGTAATGAGAAAGAGAAGGATTTGTAGACTGGGGACAATGAGAAGGAACAAGATGAAGGGTGAGGGAGGTATTAGGAGAGGCAGAAAGGAAAGGAGAGAAAGGAAGGTGTAAAGAAGGAAAAAGTCAAACATTGAGGGAAAGGTTGGAAAGGACAAGGGGAAGAAGGGAGGCAGGGAAGCAGGAAGTGATTGAAGGAAGAAGCGCAGCAGGATGAGGGGAAGGGGGAAGGATGGATGGACAGGGTGGCACGAGGTAGGGCGCAGAGGCAGCGCAGCTCCAACAGGTCGACGTAATGTGAGCAGCAGAGGCTGAGATAATGCCCCAGGACTTTGGGCTCAGGGAGACGCGCGTGGCAGAGTTCGCAGTGGGTGGGAGATAAGGCAACCGAGTCTCTGCTGACTGCCACAAACTGTTCTTTCTTCCCGACTGGGTAGAAGGAAACTTTACTGTCTCAACGCAGAAACTCCCAAAGATTAACCCCTCCTGTGGCAGACTTCCAGTGGTTTAATACTTATAGGAGGAGTGATGAAAGAGCTTGTTTTTTTCCCCCTCTACTATCTTATAATCTAAGGACCCAGCAGCATTTCTCTTCCAGCCTCCTCCCAGCCAGCGTGCTGCGAATGTGTTTGTGTGAGAAACAAAGGGAGAGACCCTGCAGACTTGCTGTATCATTGTGTAAAATATATTTCACATTGTTTTCATGATTTAAGCCAAAGCTTAACACTGAAAATATGTTAATGATAAATATGTTATGATAATCACATAAAATTGCAACGTGTCTTCCTCGCAGCAGGGTCAGATTAAACCACTTGTCCTGAAGTATACTGAATACCTTATTATAGCTAGTAATAATAATGATGAGTCAATTAAAGGTACCCTGTGCACCTTTTTTTACCACTAGTAGTGATATGGAGCAATATTTTTCCGATTGGGTCCCCAGTTTGTATTTTACGTGCACAAGGATGCATGTGATACACATTCTTGCTGCTGGTTTCACGCTATTCCACTGATCAGCAGTTGGTGGTGGTAAGGTGCAAAGAAGCGATGCAATGTGCCAACAGAGGCAAGGAGGAAGAATGCAAGCTAGCAAACAAGGAATGTAAACAATGGAGGGTTTTAAATATTTATTAAAAAATGGCATTGCACACATTTTATGAGGAAGGAAATACATTCAACATGTCCGTTAGACCTTAACCATACACAAAATTACTTTTGATGAGAAACAAAGGAGAAGTTAAAAGTCATTCCTCAAGCTAAAACACCAAACATTTTCTGGTTCCTGCTTCTCAGATGTTAGGATTTGCCGGTTTTATATGTTTTATGTCATAGTAAATTGACTAGATTTGGGTTTTGGACCATTACTTGTGCAAAACAAGTAATTTTAAGACGTCACCTTGTGTTTTTCATTATTTACTGTAATTTCATAGACTAAACTATATAACTATAGACTGTTTGTAAAACATCTTCAGCCTTTTATGGACTGAGTTTCAGATGAGTACATGCCTGAATTCTAATTTGCAAAAAGGCCCCAGAAACCAAACAGTGCTTAGGCATCATCTCAGTGATCTCTGTCACTGAGATGTGTCTACTTGGCCCCGAGTCTGCTGTGTATCAGTTAATCATTTGATGAAACATACATGTAGTTGTGAAAGAATACGCAGCACATAAGCATAATATGTGTGCAATTCAATCAAATTTCCACCACCCAAGTAACACAGGAAGAAAATGGTGCCTTCGTGGCCTCTGGTGAGCTGGGGGTAGTTTCCTTTATTTTGACAACTTTACCAGGTCAGTTATTTAACCTTACCTCACACTGAGCCTGCAGTACCCTCACACATTCTTCACTGTGCATAACCTTTATAAATCAGTGTGTACAAAGGGCCACTAGATGGAGACAAATGCCTGGTCTTATCAAATGTACAGTAACAGCCTCATTTGAAAAACAGCATAACTGTACAGGAGGTTTGGTGTCAGTGTTTTAAAATGACACTGGCATAGGGAGCCATATTTTATAGGTTTAACATGCTTTTTTTTTTTT
>NTHP01000027.1:1835692-1872011 GCA_003416845.1 Oplegnathus fasciatus
TTTTGGCATCTTTGAACCTACACATTATTATGACTCTAATTGCTGTAATTATACCATAATAATAATAATAATAATAATAATAACCATATTACCATACTAATAATTATACCATAATAAATAAGCTAATTATATATACTGTATTGTAATTAGTCATTTAAAAGTAAGGAAACTGCAAGAATGAGTGGAGGACTAGGTACAGGATTTCCATATTTGCTGGGGATTTTAATATTCATTCTGTTTTATGGTTGGTAGAATGAGCATTGACACATTTTGAGAAATTCAGTCCTTTATGACACTATAAAACAGGAAAATGTGGTCAGCGCAGTGTGTTAAAGATTCCCGCTGACAAACAGATCAGTCAGACAGATCCGGAACTGAAGTGTGACGCTTGAAGCAGGGACTTCTGTCTGGGGACAGTGGACGGTATAATAGGAACCTGTCAGTCTGACTTCCCTGAATCTGCCCCGGCCTCATGTCTCTCGGCTACCGAAAGCTGTTTCACTTCCACACAGTCTTCTGGTGAAACACTTGCGACACTGATTCCCCACCCTGCCAGGCAGAGGGGACAATTCTCTGCAACCACAACAATGGATGACAAATCTGAAGGACAGCGTCCCAAGAGAGTCACTTCGGAGAAAAGAAGTGAAACATGTTGAAAAGCACAGATGATTACACCTTGGAAGACAGTGCTATTTTGAGGGCAACTGCTTCTACGTGCAGCAGCTGATAATGCCTCTAATGTTCAATAGTTTCATTTTTTAAATATTTCTGCTTCTCACTCTTTCGTGTCACATTTCTTACATGTGTGAGATGCACTTTTTGTAACAACCATTTGGTGCTCAACTGGGTTACGATTAGGGGACTGGGACAGCATGGTAGCTTATGTTATTTCTTTGTTCATAAAATCCTTTAGTGCTCTGTAGCTGAATCAACCTAGGGAGAAAACAATCTGATCACAATAACAAGAATGTAATCCTTCAGAGTGCATTTATGAGCTTTTACCTCACACTTTAAGCCAATGTGACAACAAAATACTTCATACTGTAAGACAGCCATCCCTCCTCAGATCTGTCATCCGAGAGAAACAAAAACCTATACATGGACTTCCTTTGGTATATGATTCATTGGCTGCATGATATTTTCCTACCAGATGTTTGTTTTCTGCTCTACAGTATATCACATTTTTTGGTGTAAGAGGGATTTTAGGAACTATACTACAATAAAATATAATACAACAGAATTCTTTTCTGTAATTTTAGAAGAAATGTGATGCCCTGATGTAGAAAAGAGTACTGGAAGTCCTCACTTCCTCCCCTTCAGCTGGTCACTCTCTTGCACTTGTCACTCATTTAGATGAGATGTCTAACTTTGCCCAGCGTGATGGGAAGGCTCATTTCAGGGACCAGAGGGATTCAGGCATGACCACACAGGATCAGACAGACGCAGACTAGTTACCGTGTCTGGTATTCCTCATAAACCCTCAGCAAGATCAACAGAAATTGCTCCGTGTGCTCTCCCTCCACCTCTCACTGCATCTGCAGCACTTTCATGCATGACCCTGAGCATGCTGTGACGTCAATTATTATTATTATTTAATTATTCCAGGGACCAAATTAGTTTGGGTTATCAATATTCATCTGGTTTTCAGAAACAGTTTCCATAAGCAATCATAGACTCACTAACAGCAGTTAAGTTGTTCCTTACACCATGAACCCTCTTCAGAGACAATACTACCTGACTCTATCATGTGGCTTTTGAAAAGGCCTCTTCCTGATGATAAGATGTCTGTTTGATGACTCAGATAGCAGAAGTTCTTGTCTCATTTCACCTGACTCACACATACAATCATCTGTGCCATTTTTAGTTTAGTCTGCACTTAGTTTGATAAAAGTTAGGTCAGTCACATCTGATATCCCACTACACTGCCCAGACAAGCAAGTACAGAACACAACGGTACACCAACACACACATACAAACACATAATACAGTGTACAGTACTTGGTAGGCAATAATTCTTATTGGCTACCGAGCAATTAGCCTGCCAGACTATTACTGACTACTGTTTCTACGGTGGAGCTAAGCAGTATACTAGCCACAAATCAAACAAAAGTGAAAGTGCCATACTTCTCCATGGTCTTCAGTTGCCTTGCAGTATGTTATTGCTGCTATAAGCATTCATATCTGACAAAACACACTTCCTGTCAATCAGTCAGGCCTAGTCTGATGAAATGTTTCATGATTTTCCATTATTATGTAACATTAATGTCACAATAGAGCTTTTGAAAGCACCCAAAAGTTGGTGTTATACAGTAGCCTGATGAAATTGAGATATTGCTGATAATCTGAGGAAATTCTGGTGTTGTGAATACAATGCAAAATTACATGAAACAGATATTGCCACAGAAGACAACCGCTGAATTTTAAATACGAAATACGTGGTTGGATAGTTCGCCGTCAGTGTTTGTTCTCATAGCGAAATGAGAAAGAAAAGATTTGTCCTAATGGAAAAATCACTGACAGTTCATTCTTCACATTGGAAACAGCAGTTGACCAAACAATCCCCACGTAAGGTCCGCTTAACCGCTTGTTCTGGAGCTTTCGACCATATCACACAGTCTTCATCAGCAGATGAAGCCAAGCAGTTGTGAAAGTGCTCAGAATAATGGGAAGTTGGAACATCTACAGTTCTAAGACAACTGGATAAACTTTGCCTGCAAATGAAGACAGTGTGATACGACCAAAAGCTCCAGAACAACCAAGTAAGTAGAATTTGAATAGACAGATTGTTTTGTCAGCAGTCGCATATTTTGTGAAACAGTCTTGTTTGCTAACAGAGTTAATGTTGAACAAAAATGTAGATACCAAGTCCACATTATGTGTGTAGTATAGCCAAAGACGTCTTTAGTTTAGCGTAGCAAAAAGAAATTAAACTGAAAACTGAAAAATAAATGTTAGCAAATGTAAGGATCCTAAAGAGTATTTCTGTATTCACTTTCAGTAGAGTCATCTATCTGGACATTAGCTTTTTTGTTAAAGCTAACACCACTGAAGTTAACTGTGCGCTCCCTGAACAACTAGTTTTATCAAAACAGATTAAAGGAAATGATGATTAAAATATGAGCTGGCTAGCTTTGTGTACTTGTTAGCTATATCAAAATAAGTTGGGTCATCTTAATACGCGCAGTGGACACTAAAGCGCTGGGCACTAAAGCACTGGACAGGAACAAAACTGGTAAATGCGGTCAGTGCACTTCTTCCATACCATCTGAAATAAACTGGAAGGAAAGCTTATAAATTTTGAATAAGAGAAACTTTTATGAAAGAGTGATGGACTGAGTCAAACAGATCTGCTTCATGGATACTTCACGGATGCTAAACTTGGGCCGTTTCTTATTTCATGACACATGTTTTGAGTTACTTGGCCGCTATGTTAAAGCCACATTGTTAACCAATCTGCCTCTAAAGATACACACAATTAAAGGCACAAACAGGAAATGTAAATGCCCGGGTATTTTTAGATCATTAATAAACCAAAGTTTCCATATCAGTGTCTGCCATCATTGAACTGGTAGTTAAGTACTCTGTAATGTAGGCTTGTTGTCTAATTGCACCGTGACCTTTAAAATGCTGTCGTTCACAACATTACGCCAAGTTCACCTGAGTGTCATATGATAACATTTCAGGGTGGTATTGTAAGAAGCACTGTTGTGTTAAATGATACTTGTTCTGCTTTCAGCGATCTGCTGTCAGTGGTAGTCAACTATTTTCCACAACTGTGCCAAGAGGAAATCCACCCACAGTTTGATGAGGGGTGATGACTCAGCCATTCATCTTTGATTCAAGCGTCTGTTCGCTTAGTGAAGGTATACTGACAGACTAAAAAAGGCTAAGCTGTGGAGCCACAATGATTTGTAAGTGTCACTGGCACTTAAGTGGAAGTGCCCTACCCTGCATTTTTGCTGTGTTGCAACTATAGGCGCAACTATGATCGATGACCCACCTCTTTTGGTGTCCAGCTTGATTGAGTTAGTTCTGTACTGGGTGGTGGATGCTGGAGATTGTCGACTTTCCGTCTTTCTTTATATTTTTTGTTTAAGATCAGCTTTTACTGTCATCTGCGTAGAAACCACCAGGAATCTATCAGGGGCCCCCAAGTGGTCACAAGATAAATCTGAGGGTAGCTGATTAACAAGACAGGAAAGAAGAAAACATCTCTGCTAAACAAAACTATGTTTCTGAAAATGAAATCTGAAAAGCTTTGGTTGAACTGCTCACAGCTGAGGGACATTCAACCAGTGTCAGAGTTTGACAGGTGGGCATGGCTTGGCTTTGAAGGGTCACAAGCCAAAAAGGCTGGTAGTCAGAATTAATGAAATCATTTGTACAGTCTAAAATTAGAGTAAAAATATCAAGCAAACAACATCCTGTGTACACTTTACAATCTGGCTCAACGGATGTGGATCACTGAGATAAGCTGGTTGACTGTTGCATTTTGCTTCTATCCGCTCTCCTTTCCAGCCTCTGTTACCATTTGCATTTTATTTGAGAAACAACATCAAGTAGAGTAACTAACAGGCTACACGGTGGAAAAATGTTGATAAAAAGTAGTATATTTCATAAAGCAGGTGGTAGGTCACTTGCAAAATGCTTATCAGGAATAATGGCACTATTAAATACACCTTAGTGGGTTGAAATACAAGAACATCAAAAAAACAAACACTCAAAGCAACTTGTCTTTCTAGAAACAGTGTTGCAGTTATTCAGGGTAATCCACATGCCTCACTGTGAACATATTTCACTGAAACTACATTCTGCTTCAGAAATAATAACAATAGAAAACAATTTGAGGACAAAACACCATCCTCCAAACTCCTTAAATGAGTATTGCCCTACAGTAATTGCAGCAGAAAGGGCAATACTACTATTGCAGTTAGAGAGCAACATTATCATTCACTTCGTATTGTTGTCCACCTGCTGAATGCAAGTCTAAATATTCACTCTCTATTTAGCTCTGTTTTTGGTCTCCACCAACTCCTGAGTGAAATATCTAGCTCTTTAGCTGCTAAACGCACCACAATGTTCAACAGCTAGTCGCTAACTGTGTCTGTCTGCTGTTTGGTGCTGGGCTGGTACTGTACAGTGGGGTTTTTAGAGCTTTTTCTCTTAAACAGCTGCCTCCCTCGGTCAGAAACGAAGTTTTGAGAGTGGTAAGAGTGAACCAAAGCAGGAAAGTTGCGGTCCTGACAGCTGAACAATGAGATGAAATGCGTTAGAAAGCATCATAAAGCTGAGGGGAGCTGCAGGCTCTGTAGGCTCAAGTTCGAGCCCCTTTCTCATTTGATACACTGTTATTATAAAAATATCGATTATAGCCGCTTTAAATGGACTGATCATAATGACGCAATGAACGCTGAGTATTTTTGCATTTTCTGAACTTTCTCATGGTCCTGATGAAAGTACCACTCAACCAAGCATGCCATATTAAGGGCGTTGCCTGCTGAGAAGTCAACTCCCCAACCTCGCACGTGCATCTACTGCAACCCCTATAGTTCTTGTGTGGAAAGTTTGAAATGAACTCACTTCAGCATTCTCTTAACCACAAACATACCACTTAACACAACGGTGAGACCCCTGAGGGAATCCTAAAAAGCACCACGCACACCCACAATAACACCCCCCACCCAAACACACACACAAGCACTGGCTTTGTATGTTGTAAAAATTTCCATTACTATTTCAATCTGTGTCGTAGGGCATCAGACAAGAGGAACTATGTCATGCTGATTTACATACATAAGTGAGGTTGAGAGAAAGTGTATGCATGAACAAGCGTATTAATGCATATGAGCATCATAAATGTATGATATTAAAGACCAAGGACCTTCCCGTTATGGGAGTTGTTCTGAGAACTGTCTAGGTCACTAGCTTGGTTTCAGTACATATAGAAACTTCCCAGCTAACTTCCTGTCTCCTTTAATGCTATTACCTGTACTGTCCTTATATGACTCAAAGCATGTTTCAGTTTCTGTGTGCATATTTTCTGGCCTTCATAGATTTTAAGACTATTGTTCATGAGTTTTTCATTTCCAGTTTTCCCCTTAAACCCGGTGACACTGCAAATGTTGTTAAACACTCAATGTCTTTCTGATCTTAAGAGCTGAATGGCACAGCATTTTCTGCAACTGAATCAATCCAAATCTCAAAGTCTTTTATCTGACCCCTATTCCTCAACAGTTCCTCTATTCTGGTTGTTTATCATCCATTAGTAATAGTTTGACAACCAAGTATCCAGGGTGGTGCAATCATGATTCCCTCATTAAATCATTTTTAACAGTTTCAGACCTTGAGAAAGTAGTCCATGCCTTTGTTTCCTTTCACTTGGACCACTGTAACTGTCCTTACTCCGGCCTAAGCCATAAGTCAATTACTGACCTCCAGTTCATCCGCAATGCTGCTGCAAGGCTTTAATAAACAAACTCTAGGAAATAAGATCACATCACTTCCATGCTCGCTGAATCTGTCGCATCCTTTAAAAGATAAGACTGGATATATTCTATATTTCTGTTACTGTCAACAGATTCCACGAAAAGGCTGAAACCGACAGTGTGTTAGTCAGTCTCTCATTAGTTTCCGACTTCCCCACCCTGTCAGTGTCAGCCCCAAGCCGATTTGTTTCCACATTAATCTTTGAAAACAGGTCATTAATACTTTCAGGCGCTGTAGTTTTTAGCAAACATTACTCGAACAGGAGTAATTGCAACTGACTCCTGACTCACCTGACTTTAAATCACTAATAAAAACTGACTTTTAACAGAAAGCATTTTTCCAGTTTTCACAAGGTCATTTTTTGTTGTTTTATTATGTGTTCTATTTAATAGTAATAATAGTCCATTTTGGAAAATTTATAGAAACGTTATTGCAAAAGTGAGATGAATGTCTGTCTTCACTCTGATGCAAAATCGGTATCCTTACCTAATACAACATGAGATTTTTGCTTTTTTTTGTTTTGATTTGTTTTTGTCTCACAGTATATGTATCACCATACTGCCCACCCTTAATTAACAGCAGGCGCTCAGGCCCCTCCATGTAGTGTGTCTACAGATCCAATGTGTCCATACACATTTCACAGACAAATCCTAACCCACTGGAATTTTACAGCTGTGAGTCAGTGAAAACAGTAACTCAGTCTAATCAGCAGCTGGCTGTATGCTTATCCAAATGGCATTTGAATACCTGTACCAGCAGGCCCTGGGCGTCATAGGTATTACACCTTCCCTGCCAGGTTTAGGGTGAGTACAGGCAGGAACGGTACTGTTTACAGACACCACAACAGACTATTGTAACTCCGTAGAGGGAGGACATAACCAGGGATGTTAAAATGCCAAAACTTTTGTTTTCAAAGATTCGGTTCTATGAAATCAAGGATCTGATGGAAAATGTGAAGCGGCCCAGAAGGTAAGCCAGACAAACTAACGGCACAGAGTAATGATTTGAGTGATGATTTGAGTAACAATGCTTACTTTTTTTACACTGTTAAATGTGGAATTGTACATTAACCAGCACACATTTTCACTGAATTTGTTTTGCAGAATTGATATTGTTCTTAATCGAAGGAGGCATAAGAAGGACATCCAGTGCCTCATGGTACAAAAAATAAATGATGAGACATGTCCTTCAAAACTCAGGTAGTGTATGTTGCACTATTATAGATATCTCAGTCTTAAGGCTTTTCATTACGGTGAAAATGAATACCCAGATCTCTTGTTATTACAGTTGGCAGACTGACCATAAACGGCACCCGACTCTGGAAAAACTGCTACGGGATAAAAGTAAGAAATGTTACTTTTTGAAAACAATGGGGTGCTTATATTCAGATAACAAGATACCACAGAATAAATGATAAACAATAATATCTGTTGGAAATCATATAATTTGTTTCTGGGTGTGGACAGAGTGCATCCTCATGATTTTTCTAATGAGATTAAAACAACAAATTTAAATCTTCCCCTCTCTACAGAATATTTAGCAGCATTCCGCGCCTTCCTGCAGTCTGAGTTCAGTGAGGAAAACATTGAGTTCTGGCTCGCATGTGAGGACTTTAAGTCGACCGCCTCACCGGACGACCTTCGCTGGAAAGCAGAGGAGATCTACCAGGAGTTCATCCAGCCTACAGCCTGCAGAGAGGTCAGTTTGTCAGTGATACCAGGGCGTTGATGGTCCATGGTGGAAAGAGACAGAGATGGATGAATAGCCAGCAGACAGTAGAAATAAACTCTTTGCCCTTTCGCACGCATACTTAAATATCTAAATATAAATTAGATTTTCCCCAAACCGATATTACAGAAAAAGGGAAAGTATTATTGCACCAGCACAAGAAATGGCACCTCATATCGGCAGGAAGAACGAGTCAAAGATTCACAAAGTGCATGAAGCAATAAAGTGACAACTAAATGTCACAACTTCCCCTGCTCATAGTGTTGTATGCTGTATATTTTTCAGTGTTGGTGCACTGAGGTGAAGATGCATCCTCTGCGTCTAGGGTGGGGTTCAATAGCGTTTTATTAAATCTGAATCTGCTTAACAAATGTAAACCCCTTGAATCTATCAAATCCATTTAGATGTCAGTCTAAAGTCAACATATAGCATTTTTACAGTGAATTTTCTGTTGGCATTTTGTACTGGCTCTGCAAAATAATATGTGTTATATATATGTGTTTGTATCACACCCTTGAAGCACAGCACAATTCTGTGGGTGAAATAAGAGCCATATTTTCAAGCATCTTAATTTTTGGTACACAAATGACCAAGCAAACTGAAAAAATGAGTGATCGTGAGAATAATATGTTTGGTGTAAATGCCACTGTACTCTACACATCTTACAGTGTGTTTTCTCGTTGTTTCCCATCTAGATCAATGTTGACCACCACATTAGAGAGAAGATAAAGAAGTCTTTGGAGAAGCCGAGCCTCTCCTGCTTCGATGAGGCCCAGAAACATGTTTACCTGCTGATGGAAAGAGACTCTTGCCCCAGATTCCTGCACTCAGATGCCTACCTGAGTCTAAAGCACAAATCCAGGACTCTTTGGTACATTTAGCTGAGAAACAAGGCCAACACTGTATCAACACTGCCTTTCTAATCCTCACTTTTTGTCTTTTTTTTCTATTTGGCTGAACTGAAAAGTTATTTCACACCGTATGAGAGGTGGGAGGCAAAGATGGTGTATTGATGAAATGTTGTGGAAAATAGTAAAGCAGGAAAAAACCATGAGAGAAAAGTAATGTGAGTGGAATAAAGGTGCACGTACGTAAGGGAGAAAGAATGCTGTTGGTATGTGTCAGTGCTTTAGATGATGGTGCAGAGTTTAGAGGAGTCTGAAATACTGTATGTGTTAACTGAAAGTCTTAGTAAGTTAAGGTGCAGTGCATAGCATGACGAAAGATACAGAATGATAAATAAATGGTTTCCAGTGTGTAGAATGAAATGACCTAGTTTTCATTAAGAGTTCATCATAAATGGGCATTAAATTCAGAATTTTACAAAATCATGACTTCTTGACCAACTTTGGATACATTTCAGCAGATGATTGTGGTAGTTCCCACTTGTCTATAACTATTCTTAATATTGTGACTATATTTCCATATAGTCAGAATATTTTAGGTGTATATTTATCTGACTGACTGGTCTAACTGGAGGCGTGGATATGGGCATGAGTCAAAAAAAAAAAAAGAGAGAACAGTTTCCACAGCTCACCCAGCAAGGAGATTCTGTTTTTGGTCACATGTCTGATATATCCTCTAATTAGGTGCAGAGATGACTCCACACACCAGCAATAGGGTTTACCAAACTGGAAAAAAGTAACCCTGCGGTAACCCTTGATCCCACTCTGTTCTGTAAATGGCCTTATTCCTAAAAAATGTGCCTTAAAAAGGAGTACTGAGGCAGCTAATAATAACTCAGGGGCTTAAACGACAACACTGGAGTCATCAGACAACCTGAGGCGTAACAGATCAGCCTGAATGTGCTGCCTTGTTAGGGGAATAATCTCATCAACCCACAGACAATGATGGCAGAGATACACAAGTGCTTTACTTAGAGAAACAACCTGAAAGAGTTGCACTTTGGGGAAAGATCATGATGCCTTTCAAGTAAAAGTATTGAAAGTGGAGAATAAGCGTTTTGCATTTCACTTAAATAAAGATTTATGTTTTATGGGTTGTTGTTGTCATGGCCTTCTCTTGTTGAAACTTTGGAAGCTCCCAAGCAGTCTATCCAGGTGTAATGAATGGCATGGTGCAAAAGGAAAATATGAAAAATGAAGTGAGCTCGAATTGTAGTTAAGACCATTCCTTATCACTTTGTGCCCATAAAACACTCGCTGCATCACTCCAGACTTTGGTGAAATAGGAACTGAAGTGCTAGTTTCAGCATAAGTAAGCACTGCATGCTGCTATTCAAATGTTTTTTTTAATCTGATATGGTGGAGAGACAAAAGCCAATGGATGTGGAAGAAGTAAAAATCTTAGTTTAAGTTATATTTTATGGATAAAACTGTGTTACTGCTCTTAGATCTTTTTAGCTGTGTACCTTTACCATCTCTCCTCCCTGTTAACCTCAAACTAGAGCCCAAAGTACATGCGCTACACCCTACAGTTTCACAGAGATCCATCAAAGACGTGTGGAAAACAAACCATGAACTTCACTCATTCAGTAATTCCTGGCAGCCAACTCCAAGGTCCACTTTCTAGCTTCAGAGTTTTCAATCATATGTAATGGTCTTCATCAGTGAATGGAGACAGCGTATGTGTTATGATGTGACCGACGTTCTGTGGTCATATATGGGGGGAGGAGATAGTAAGCCCTGTCGCGGTTCAAGGATGGTCTTTGCCATTTAGTTGAAATGTTTTTGTCACACATACTGTTACCAAGATCAGGCACGAACTCCTGTGCTTAAATCTGACATACCTGTGTTATTACCTTTTTTCTGTCTCAACAAGTTCAACATGATACAAACACAGTTATTATCATTTGATTCCCCACACATCCACACATACTAAATGTAAGAAGCTTTGGATAGGAGCTATAGCTACTGGCTACACAGCTCTGTCTCCATACAAATTACGTCTATATACTACTAAGTTGTTTTGCTAATTAAGTTTTGAGAGGAAATGTATTCATGGACTTCGACAGCGGAGACTGGGGTTTGCATCCTGAATCCCGCCTGTGGTTGGATTTAGGCAACAGAAGGACTAAAACACGTCCTGTCTCGTGCTTCGAGTAACTGCTGGCTTTTTGACTAAGACGACTATGTTTCCTAACCTTAACCAAGTGCTTTGAGTGCCTGAGCAGAACCATGAAAAAGTTCATAATAACGCTATAGTCGCTACGAGCAGATATTGTTTTGTCGGTGAACATTTTACTGACACATTCAGTTCATTTTGTGACTCTTTTAAAAAAATGTCATCATGATGTAGATAAAAACATAGTCGGGGCGTCCTAATATTTCTTACAAACAGTATTTGCTGTTGCAAATTATTAGCACATAAATGTAACTTTTTGGGCTGCAGGATTAAACTATTTGCAGGTATCACAGCAAACAGCTTTGTGAGCTTTTATTATTATGCCGAGCACAGTTATTTCAATGTCAAACTTCAGTAACTGAGTACACTGGGATGTCGGGTTGTTCCTGATAAATGACACAGGTCTCACATCTCCTGCATCACATGGCGCACTATTCTTCACACACAATCTGTCACTGTTTTCTCAAAGCCCAACGGAGTTACCATGGTAGCGAAAAGGAAGTGAGTACTGTCGATGGCACGCTGTTAGTCAAGACAGTCACACTTGGGGAACTTCACTACCAGAGCTGGATGCTACAGGCTAATGTACTGCATGGCACTTTCTATACTGCTGTGTTCCTCCACATAGTAACTGTAGACACACAATTAAATATAAAGGGACAGCTTTCAGTTCACAGTGTTTGGTGACTGTTTGTAACGCCTCAGTACTTATAACCGTGTTTGGGCAAAAGAGGGAGAGCAGCATCAGTGAAGCCAAGCCAAAGGGCAGATTGTAACAGAATGGCCCAGGGCATCAGATGATGAGTGTGACTGACAACCCTAAAAAATGGATACATTCAGTCAGGTTTCTGACAACACAGAACTCCTGTGAAGTATTTTTAATGACCCCCTGAACCCTCTGTCTTTTCTTTTTCCTTCAGGTTTTCTGCCAGAATCTGCTCTCTCTTCTCTGAACCTATTATAACTTCTGTTGGTAGGGAAATTAAACATAACAGAACCGAACTTGGTAGCACTGTATTACATTTACTCATCTTGGTTTGTCCAGTCAAGTAGCTGTTTGAGTATATGAAAGAGCTACATTTGAATCAGTCATTACATCTTCACTGAACTAGACAAAGTATTTCATCTTACTGCAGTTTCAATCAGATCTACTAAAAAGTAGATCTTCTTGGATCTCTATGAGCACTGACCTAGAAACTAGCTGAGCGTGACACCTGCACACCTCTGACGGTAAATGTTCAGATGTATTCATAACACCAAATCTTTCACATGGAAGCCAAACAATGACTCCATTCTTATCTTGTTTTGTCTACCTATGTGGTTCTCTTGTAAATCTAAAGCTGCTTTTATTGACTGATATTTATTAGGGAAGAATGAAAATAAATTGCTATCTTAAGTGGCCAAGAAAGAGCAGAATAATGCGTCTCAAAGTAAAATGTGTATAAACCCGTCTGACCAATGAGAAGTCAGACAGTGTGACACTGTCTGGTCACACGTCTAGCCAAAGCTTAGAGTGGAGCGAGCAGAAGTGGTTACATTTGCAGGGCTTCATCTTTCCTTCTACACTTAATATAGCAGTTTTATATGTGATTTTTACACTGAGTGACAGAACCTCTGTTGGAGCAGTACGCTGTGGTACTGCTTTGGTAGAAGGAAACAAAAAGCCAACAGCGCAGCCTCCGATTCTGAGTTCAATACAAGGCCAACAAAACTATCAAGATTTGTTGACAACAACACTGGCATTTTGCCACCAGGGCTAGCATTTCTAACATAATTACTTTTGGACTAAGATGGCTTATTTGGTGGGTGCCATGTTGCCTCAGTAGTCATCAGCGTAATTGTCAAAGTCAGAAAGCCATGGGGTCAAGCTTCAGCTCTGGTCTTTTCCATGTGGTGATTTGTAGTTGTATTCCTGCACTTGTTAGGACCGCTGTCTATATTCAACACCTAATCCCAGGCCTTAACCTTAATCCTCAACATGATACCTTGTCTATACTGGCCTTGCAGTGAGAGCAGCAC
Source organism: Oplegnathus fasciatus (assembly GCA_003416845.1). NCBI lineage: Eukaryota > Metazoa > Chordata > Actinopteri > Centrarchiformes > Oplegnathidae > Oplegnathus > Oplegnathus fasciatus. The sequence continues at coordinate 1,849,010 of NTHP01000027.1, forward strand.
GTCATTAGCACATGAGCCGCAGTTCTCCATCAGTGACTGCTACCTGGAGAACTGCCCAACAGGCAACATAATTGCAACTAACCATCGAGACAAGATTTTACTGCCACTTTTGTGACACTTCTGTTTGTTGTGATCGTTCTAGGCAAAATGACTGTGTTTCCAGCTTCCAGTCAGTACGCTTCAATTGAAGTGCTTGTCGGATCGTCAACGAGCGTCTGAAACCCCTCCCCCACAACTTTCCAACCAGAATTGGCATTGCCTTCAAGGAGGACGAGGTGTGTTGTTGTCAAAATTTCTTATCACGTCTCGCCCCTCTCTATGACAGCAGGTTTTTCCGCCTGAGTGCGGCCATTCAGAACTGTTCTAAACTTTTCACTATAGACGTGTCTGGACAACACTTCGTACAAACTAGATTGGTTCGAGCGTGCCCCCGCCTTTAAGATAAGATATAATTTCAGGATCGGATGTTGACGTCAATAAATTCCCACAGCTCGTTCTTCGGTTCCAATTATCTACAGCAGCCTCCACTTCAACGCCAGACAAAATATGTCATGGAGCAGGACTCTTTTGAAGGAAACATAAAATGTTAAGGGTCAGTGCTACTAATGCTAATTTCGGCTAACGCTAGTCACCCGCCAAGAAACTGTCCAGTTCACTACAAGTTCTCACAACACAACTCGAGTTCTCTCCAACCCCGTCTGCTCCCAGTCCCTTGAACAACTGACAGGCTCAAATGTAAAAGGCTTTGGTCCCTCAAATGTGTATGAGTCAGTGTTGACATTGGCATCAGGATGCATGTTCATTATTGCAGTAGTTGACCTTGTTGGCCTTCGCTCTGTTATTTCATTTCATGTCACAATTTCTTTAATTTGAGGTGAAATAGACTTACAGAAATGAGTCAGTGTAAGTGTGTATACATATATATTTTTTTCTACTTTCTTCTACTCTAATTTTATAACATATTAACTCCTAGTATTATCTAGTACTATAGTCTAAAATCTAAAAACCTTACTCTTACAGGATGTGAAGGTTGGCAAAATGTCTTCCCTTTCTTGGGTTTTCCAAGCTGCTCTACACTTGTGAGGATATTTGGCACTCAAATAAAAATACAACACACAGACTTATTCTATCCTCCATATAAGGATTTCAGTCAACAATTTGACCATATAGGAAAGTCTCGGTAATAGCACTAACTTTGTGGCTGAAACAAGAGAGCGGTCATCATATGACGTTCTGATAATTTTTCGAACTTCCTGTCGCCTTGCTGAGTCTCTCTGTTGCAACCAATTTGCTGTTTCCTCTTTCTCACATATGGCTGTGTTTGAATTTCCCTTTGCGGGATCGATAAATGATGAAGTCGATGTTTTCTCTCAACGACAGAAAGCCAGAGACTCACGAGACAGAAGAGCTTTCCCCCATTTGTCTTCAACAGGCTTCACTTTCCCAAACAACCAAAACACACAGCATGTGAAGGTCACGATTTGCCTATCACAGTCACTGTTACTGTAATTTGCATCTGTGCGGCCAGACTAAAAATAATGTGAACACAGCATGCTTTCAGCCACAGACAGTGCTGACTGTTTGGCTCATCCAGTCAGGAGGAGGGAAGGATCTGCAACAGCAGAGGGAAAGGAGAAAGACATAATAGGGCGTAAGACATCAAAAGGAGGGAGGCATGCATGCAGTACAATGTGAGAATCTGTTGTTTCTAACGCTGAGGTAGGAGGAGAGGAGGAACAGGAGAAGGAGGAGGAAGGGGTGCTTCCTCTTCAGTCTGGGCTGAGCTGCTGATGCATCCCAGTAGCCTTGGTCCGTAGCAACAGGAAACCTTGGTATAAAAAGCCGCGTCGCAGGGGGAACCCTCCTAAGTGTCTCTCAGCCGCAGCATGACCAGGACCGAGAGCCTGAGAGTGTGGACTTAACAAAACAATGCCCAGCCTAATCGTCGAACCACTCAACACACAACACTTCATCATGGACAGAGATGACAGGAAGAGAAACAAGAACATGTGAGTGAAACTTTTACTTTACCGCCGCGCTGGAGTTTCCAGTAAATGTGCTGACTCGGGACTTGATGAAAATTCTTCCTTTTTTTGTTAATGTATCTATTTCATTTGCAAAGTGATGTTTTCCTTTTTCAGCTCTCACGACAAACCCCTTCAAGCTCGAGAGCACACATAGGAGTATTATATGCTTCATGGTATCTCCTGAAAATAGTTTAAGTTAATAATGTCATCTAACTTTACTACACCACATGCTCTCTTTTCTAATTACTGGCATGCCCAACATGCTTTGACAGATTTGCTCGAAGCCAATTTAACAGCAGTAAATCCTATAGGGATATATTCATGTATTTCTTATCTCTACACAGTGGAAAGAACTTTATGTGCCGACTCCAGTGCATGTTCTCACACTCATCAAGCTCTGAGAGGTAAGGAGACTTATGGAGTGTTTTGCATACGTTTCAGTTTTAAAATAGCCAGCCTGCTCCTATCATTTCCATCTATGGCATCATGAAAGGATTCAAATGAACTAGAGACACCATGTTTGCTTTGGCACAGCATGCACGCACGCCGACATATCCCATGGTTGGACATTTTTGTATGAATTTGATGAGCACATCTGCTGTGCTTTCTTGATTGGACTGCGTCTGTGTCCTCGCAGCCCTTGCAGTTCACCACAGCTTCATTTTACCCAAATTTGACTCCGGTTGAGTAATCTAACTTGCATTCTCTCCCAGCAGGCTAAGTTTAGAAGATACCCAACAATGGTCACAGTCACTGGAAAGGCTTCTCGAGTCTAAATGTAGGTTGCTTCCCCCCCGAGGATGAGAATACTGCTAGAACAGCAAATTATGTCTTTTAGAATGACAGTTTAAAGGGGATAATTGGCTCTGTGTGCTTTCCTCAGATGGACTGGCTACTTTTCGCAACTTTCTCAAATCCGAATACAGCGATGAGAATATTGAGTTCTGGCTCACCTGTGAGGACTACAAGAAGATTAAGTCTTCATTCAGAATGTCCTCAAGAGCCAAGAAGATTTATGAGCAGTTCATCAAAGCAGAATCTCCTAAAGAGGTAAATCCAACTTTGAAACTCTTTACATTCACACACATACACTCCGTCTCTCTTACATGTCCTTACATCTTTAAATACTATTATGTCAGATTGAAAAATGAAGATACATATTAAGCACTGACAGAGTATCAAATGGGAAAAGTGCCTGCTCAAATGCTGAATCTCAGATCTCTCGCTCTTGGCTCAAATCCCCTCATTCCTATCTATCTGCCTCATTCCAGATCAACATTGACTATCACACCCGAGAGCAGATCAAAAGGAACGTCAAGTCTCCCACCATGCACTGCTTTGACGACGCTCAGAAGATAGTTTACGGGCTGATGGAAAGAGACTCGTACCCACGGTTCCTCCGCTCGGACATTTATAGAACTCTCCTGGAAAACCTTGCCGCCGACGCCACGAAGGGATGAGAGCGTGCTCCAGGGGAGAGAGAAAGGACATGAAACCCGTAACTGGAATGTTTGAGCTCCTTCAGGAGGAAGGACTGACAACAAAGAAGGAAGGAGGGTCGACCCAGCGCGCCACACGGACGCATACAGAGGCCTCACACCTCGGCGTCGTCACTAGATCCAGAAGAAAACTGTGCTTTAGTCCCATCGCGGGAGGATCCCCACATCGAGCCCCTCACACCTGAGGACTGTGTAACAAGACGACGAATTAACATGAGCAGCCTTAGTGACAATGACCCTGTAGAGTGTGTTTTCACTGGATGATGAGTACGTGTACGTGGGCGCATTGACCACTTTTGACAATGAATGAATCAGTGGGGCAACTGACGCCCGCTCTGACGGTGGAGCTGCGTAAGCAAATCATGCAGCGGACCTCCTTTGGCCTTCTTTGCAGAGGTGTTTCCTGTGCAGATAAAGATAGAGGATGTAAGATGCAACGGTCACACTCGATTAGTTGTGTGTGTGTGTGTGTGTGTGTGTGTGTGTGTGTGTGTGAGAGAGAGAGCGAGAGAGAGAGAAGAATATATATGGGTATTTAGTTGTAGCTTTTAACTGCCACTGACACAGAATAAGCTGTCGCAATAAGAGTTGGCCAATTATCTAATGACAGCACTAAGGAAGCCAACAAATCCATAGCGGACAGAGGACTCAATAGTGATGTGTCATCCTTAGTAAAGGGTTGCAGGAGGCCACTTAGCTCTGCAAGAGGCATTCTGGGACACTTTAAAAGGAGAGTTGTCTTTTTCTTTTTCTTTTGGATTCGACCGATATGGGGTTTTAAAAACTGATTCTGATATATTTTAGATTTAAGCTACCTATGGGTGATATTTCGTGTCAATATTCGATATATTTAAGGTTGATCATTTTCAAAACAAAAAGTAAAAGTAGTTGGTATTTTCATTTCAATAAAATGCAGGATCAATATTAATATTTCTTATGATAACAAAACATAATCATGCACATTTTGTTTCTGTGGAATCGGAACCAAATTTTGCACTACAGCAACTAACAAGTTCCCATTTTACGGCCGGTGACGTCTAATTTAATTCCTCAGCACACGACTACTGGCCGTCATCTTAGTCTAAACCAAATTCTTAGAGCACTTAAGTATCGAGAGTTGTGATTTTATGTACTAAACTATTCGAGTGGAATTATTATAGATAGAATGTTTCACCTTGCATGATCGGATGTTAAAACTCCTTGTATTCCCTGAGAATATGCCTTGTTATTGCTTTCCAAAGCATGATGTTTGAATGTATTCTTAGGTATTCTTGGGAGTTAATAGTTAAGTTAAAAGTTAAACAGTGTATTATTTATTGGTAATTGTCACCATCTGAGTACAAAGTTTGTTGCAGTGTTGAAGTGCTTGTTAAAATGTTAGTGATTTGAAAGACATTAAATTATTTGAATTGCCGTCTTGGAACAAAGTGAATTTTTTTTTTTACTAACACACACACATAGAGTCTAGTTTTGGCTCTCTGTTTTTTTCACATTGCGGCTTTTAGTGCTATGAAATTTGGCCCTGTGGCCTGTTTGAAGAAGACAGCAACACACTTCCAGTGAAATAGATCTTAAAACATCGCATTAGAAAATTAATGGGATGTTTGCTTAATGATTGTCTGTTATATGTTTAAAGCAATACTCCAGCACATAAGCATGGAAACATAAAGCCTGTGCCAAGTTCTGGCGGGCTGAAGACTTATTTTCACTGTTATGGAGAAGCAACTACAGTGCGGTTGTTGGCAAGAGTTAACACTCCATCCTGTGGATGTGACAAAGTGTATATACAGCATTTTTTTTTTTATAAATAGAGCTCCTGGTCTCTCATATTCAAGCATTTTCAGCACTTTAATCAAGAAACATGGGTTGCCATCACTAAGAAGAGCTCAGTGGCTTTGAATTTCAATTTCTGTTTTCAGACTTTAAGGGAAATAACATCAAAGTAAAAATGATCCCTGTGATATTCGACAAAGGATACTGGGTGCTTGGAGTTTCCTGTTATCCTTTTACTATCACTGAAAGGCATCTGTTGACTGAAAATAAAGTGCATAAGTGATATGCGCTGCTTTAGAAACAGGAAGGCCTGGACTTCCAGTTTCTTATGAAATCAGTCATTGTGAGAAATGAGATTTTCTCTGAAATGTGGCCACACAACATAATGAAACACTGTACTATTCAGCAGAAGTAGTAAGATTTGCTTTTGCCATTTTGTTTATTTTGCTTACAGTCATTTAAATATAAATATAAAAGTCATGTTACTGATTTGTTTAGGGCAGAGATTCACATTAATTGTTACCATCAAACACATTAGTGTGAGTCAGTTTGCCTTGGGGGCAAATACATTGAAAGAAATTGAAATTGTACTTGTGATCAGCCGAAATGCACGTGGCTCAAAGCTGTAGGTTTGGCACAGAGTGGAAAACATTTTGAACAGCGCAGCACGTTAGAGGACAGACTCTATTTTCTGATACACTCGTACAAGACAGTAATGAATGTTTGAGCAAAACTTGTTTAATACTGTTTGGTCTCATTCTTTCTGTCCCTCTCTGAAATACACAAACAAACGCGCGCACACACACACACACACACACACACACACACACTAATTTGAAATATGAGTGAAACAGCCTGACAATGTACTTTCTCTGTTCCTTACTGGAATGCTGTCCAGCTGAACAGGCTTCATTTGAACAGATTAACAAAATTCCCACGGCCTGACACTGCCAGACTGGATGTGAACTAGATGTGAAGTAAATTATACATGCAGATGCTACTAAATACTGCAATACTGCACTTATCTTTCTGCTTCTCAGAAAGTACAATTGTATATTGTATTTTATTCTGAAATGTGCATTTGAAGCTCTCCGTGCTTTGATCGCTGCTGCTGCCATGTGAACTTCAAGGCACTCAATAAGGTGAGTAAAGGTAATATATATCGTTTGTGTTCTCCTCCTCACCCACCAGTGTGTGGGGTTTTTTTTTAGCAAATCCTCTGTTGAGATTTAAAGACAAATTTAAGGTTTACCTCCTGTTAGATGACTGATGCAGTACAGGTTTCACAGTTTATATATTTTGCTTATAATTATCCACACCACCAATTAGAAAAGGACTCAGATGAGGTAAGGATAGCCACGACATTAGCTTATGTGGCTAACAGCTACCTACATCACTTACTCGTCGTACAAATTTAATGGCAACAAAATTATTGAAACATTTCCAGAATCTGTATCTAACCTCCATCTTCCAAATGCTCCAACATTGTCACTCAATTGGTAGAAGTGCATAGTGCACCGTGGGTAGGTCAGGGCGCCTGGGAGATCAGATCATTCCCAACAAAAACAGACTCAGGTCATGCTTGTATAGAGAGTTTGTAAACTTTTGCGCTTGCAATGGGCCAGTCATAAATTGAGGTCATTTTGTGCAAATATTTTCAATGATAAAATAAAATATTACTGATTGCAAATGTTTGGGAGGTTCAATAACCTCTGCTTTCAGACATGTCCGGATGCACAAGCACATGCAACAGGCTTCACATGTTTAGGGACGTGGGATTGGCAGCCTGTCAACACTGCTGCGGGTGATTTACTGTAGTGCAGGTACAATCTGTGATTGATTAAATTGCTCTCCATCATCACCGTGTCAGCTTAATTATGTGCTTGTTTTATAAATACACACTTAGATGGGGCTCTGCTGGCAAAGTGACATATAAGTTGGACAACAAAACAGGGACAACTCCTCACATGTGAGTGGAAACTCTTTGTCAAGCCAAAATGTCACAAAACATCCTTGTTATGCAGTGTATTCTTGTAATTGCTAAGTCTACATTTGTGAGTCTACATGCCTGGAGGGGCGTAGCCTCCATCCACATGTACATAAACCAGTCCTAATGTGTTTTAATCTTTTACGGCGGTGTGGATTCTTCTTCTTCTCTTCTGAAGTCAGCCTCTATTAAAAGGGAGGTTCCTCGGTGGTTAGTGTGTGTGCCAACTTCCACGTACAGTACAATACACACACACACACACCTTCACAGGGTTGGAATTTATCATCTCTCAATTTTGGCCCCACCATTTATTTCATGCCAAAACAGTTGGCTGCAGTTCTCCATACAAACACTTAAGCACGAGTTCAATGCTTTGAAAAGTAAGAGGACTGATGTTTTGAGCTGTTTACAGCCTCCCTTTGCACACCACCTCAACCTAGGAAATCATGGAAAATAACCCTGCTTGTTCTAAACCATGTGCTATTTTTGAATGTGAATTACACAAATTTCCAGCAGCAAGGTGTCAATTACAGTTTGCTTTGAAGCTCTGAAGTATATATTTTCAAAGAAGCCATTATACAAAACATTTGATGGGTGATTTGATAGCTTAGTTGGTACATGTCTGTTTGGTGAGGAAAAAGCGGTCCCCCTATCAGGTTTCAGGATTCCCTGGAACACACCACGGCTCGGCTGGCAAATCTACAGTTTTCGTTTTGGCCTTGTTGTCCACAAATGGCTCGTCATTGCTGGCTGTTTGAGAAAGGACAGGGAAATCCACCAGTCACGTTTCCCTCTGCCTCATGTGGACAAGAAAGGCGAAAGTATGAATAATGCAGCCACTTTTCAAAACGTCCATTCAATTAATGTAACTGTAGCAGCTGATGGTTTTGTATGTGAAGCAGTTTGCTAATTCCAACTGGCCGGAGCCACCGGGAGAGAAGCCAAAGGCAAGGCCAGAAATGGCTTGGTGGAGTGTTTTCAGCTAAATGAGCAACTGTCCTCAGCACATGAGAAGTACCTTGTGGCAAGAAATTATTGCTACTTTATGCCCTTACTTAAATTTACTTCAGTGTAATCCACATAATGTCCCTCCCAAAGCGCACAGATGCCTGGCAGCCTGCAGTACTTGTCCATCATTTCTGATATCAACAATAAAAAACATGCATTTGAAATGTCTACATGCAGCCAGAAGTCATTTAATTTGAAGAGGTTTAGGCCAGTGTTGATTCATAAACTGGAATGTAAAATATATACTAATTAATCATTAAATGTACTTGCTCTGCTGTCTTTCTGGTACACTGCCTTCCGACACTGCTATATAGTCTAGACGAAGGCTAGACGCTGACAAGAAGGACGCGAGAGAGCTCAGGGTTGTTTTATAATATAAGTAGTCTACTCATATATAGATAGCCTTTTGAGGCAAGGCCAGAGGAGAACACAAAAGCCACAGAACAAAAGAAGAGGATGAACTCTATGTTTTGAGATTGTGTGAAACTCAACATTTTGAGAAATGCACTCATTCATTTTATTTGCCTAGAGTGAGATCATGAGATCAATACCACTTTTACACTTAACTGTCCATTAAGTATGAAGCTAGAATCAGGAGGCAGTTAGCTTAGCTTAGCTTAATTTACCTTAGCATGAACACTGTAAGAGAAACAGCTAGCTCAGCTCAGCTCTGTCCAAAGTTAAAAAATTCACCTGCCAGCACCCCTAAAGCTCTTGTATCTTGTTTATTTAATTCCCACAAACGGAAATGTAAAAATGACAAGTTATATTCACATTCTGTATTTATTCAGCTATTTCTGTATATTTACAGAGTTGTTTCTGTTTCCACTCTTTATGCTAAGCTAATCTTAACATCTTCCGGCTCTAGCCTCATACTTAACAGATATGAGAGCGGCAACATGCTTCTCTTCTAACTATCTGAATCAAAGCATACTGTATAAGTGGATTTCCCAAAATGTCGAGCTGTTCCTTTAACCACATTACAATTACTGACAGAAATAGGACTAACTGCACAGTGGACGATGTCAGTCAGTCTTCTGTGCCGTCAGCTGACTTCACCTTGTATGTGAGTGGATGCTGACTGTATAGGCCTTGTTTTTGTATTTAGGAGTAGTTGGGTTTTTTACATCTCTGGACTGGCTATGTACAGGTTTGTACTGTATTAACTAAGGAAATGTTTCTGTGTTCACTGGTGTAGCATTTCATTGGCGTCACAGTGAATTTTTACTGGCTTTGGTGGTCCCCAGAGCAATATAATATCCTCTTATATTTCCTTTTCTGTATGTTTTTATGGGTGTGATCTGTCCTTTATGTGTTGTTGACTGACCACATTTCCCCCTGTGGATCAATGAAGTTTATGTTTTACCACTGTCAGTGGCCAACTATGATTTGTATCACTGTAAGGTGTAAGAGGATGAAAAATTATTGAATGAATAAAGAAATAAAGAAATAACGATGTGTACAGTGGTTACATACTGTGACCACCGTAGAACTTAGAGCGCGCTGAAACTTGCATACCCAGCCAGCTAGGAAAAACATTTTCCTGCAATTGAACCTTCATTTAAGACGTGCCATGACCTGATTCTGCATCCACCGAGTGAGCCATTATTTCAACTTTGGTCTCTTAACAGGCTCGGTATGCTTTGAAAAGTGGCAAAGGTTTTTGTTTTTTTTTGCTGCCTGCTGCAACACCAACACAACCCGACATAACAGAACATGTATCAGTCAACATGGAGACGTGTTGCCATCCCAGGACCGAGCATTGCCCAGGGCAGGGAGATTAGTATTTACTGTTCCTGTCTTAGCCTGCCCGGCATTGTAAAGTACAGGAAAGGGAGGTCACAGTCAAGTCACAACACACAACCATTCACCACTGCTGGTTTCAGTGTATATGTACACAGGAGGAGGCCAGAAGGAAATAGCACTTAGGTCATCGAGGTATCAACCTTCGCATGACCATTACAAAGACACACACTCACAGACTGGTAAGTAGGTGACATACTCCACCACATACTACATACCAATAGTATACAGAATGTATACATACTGATATGAAATTAATTTAGTTAATGTCAAAACTTGTGCCGACAGACATCAATCCAACTCCGACTTTGGAATGACACAGACAATAAAACTTTAAAAAAAACTCCAGAGACTTATTTTAATCCTTTCCTTGTTCGTTTTCTGTGGTCTTCCTGGAGCTGTCTCTCCGCCCTCTACAGTTAGTTTTCATTTCATTTCTTTGTACATTCCAGTATGGGACAACAGGGCCAATCAAAAGCACACTTTGTGTGCCCGTAACACACCTAGTAAGATCACTCAGTTCCTTCTCTAACACAGTGACCTCTGTATTTTAGTGGCTATGTAAATGGAAGACGCGGGAAGTTAATGGTGCACATGGGGCTCAGTTGTCATGTGGCACAAGACTGTGAGCACCCCCGTGTCCAGTGCAGGATAAAGCACCACACCTGAATAGCCTGTAAGAGGACGGAGCCTTTACTGTAAAAGTAAAAAATACTTCTGCTACTACTCTTTCATCCACTGCCTCTTACTTTCCATCTCTCTCAAGTTCAAGCATTAAAAAAATACACGTTTTCTGAAAAGAATATACCGCACTGTATTGATTAATTATAAATAATCGAACACAATATTAGTTTTATCGGTGAAAAACACATCGTAACAATTCAGTTCATCCTAATGGCTAAGAGAGGTTTAACAAGGTGTTTCAGGGCAACCCATCCAGCTCTGACCTGGTTTGCAGATTGTACGTGTAGAGATCATGCGCAGCTGTCCTGCTGGGGTTTTATCCCACGTTTATTAGCTGAACTTTAATCAGGAGTTATAGACTTTGCTCTGAAACTGACTTTCCATTTTGGCAGCAGTTACTATCCATTGCTTTTCTTTAATTTCCTTATACCTCCTAATTGTTTTGAGCTGAGTGCATGTGCAGCAGCCAAAGTGGTTCATATGGGTATTTTCTACAGTCTGTAGTATATTATATAGTATATAATTTATATGCTTGCCTTGCAGACATACAGTATGCTCCTGCTAAAAGTCAAGCTGATGACCTCTCTTGACACCCATGGTTCTGTGCACATCTTTCTTTAAGGACTTCAAGCTTCATGCACTTGGCTTTGGTGGTAATAGCCACTAAGCAAAAAACAAAAGCCCACAGACGGGTTAAGAGTGCAGCCAGGCTTTATGAATACCACAACTTCCAAACACAAAGAGGACAAACTCTGCGAGCCAGTGCTGGGAATCACCTTCTGCGTAAGGCCCTCTGTGGTCAGACCTCGTGCCTTAGTGGAAACTTGGCTCTGCTCTTCATCCACTTCTAAACAGACGGCTGCTTACACACAGTCTGCACATCATAATAAACACACGAGGTGAACGCCGTGTTTTCACCCAGCAGAGCTCCAAACTGGTGCAACAGAGAGAGGGTGGCTAGTGACAATCACAACACAACACAGCAGGTGACGCAGATGCACTATAGCACAGATAATCGAGAACAAACTGTGATTGTTCTTTACATATGTGCGGCCTGTTCCTCTACAGCAATGCCCTTTTGGTGTTTCTGGGATATGATGTCAAACTACATTGTTACTGCAATAAGGAGTTCACAGTGCATAAATGGTAGGTTTCTCCAGCAGAGACTGACAGGAAATTACTTTCAAAACTGTTTTCAGTGTTATCCAGTTTTTGGTCAAGCTAACCAGAGCGGGCATTCATCACATGTTGCACATGTTTTCTCATGTTTAACTTTTGCACTTATGTTACTTAACTGCTGCAAATATTACACCACAACATACACTGTATTTATTTTTAATCACCATTTATTTTGGGCTTGTGTTTACCTTTCCACTGAAGTGTCACGCAGACAAATTGTACCTGCAGTACAACGGAATGACAAACATTTTCATGAACACAGCTCTGTATGCAAACAGTGACTGAATGGAAACATAGCATGGACGGTGCCAAGTGAAGACGGTGTGAGTTACTCATCTGCTGTGCAGAAAAACCAGATCTGCAGGTTTAGCTGAACAACGATTACGCATTTGATTCGTCTGACACCCTGCTGTAAAATATGGAAAGTAACATAGTGCTTGTGTATTGTACATACAAGGATATGCAGGTATGTACATGACATCTGGCACATTTAGGTAATTAAGTTGATCACCTGTACTTTAATCAATGTAAACTGGTCAAAGATCTATCCGAGAATATATTTTAGACAGCTGACAGGTATTTAGTTTGCTCCTGAAAAGCAATAGATAGATTTAGCTTCACCCTAGTCCTAGGGTGAAGCTAAATCTATCTATTGGATCTACAGTATATCATTATATAGATTTGGGTCCATTAATCAGTATTTTTTTTTATCACAAATAGATCAAATGTAAAGAGAAAGTCACATGTAGTGGTGAACCCACAGAGAATCCCCCGATTCTGCAGCTCTATGGCGCTTGTTAGCACCTTCTGACTCTTTGGTTTGGTTTTGAGCTCTCATTACTTCCATTTCCAGCAGCAGTGAGCAGCTGTTTTTAGCACAAAATAAACCAAGATAAACCAAGGAAACACTACTTGTCCAGCACAAAACAGCAGACACAGTTACTGTAGTGACTAGCTGGTGAAGAAAGTCGAACAGCTAGCAGACTCAAACAACCAAAAGGAGAGTGAACAGTGGATTTATATTTGTCACTTGAACAAAAGAGCAAACTCAAATGAATGCTAAAACTGCTAATGTTGCTCCGTGTCTTCGTCGGCCATAAGAGCTTCGGCGATGATATGTCCAAAGTATGTATTTTCAGCTTGTTGTGAGTTCTTCAGCCTCCAAGTGGCCAAAAAACATCAACGCTGCTTTAACGATACAAAAGACTTTTACAGGTCGAGGTTGAAACGGAGTTAGAAACCTGGCAGTTACATTTTTTAGAAGCCAGGTTACGTAAAACTAAGGTGACGAAGATTTCAGACAGAGCACCAAACTTGCGTTTGCGTCAGCTAATCAGCTGTTTCATTCATGCTTTTCAGTCTCGTTCATCAGCTGCTTGGCTACCAGCTGACAAGTAACATCCAGTCGTATTCACACCACACAGTCTATGATTCATAAAGGCGTACAAGGCGGCCTTGATAACCCGACACGTCTCACTATCACTGCTGATGCCCTCATGTCAACGCACTTGCTGCCACAGCTCCCTCTGACCTCCTCCTATGGTGCTGAAGCTTGTGGTATTGTTGACTTTAATAAGGCCTTCCGTCCGTGCATGTGTTTGTTGACGCGGGATCAGTTCTCCTAGCAGCAACGGATTCTTTGAGCTCCCTCAAAGAGCAAAGCTTTTTCCGCCAAATCTTACTGTATAACTCTTTGCTATAAATGGTCAATTCCCTGAGTGAAGTGTTGCTGACTGACTGAACTACATTTCAATGAGAAGCACGTGTTAGCTACATTCTGAAATATAGTTGAGGTGCTGTTGAAACAAGTTAACCTAGATGTCTACAAAACCTTCACTTTTCAACCAAATGTATTCCAGTTTTACCCCTAAATGCACTGACATCTTTTGACCTAAAAATCACCACGGGACTTGCCTACCAATGACGAAACAGGTTGATTCTATCAAAGTTTTTTATAAACCAGTTAATATGAGAGGAATGTAAAACAATGCATTCAGCAGTGCCCACATTTCCTTTTTTAAATGCCCTATAAAGCTAAGAGGATATTGCATCATCATCTTTGTGCCAACCTGTCATATCTCGACATGCCATCATGACAACAGCATTGCTTCACGGATCCACACCCTGTGTGAGTAATTCACTGAACATGTCCACCGTGTGTAGTGTCGCAATGTCACAATGAATCAATTGTACATCAGAGATTGTCACATGTGAGGGACATGAGTTCCTGGCGACAGGAAAGGCACTTTTATGGCTACGTGGTTTGTATTTCTTTCGTTTGAGAATATACTTCAAATTGTAAAAAATGGGTTAAACAGGTAGAAAGTAAAAGTATTAATGCCTCGGAGGCTTTGTGAATGTGTCTGTATGCAAATCACAGAGCAGCTGCAAACAGCTGCAAAATGTAAAAGAAGAGAGAAAAACACACAAGAAAGGAGAGAAAAGTACAATCGCCCCCCGACAGAACTTTATTTTAGGAATAAGGACATAGAGTCGGCCATGTACGTCACATCTTGACCTTACGCTTAAAAATGGAAGCCCACAGGATACTCAGGGAGGGAATGTTTATGCAGTGACAGCCTATCATTGCCTCGAGCCTCGAGAGTCATACCGGAGCAAGTCACTGTTTACACAGGAAGAGCCAATCACGTTAAAGACCTGTCATTCCAGGCCCGCCTCCCGCCCCGGATCGTGGCTGGAAGGAAACTATAAAGTTGCCTGACAAGTCAAGAGGGAGAAGGAGAGGAGATTGAGCCATGAGAGAGAACCTTGTCTGTGTGTCACCTCAAAGCATGGCGTTCACTGACTGTATGAAACCCACTGACCTGTCCACAGAGAAGAAGGGCATAAAGTAAGTTAATGTGGTGTTTAATAGGAATGTTTCTGGTTATGACGACCTTGTAAAAGATATTGCTCAGAATTACACTCTGCCATGAAACACTGATGACTGATGAGTTTTTCTTCTTTCCAGGAGGAAAAACTGGAGAAACAGAATAGGATTTCTCTTGAAGACAAACTCTTCCCTGTCGATATTACAAGTAATGAGGAACAGATCTTACAGGTAAGACCTTTTTATTTTGAGGATTATGTTATGCATTACATCTGGTTTGTGCTTCATGCTGGCTACAGTTTATTTAGTTACTTTTTGCTTTTTTTAAATCAAGTTTTATATTTAGTCTAATTTAACTTATTTTATTCAACTTTATTTCTTGTCTTTCAATTTGGAGCTATGATTTTATGCCTCAAATAAACTAATCAAGTCTAAATGAAATGCCCATGACAGCATGGACAGACTGCAAGTGAAGTGAAACTAAAATAATAACATAAATAAATGATGCAATGAATTCAATGGAATAATTAGTTTTTGCAATATAGTATTGTTTTAGTAATACCAAATTCTTGGCTAATCAATTAAGGATTCTGCAGTGTTGCTTTAATCTTGCATTTAAAAGTAGCAGTTGCCTCTACTATAATTATCTCTAATGCGATCTGTGTTCTCTACCCTCAGGCCAACAGCTGATGACGTGAACCAGTGGGCGCAGTCACTTGACACACTACTCAGTCATAAATGTAAGTCACTCACCGCGCTGTTGGTCGCGCGATTACATAAAAGAGTCTCAAAGGTCACACGGTAACTGTGCGCTGAATGAAGGCAGTTTATTGGCCTCAATAAAACAAAGGCCGTAATGGCTTTGCACTTACTTTGCCTTGCGTTAATGGGCAAACAGCGAGTGGATGTGTGCCTTGGCTTATGTTACCGGCCTTGTCTTTAACAATGCTGCTTCTCTTTCCCCACCCACAGATGGGAAAGCTGCCTTTTGTATCTTCCTGAAGTCTGAGTTCTGCGAGGAGAACATTGAGTTCTGGACGGCCTGTGAAGATTTCCGGAATCACACGTCGCACAAAGAGCTGGCGTCCAAGGCCAACAGCATTTACGAGGAGTTCATTAAAAGTGAAGCTCCCAAAGAGGTAACAGCTAACAGATGCCATTATAGCATTTGCTGTTAATCCAAATAAATGAGTTTTTTGATTAGTTTCTTCCAACTGGGTTTTTCATCAGAATTTATGTACCTTCAAGATTTATAAATACACAAGATATTCTTTGTTAAAAATGGATGTCAGAGGCTCATAATGGCTGTTTCTTTGGTCACAGATAAACCTGGATTTCCACACCAAAAATGCTATCACCGAGAGCCTCCATGAGCCCACTGCGACTAGCTTCCTGGCAGCTCAGAGGAAAGTCTACAGCCTGATGGAGAACAACTCCTACCCCCGGTTTATCCACTCTGACCTCTACAAAGAACTGTGTGAAGCTGCCAGGGGAGAGGGCAAGCACATTAAGTCCTAGTCAAACCAGACACCCAGTCCTGAAGTCATTTGTTTACCGCTGTGACTGTGTGAATAGACCGCTGATTATGTTCATTCCGGGCACCGCCTCGGGATAATAGACCCGAATGCAAATCCTGAGCATAAACATTACCGGCGAGTGTGGAAAATGCAAAACTGAAGCCATTTTTATTCCGTCCTGCTGAGAGCTTTCAACAATGAAGTTGGGGTGATTAGGCTGGATGCTATATGCTGCTGCAGGCAGAACACAGAGCATTTCTAACAGATGGGATTAAGGTTACATTTTCTTCACTGGGCCATTACCTGCACTTTCTTTACTACGCTATTAGAATTTGGTATTTTCAGCAATGATGCAATTCGAGAAAATGGTGTTGTAGTGCAAATGCACTGAAAGCTGAGAAGACTGTCGATGTCTGTCAAAACACTTTACGCTTAACTCTTACCGACAGTGCTGTTAGAATGTATTTATTTCTTTACTTGAACACTGTACAGCTCTCACACACACAGGACTTCCTATGTGACCCTGGTTTTCACTGCCATGGTGCTCTGCTGGACTCGCATCTGTTTACACAAAAAGTGCAATTTTAATTTATATAACAATATTCACAATTTCCACCGAAGACTGTGTTTGGCCTGAAATGAGAAGTGAGAGTGTTATGTATTGTAAATGTTGTGACGTTGCGTGTGTTGAATGTGAAGTTTGGGGCAGCTGGACTGCTCGAGAAATAAAATGTATTCTCCAATTCTGAAATGTCCCCGATGCGTTTATTTCTGGTATTCAATGCAAAAAAGACTTTAAGTATGGACGTTCATTGTTGACATTTGGGAACAGTGTACGGAACCAAAATACCAACTAAAATTTAAGCTCCAAAGATATTAATAGATTTCGAAATTTTCATCCACATCTCACAGTCTAGTTTACTCCCAAATCACTGCTCAAATGTCTACATTACTGCTTCAGTGAATACTGAACTTAAACCTGCATTAACTGACTTTTTGGCCACTAGGGGGCAGCGGAAAACACAAGCTATTTACACAAAGCTGACATATCTTTTAACCTTTTAAGTCCATGTGGCTGCGTGTTAGCAAACAGTTGCTTGTTTACACATCCAGCAGATACAGAACGACATTATCATTCATTTGGAACGTTTATTGCCACCTGGTGAATTTACATAAGTCCAACATACAGTCTCCTATTAACTCTCTATTGGTCTCTATCAACTCGTAAAGAAATATGGCTCTTTAGCTGCAAAATGCTCCGCCATGTTCCCCAGCTAGTTGCTATCTGTGTCTGTCGTTTGGTGCTGAGCAGGTGGGGTACAGAGGGTTTGTCCGAGCATTTTTACTGAAAACTGCCGCCTGCTGCAGCTGGAAACGATGTCAATGAGGCCAATGAAAGGGAATCAAAACAGTGAAGTTGGGGGCGGTAAAACCAAAACAATGACTTAAAAGATGCAAAAAGCTCAGAAGAGAGGAGAGAACTGCAGAGGAGGGTGGTAATTTTCTGTGGCTGCGTCACTACGAGTGGCCCTTTCACATATCTGTAGTTATCTGATTGGCTGTTAATATCAAAATACTGATTAGAGCAGCTTTAAATAGATGTAAAGAAAGAAGAACATGTACTGACTGTTATCTTGAATATCAAAACTTGAAATGATTGAATGTAAATGTCATGCACTCTGGGTGTTTGGTTTAACAAAGAGGCCGACATAGTTTCAGAGGCAATGTGCTGGATGTTCAGTTGCACAACAAAAACAACATTCCTACACTTTTTGGAACATTTCATTCCTCTTTGTGCCGCTGCTGAGGGTCACGTCATCGCAGCGCAGAGTTCCCGTACTGTAACATTGTTTAAAGTTATAAGTGCAGGGGAGAGAACACCTTGACTGACAGCAGAGAGGGTCCTCCTCTGTCTGCTGCGTGTCTGCTCTCTGATACAGACGCCGTTTCCAGCCGTGAACTCACAGTAGAGGCTGACAGTGGCCAGACACCCGGACGTTGCTCCTGGCAGGCTGACAGCTCCCGTGGCCTGCTGTCCTGGTGTAATGAGATCATCTTTTACACCAGCAGCTCTCCAGAACCGTATGCTCTGGTGGCCTGCAGGTTAGAGGAGCAGATTTGTGACATTAATGCTACGAAACCCAGACTGGATGGGAAAGTATGTGGGTGCAACTGTATTAATTAAATGATATTTTCTTTAATACTGGAATTATTATCATCTTACTTTCAGCCACGCTAGCGGCACGGCTCTAGGGATCGCAATGTCGGTCAGTCGGTCCACCACTGAAGTGAAATAACTATTGGGTAGCCTACCACAAAATTTTGTACAGACATGGTGGGTCATGATTCCCAGAGGATTAAGACTACTCACCTTGGTGAACCCTAGACATTTCTTCTAGCGCTTACATGAGGTTGACATTTGTGGTTTTAAGTAAAATGTCAGCAGCTATTGGATGGATTACCATTAAATCTGCTACAGACGTCCATGCTCCCCTCAGGATGAACTGTAATAACTTTGGTGACTCCTTAACTTTTCATATTGGCCATTATCATATGAAACTTTGACTTTCACTTTGTCCAGTACTTTGGTTTATGACTAACGACATTGCCATCAGCCTTAGCTGTACTTTGTGTTTAGTGCCAATTAGCAAATGTTAGCATGCTAACATGTTAATGGTGACCATGGTAATCATTATCCTTGCTAAAACATCAGCATGTTAGTATTGTGATTGTGAGCTTGTTAGCATGTTGACATTAGCATTTAGCTCACAGCTGTGCCTAAGTACAGCCTCACAGGGCTGCTAGCATGGCTGTAGACTCTTGGTTTGGATTACAACCCCTCATGGCCCGATTTCTGTACATGTGTTTCACACCTATAGCAGGCCTGGCAGTCAAAAGGGAGGGGATTTATCCCTCAGTCGCCTCACCCAAGGTTTCTTCCATATTTTTTTCTGTAAATGCTAATTATGAAAACCTATTAATCATCTTTATCAAAAAAGCCAAACATTCGCTGGCTCCAGCGTCTTAACTTTGCTGCTCTTCTGTTTTATATCATTGTAAAATTGAATACTTCTGGGGTCTGGACTGAAAACAAACAAGCAATTTCAGGTCATCTTGAGTTCTTTTCCTGACATTTTAATAGACTAAATAATTAATCAGAAAAAGAATCAGCAAGGAAAACAATTATTTTCAGCCTAAATGCTAATGTTATTTTTCAAGGACTTTTTCCATGTCTGGGTATGGAACCGCTGCTTTTATGGGCCCCTAAAGCCGCTTCAGACACTGGACGTGATAATGAGCTGTATAAATAAACTTCCCTTGACCTTCAAAGTAGGCCTTCGCAGCACACATTCCGTTACGCAGCCGTCTTTGGCTATTTTTAAGACTTTAAGAATTCTTTTTCTAGCATCTGCGCTCGCCTACCACACCATACATTCAATGTTGTGTGACCTCAGCCAAATATAAAGGATAAAAGAGCGATGAAAAGACAATGTGATAATTACTGTGTTTGATGACAAAGCATGTAGTGAAGTAGTGAAGGTATTTCATGAACGCCCTGCAGAACTGGAACACTGTCACCGTGAATACTTTTTGTTTGCTCATCCACGTGGCTTGACCTCAGATAGGATAATAAAACAGACACACTGTTCTCTCTCTCTGAGCTGGTAGTAAAACCTGTGGGTTTTCATTTGTTGCCATGAAAGATCTTGGCAACAGACTACTGGGATCAGATCCAACGAGCACTTAAGGTGTGTATGTAAACACTGGAGCCAAAAATAGAAAAGGGCCACGTTCTACTTTGGTCGGCAGGCTGCTGATACTTCAGACTACGCATGACTGTGAAGGCACGCTGTGTTCAAGCATAGCCCGTAAGTCAGCGAAGTGTAGTTTCTTTGTATAGTATGAAATGGAAGTTGATTTACAGGACAAATCACAGAGGTCGCTACCAGACTCCCATGTTCAAAACATCAACACACTGCTGCGGGACGCTATCCAAAAAACACACGAGTCACTAAACTTGTACTAGTCGTTTCTTAATGATGCACTTATAAGGACTTTGCAGCTCGTCAGTGTGCTCCCATCAGGTCAAACAGCTGAACACAGATTTGAATGTAAGGTTAAAATAAGTTTTTAAACTGATATTAATCTGATCAAATACATACTGCAGCTTCACAATGGACAAAAAAAGCCTTTTGAAATGTACTATAAACACAATCCTTGGTTTTCCTCTCCTTTACCAGTAGGTGGTGGCAAAGATCTACCACTAAGTCTGACTACTCAGTGGATTTATCTCAGTGAGGAGCATTTAGACAAAAATATCTGCAAGACAAGTATATAATAATAATAATAATAATAACAATCGGGTCTGGAAATCCATTCATGAAAACACCAATTCACAAACATCTAGACATTTTATTATGAAAATAAGACAGAACATAATTTGAGCACATTTTTCCTTCTATCATGCATTAGAGCTGATGGACACACATGGAGAGAGCATTTTGCCGGACAGTCTCTCTGCTACACCTGCAGTGCAGTTCATAATGTCTGGATGGTTTCACAGGATGCCACAGCGAGGAAGTGCTGCAGACCATCCACGGTCATTAATATGAATATGACAGATGTTGTACAGTATCTGTATGTGGCTCAGTGATGAAATAGTGACTGTAGGATTCTGGATGTGTGTGTGTGTGTGTGCTTAGAGGCTGTTGAAGTGTGTGTCGTTGTTCACTTGGCCTCCTGGGCTTTTTTGGCGCTCTGTTTCTCCTTCGCCTAGTGAGAAAAACCCAGAGACATCATTTTTATTATTGCCCAGAATTTACACAGGAATTAGTAAAGAATACAGTTTTTATGACTCTTAATCACCAAATCTGGGAACACACTCTGCAGACATGTAATTTTAATTACTGTAATTGATTAAAACATACCTAAAGCACTGCAGAACAAAAATAACTCTTACGTCTTATTCATGAACCAGGCACTGGCATGCCAGTGAGACGTTACGTCTGCACTCTAGTGGACAGAATAAACACTGAAGCTCTGGTTTTCTAAGCATCACTGCAGTGATCAGCGTTTTATTGTTAAAGAAATGCCTTGGCCATTTCGTTATGTTTGTTAATTATTTTTCCTTCCCGAGACCCTTCACATTAATCAAACTTTTTCATCATTTGTCCATGAAAGTCCCTAAAAACTACTTGTTGGTGGCAACCAAGATATCTCATTAAAAATAATGCATGTTTGATGAGGAGGGATACCCATGTTTCAAAATGTAAAAGGTACTTAAGTATTCCCAGAAATGCAGGCACTGCCAGTAAATAGGGTTGTGGAAAGCCACAGAAAGAAAAAAAAAAAATTACCTTCTCCACCAAAGGTATTAACTGCTGGTACTCTGCCAGTGTCTTCAGTAGCTCCATGATGAAAGGAAGGTAGTTGTGCTTTCGTCGAATGTTTTCAATCTGTGAGTAAACACATAAATCCAACAAGGGAGGGAAAACTGGGCATGACTGATGTGTACGAAGGAAATGAACAGGACCTCCGTGTTTAAGTACATTCAGAGGTGGCTGAAAACACTTTTTCCCACAGGAAAACATAACATATGCGCTGTAGTCTTATAGGCAATTTCCCTGTATTTATTTATTCACAGTGAATGTCACATGAAATACAGCATGCACTTGTAAGGAATGTGGTGTTGAGAAGAAACCCACCTTATATCTTTTAAGTTTCTGATTTTCCTCTTCAATAAGGAGCTGGTACTTGGCAATCTCTGACTGGATGGAGCTAAGAAATGTGCTGCTCTGGTCTGTGTCCATTGGTTCATCCTGGGAACAGAAGGGGAAAAACAGGCTCAAAATAACCAGAATATATATCCTGAACAATTTGGGTGGAAAAATCAGCACGTGATGACTGGACAGTTAGTGAAGAGACTTCTTGTGTTGATTAAACTCTAGCGACTCACATAATTCCAATACCAATTTAATTGCTGGGTTTGTTACACCTGTGCAAGGCTCGTTTAAAGCCAGCATAAGGACTTATGCATAGTACGACGGGAAACTCAAGTATATATGTCTGAGTTTCATCAATAAAAACAGAATAAGGCAATAGTAAATATAACGCAATAAGCACAAATACCCCATTCCTTAAATATGTTTAATATACACGAGGGTTAAACATTAAACCTTGTTTTTGTTGACCTCCAAATGGGTTGTTTCACCTTGCCACAGTAATGGAGGTGTGTAGTCAGGGTGTGATCAGTATACCTTGACATTACTGTTAGGTGTGGTTGGTTGAATGTGTAATAAAACACACAACAACACCCAATAATGATGCTGGGTGTGGCATCAGGCGCAACAGACAAAACAAAGATTTTTAGCTCGGGTGATAAATAGTTGTGAAGTCCACGACAGAGGGGCTGAAAACTACCATTCAATGCAACACATATCAAAAAGGTGTACAGACGTACATTTTGAAAAAAAAAAATCCTTGAAATTTATAAATATTCCTTGATTTTTATCAATTGTGTACATGTTGCAACTCAGTGACAGATTGCACCATTACACTACATTTCAGCAAAACCGGATCAGTTGTATTCGACACATCATGTGTGGTGGACATAACGTACCGAACATGACAAACACATTAGTGGATGGAGTCACAATCAAAACCCAGCACTGTTTTTTGTTTGTTTTGGGTTTTTT
>NTHP01000027.1:1884088-1897656 GCA_003416845.1 Oplegnathus fasciatus
GTGTGAATGTCCCAATTGTCTGTTTCGGAAAGTTACAGAAATGGTCAGACACAGCCCCCCCGATCCGACATCGGAAAAGGGTGTGAGGGGGGAGTCTTTTTATGTGTGAAGAGTGAGAGCGAAGAGTCAGATTTCCCCTCACTGTCTGACACAGTCTGCTCCTCCTCTTCATTCCTGTGGAGAAAAAAAACATGATAAATCACACGCCACATGACCAAACCTTAATGATGTTGGTTCTGATTCATTCAAAACAATGGAGGGTCTTACAAGCATCCACAGATGGCTAATCTTTTAGGATTAGGATTTACTTTTTTGGGAAGTATTTTGACATCAACGTGATCATTTTGTATTATAATGAGGTATTTTCTACCTTTTTTAAGTGGTTCCTATAATTTGATGTAAGATATTCAGCATGTTGATCAGGCATTTGAGAAAATAAATGGTCCTCAGTTGTTGTATCATTTTATATCTGTCATCTCGACTTATGAGATCAGAAAGTGGTGAGTCTTCAGTTTTTTGCTTTCTCAGTTTCTCTGCACATGGTTATATTCTATATTCTCTACAGTTAGCAGTTGCTGTAGGCCAAGCAGCCTGATACTAAAGAAAAACCTCAATTGTAGTCTCCATTGATCAAAGCATAGCTCTTGGCCATAGCTTGATTGAGTGCTGTGGAGTTTCTGCTTAACAGGCAATTGGCAAAGTACAATATAACTCATTTTTAGTCAGTTCATCAATAAGCTAACACTAAAATCTATAGCACTTATCATGCGGATAAGTAAAGTGTGTGTCACTGTGATTTTTCACTCCATGTGAGTTTCAGTCAGGAATGGAGCTGAGCTGCAGCCAGACTCCTGATTTTTATGTGTTGAGAAAACTGTCAGTCAGGGCTGGCTGCAGTCAGGATGGCCTGGGTTGATTCCAAGTCTGCTTAAGTCCAGGTCCAAAGGGGTCAAGACTGAGCCAACACCATGGCCAAAGAAAATCAGGACCTATTAAAGCCAATAAACTGTACTGTAGGGTTTTTCCAAATGTAAAAATACTATTCAACTCTGCCTTAATCCATATTTTTGATAGAAACATTCAATTTAATCACTCTACTAAAAGCATTTTTAACACTGATTTGGTTTTATAGCCACAAATTAACTGTATGGTTCAGCCATTTCTAGCAAAAATGTTCTTTCTATGACAAACATAGAAAGTTAGCAACTAGCCAGTGAAGAACAGAGTTAAAATGCTGGTAAATGGAGTAACATTTGTCAGGTGGCCAGAAAACCAACTCTAACCAAATGCTTTGTGTCTGCTGGACATAGAAGTAAGCAACTTTAGCGATGTGTTGAGCTGTATGTTTGTCTGCCCCCTGGTGGCCAAAAAACAATGCATGCAGCTTTCAGAAGTTAAGATGTTTTAAGACATTTGAAGACCTTTTTACAAGTACAATCCTGTAAATGGTTTATAGTCAGAAAGACAAACCCCTTAAAATACCATGAACTAGCCTACTCCTTAATCTAACTGAGAAGTAATTCAAAGATCCAGTAATTTGTTCATTAATTTGAAAAGACGAAAACCAACCCCTTTAAAACACCTTAATTCAAAAAGCCCTTAATAAACAAATTAAATACAGTGGAAGGAGTACAGTACATGACCCTTTCCTTAATTTGCATTTTGATTTGAAATATTTGACAAATCCCTTAATCACCAATTTAATATATACAAGGGGCCCTTAAAAGGCAAAAACTAAACCCCTTAAAAATACCTTAATTTGAAAAACCCAAATCCAAATTAAGTAGATTTTAAAGAGTACATGGCTTTCCCCATCATTTATACATGAATTCGCTGTAGTACAAGTACATTTGCTCAAGTACTGCAGCGCTAAGGAGACTACTGCAAGCAAAGACCAGGTCAAGAAAAACACTTCGACTCAACATTGAACAATGATTCTGACTGCGTCAAGGTATGGTCAGATAGACACAACATTACAACGAGTAAAAGACGTCAGAAAATGGTCTTGGGGGCCAGACTCAAGTACAAGTATAGCTCTCCAGTCAGCTAAAAATACAGACTCCTTTGTTCAGATGACAGCCAGCATGCTGTAAGAGCATGCAGGGTTAGCGAGATAAAATGAGATAATGCTGCCAGGTTTCTCTCTGACTCGTTTTGTCTCTGGGAGCTTAATTTCACAGCAAATGGCTAAAAAAAAATCTGTGGATGGCAAGTGACAATCAGTTTCGATGGATCACACCTGGCTCTGCTGTAGGGTGAGTGCATTTTCCTGCGTCTGCACTCAGTTGTTGACTGCTTATCCAACCACTGCCCTCAAAGGCAGAGTGGCCTTCCAGTGCAAAACAACAGATACTATGGCAGCAATATATTTCTACGACAGAACAATTTATGGGGCCATCACTATTAATCATTGCCATGGAAAAGAAGATTGCCTAACTCATCCAGAGCCCCCATAGAAATGTAATTCTCCCACTGCCTGAAGTGCTTATAGGGGTGAGCTGCAGATGCATTTTGCCCACGCTCAGGCTCGGCCCTACGCTGGCATGGCAATAAGCTGTGTTGATTTAATATCCATTTGCTGCATGCATTTCCTTGGATGTGTAATCAGTCCACAAGGTTCTGCAGGAGGCTGTCATGAATCTCATCGGCTGTACTGTTACCCCCCATCTAACCCCTCCTCCTCCAGTGGACAATCACCAGCTCGCCAGCAGGACATGGCAGATCCAGCAGCCACTCCTGATTACGCTCATGACTCAGGATGCCGATTGGCTGTCAGGGTGCAATCGCGCATACAGTTTGTTTTCTCTGTTTTCTTTTCTTTGGTTTTAATGGTTTTCTTTGGTGCGGCATTGTCTTCGGAAATTTTGTCAAAATGATTGAGAGCAGTGTTTTGAAATGCAAACTCACGTTCCATGCACAAAAAGTGAGAAAAATACTGAATGTTTTCTATTCCAAGTAGAAAAGTTTTAAGAAGGAGGAGGAATAACCATTGGATATAGGCAGTAGCTTTGCAAGTGATCTAATAAAGATGTTGTGGTCCGACATGGATTTAAAGTGTCAGGATCTGTCTTGCCTTTCACAAGCCTGAAGCTTGCGTGTCTGCGTTGAGCACGTAATTTACATACTCGGCTCCAAGTGGGCAGTTGTTTTCTCGTGTCACCACTATACTGGCACTTGATGAAGGACTTCATTTCCCAAACGAATTCACAATGAATGGCATCGCAGTGTCTCCAGTGTTTGAGTATGACTGTGAATATACTCTGACAACCGGCCTTCAGCTCCGGACGCATGCCAAAACGATCTTTAGTATAATACCTATAATAAAATGTCCTATTTAAAGATTTTTCTAATTTAAGCATAACCACAGTCTTTACCTGAACTGAACTACAATGTCTTTGTCACTGTTCATGAGGAGCACCCAAGTGCAGAGTCACAGACACTTGCAGTGTCTTTAAAATAGGCATGCAGGACTCACCGCAGTCAAAAAAAGAACTGGAGCCGAAATGATTAGTTGATTAGTCCATCGAAAGAAAATGAACTGGTAGCTAATGGCAGATGTCACCTAGAGCTCTGGAACATTGTTGATGTACATTTTCCAAAATTTTTGGACATTTTATTGACAAAAACAAGTACTTGAGAAAGTAATCAGCATATTAACCGATGATGAAAATACTGTTTGTTTATGCCCCTGAATAAAATAATAATAAAAGGTAAAAGAAAGACTAACTTCAGGCACTCAACTACTGGCATTAAAACTCAAAGTTTGACTTTCTCGTAGATTCTCTGACATTGTCTCTTGAATGAACTGGAATAGGACGAAGCTGATGATTTTATTTGGTCTAGTTATTGGTTGTTGTAATACATGGTTACCTGCATGCAGGAATACCTGTGAGAATGCCATGGGATCAGGACCATGGATAGCGCCTGTGACAACAGATGTTAAAGGCCCTGCACGCCCACACAGGTGTTTTCAATCATTCTGTCTGATTGGACCTCGGCTCAGGTTGACGTTGGGTGGAGCCATGCTGGGAATTACATGACATCACCCAACTTAATGTACCAAAAAGAATGATTTGTCCCACCTTAACCGGTGCAAAACAGGAGAGTGAGGGAGGTGTCAATCAAGCCCAGTCTATACACACCCACAATGTCCTGAGAGGAGGTTCAATCAGGCAGAGTAGTGAAAACACCTGTGTGGGTGGACGAAGGGTGTGTGGAGGCTTTAGGGATTACCTGGATTTTAGTCCAAATAGTTGCACCATCCCAGCACGTCTGAGTAGTATATGAGTGTGTTGTATTGTTGGGGTGGAGTGTTTTCTTTATGTGTATGTTTTGGGAAGGACGCAGACTGTCAGTGACCCTCAGTGACCTTTGTGTTGCTCGAATAAGAAACAAAAACAGGAGTTATGGGGCAGCACTTTATGGCAGAATGATTTTCATTATTTCTGGGGCTGGGCACAGACTGCTTATTTTTTCAATTAGACATTATCAGGAAGCCTAAACCCTCCAAAACACAAGCTGCTGGGTTTTTTTTTACAATGACAGATCAAAATGTCAGTGCAGGGCTAAGAAAACAATGTGGACAACTTGTCCAAGATAACAGCACAAAAGTTGTCATCTAGATGAAGGATTAGATAGAGGAAAATCAGAAATATGCGTTCACAATTCTGTTTGCAGGCTTTAAATGAATTCCGTGCTCCTCCTCCTGCTCATGTGTCATCTTTACTTTTTAAATGTCTCTGTTGAAAGATTGGACATGGCTTGTGTCAGCTGAGACGGGCCGCGCTATTGACGGTGACATTTGTTTTAGGGAAGGTTACGACAATGTGTCAAGTAAGTATTCTCCTGACTGCTGTCAACACGAATTGCTGTTTTTGTTGTTGCTGTCGAGGGGACAGGTGGAGGGACCGCTGCTGACACAAATTGGATTGGTGGCATGTCAGGTTAGTGTTTAGAAGTCTAAAAAGGACAGGTCCCAATTCTTTTGACTGTGTGTGTGTGAGAGAGAGAGAGGTAGTGTGTGTGTGTGTGAGAGAGAGAGGGAGAGAGAGGTAGTGTGTGTGTGTGTTAGAGTAGGGGGGCTGTCTCCTTGTTATTCAGGATGGACGCTGGCCAGCGTGTGTTTCTCTGATAGGAGAGGCGGACACCAGTTGTTTCAGTGGCTCGAGGTGTCGGAAGAGATTTCACAGCTCCTTGAGCACAGTAATCCTGGAGCTCTTGATACAAGATGGCAAATAAAACGGCCCCCTGGACGATGCTGAAACACTTACTGAACCCTACTTCCACTGATCTGTATCGCTCCACAATGTGAAGTGCTCTTGTGCCCTACAAATAAGGTCAACAACACCTTACTATACGGTGTTATTTTCTCTGAATCGATTAAATACATTTCTTTTTGTATCGCGTACTCATACAAGCTGCACATTAAAATGGCATTGCATGAATACATGGATTAACTGTTCCAAGGTACTTGGTGTGCTGCACATTTTGTATTAAGTTTCCCACTTTGTTGAGTTTATACTTGATTGACATTTAAATCAGAGGCAGCGTTGGGTATCAAAAACGTATTACTCATTGTTATTATTTCAAAGTCTGAGATACATAATAGTTTTAGGGTGAGTCAGGCCATTAAAATGAATCAAAGCATGAGCAGCTTGATTGATATTTTAACGTCACAATGTACAGAACAACGTATGAATGTGTTATAAAAATGCAAATGTCTTGGACAAATGTTCCACAGGTTAATTAATTCTTTTGAAATATCACACACACTTTAATTTAACATTAAAACACCCGAGGAGAGCTGGCTTTAGTTTCATGTGGGGGGGAACCATTTTTTCTTCTGCCTGCAGTCTATCAAATCTGAGTCAGAGCCAAACAAGGTGTGTTTTCTGTAATTTTGGTTTTATACTGAAGAGGGCAGAGTTGCTTTGTTGTATTGCTCAACAGCCACAATGCAGTGACAAAGCCTGACACTGAATATTTAAGAAAGGATCTAATCGACTGAGGAGTGAAACACTTTGCAGCAGAAACAACTGACCCTGTTGTACTTGTCTATTCTGTTCATACTTACAGTCAACAGTCATTTGCTTTGGTTTAATATTACCTGTCACATGCATTTTTCAAATTTCACGTCAGATTTGTGG
Source organism: Oplegnathus fasciatus (assembly GCA_003416845.1). NCBI lineage: Eukaryota > Metazoa > Chordata > Actinopteri > Centrarchiformes > Oplegnathidae > Oplegnathus > Oplegnathus fasciatus. The sequence goes on from NTHP01000027.1 coordinate 1,890,235, forward strand.
GTACAAAGTGGGCATAAACGGGACAATTACTAATACAGTTACGTAGTGCACAGTAGCACCACACATCAGGGGGAAAATGTAGCATTTATCTCTAATAATCCTCGACCCCTGAGGCTCAGTAGGCCAAGGTAGATAAGTAAACGGCCTGTCGCTGCCGCTCTTCCTGTGTGGGTGGCCTGCAGCAACCACAGATGACGTCCTGTTGGCTGTGGAAGCTGGCGATCCATCTTCCCCCAACTCTCCCTTCTTCTTCTTTTTCTCCCTCTCTTATCTTTTTTAAGAATCCTTCCCCCAGTGCAGTTTTATCAGCTGGCTTCAGAGCCCCCAAGCAGAGCGCCAGGTCTCTATGTGCTGCTTTATCTGGAGCAGGAATTACGTTGACCTTGCGGCAACTTAAACACTTTATCAGAAGCACAATAATCTTCTTCGCGGGGAAAGCGCATCAGCAGAAAAAAACTAAAATAAACGAGTTGCGGGCTAGCGGGTCTCCAGGTTGGCGCAGTGGGTTACAGTGCTGCTGGCCTGAAGTCAAAGACAGTGAGGTTTCAGCATGCCGAGCCTCATTGTCCTCAAAGAAAGGAGACCAAGAAATATGCAGCAATTGCATCCATCCATGGCTGCTTACAGAAAGAAACACATTAATAATTAATATGTTCCATATGTAAGGAATCAGGTACTGGATGTGTTCTGTCATTATTATGCATATTATTTATTCCTTTTGAAAAGCAAGTGTGTGACTGACAGTAAATCCTTTCATGTTGCCACAGAATTGCGCCTGTGTTATTTTTACATGTGGTGTTGAGACAGGCTGATTTTCTGCAACAGGATTACAAGTGTTTGATCAGAATGAATGATCTGCAGTGTTTGTTCCTATGTACACTGATGATTGACAGATTTTTTTTTTGTCCCCCAGCTTCAGTTTTCTACAAAAGATTGTGCATTTGTCCTCTCTGATAATAAGCCGTTCCCCCCATGCATCTAGGTGATGATTCTCCTCATAGGAATGGCAACCCACTTATCACTTTCGTCTTCATGGCTGATACTTCTCTTATCTGCAGGCTCTGTTTCTTAATGTTTTGTCCCACCTTTTCGTTGACTGTATTCACACTGCATCTGAAAGTGTACCACCTCTTGTTTTTTTTTACCCAGGTTGTGCACATCTGATGTTGCAGGGCTACGCGGATGCAGAATGTGCTGCACCCATACAGAAATGTTATATATGACATATATGCCCCTATATCACAAGTGATGTTGCCATATATGTTACCTATATTATATTATATGATATCATATTATCACATACATACATCCTCTGGATATGTGAAGATATACATTTATAACATATATGAAATACCCATACTAAAATTTGTACATGCACATATATTTAAATTTTCTATATGATGAATTTGTATACAACATACATATTTGTATGGGCTGGACATATATATCATATATGTAAGTTTATTTAAGTTTCATATATAGTTTGTACATATATGTTTTTACTTCATATGCACATATATTTCATATATGGAAATTCAATATATGTACATATATTACATTTGCGTAGGGGCATAAATGAAAAGAAGAAGCAATAACTCTGGATGAGCCAGCGTTTGGATGGAAGACACGATATACTGCTGAAACAATCAGTCAATCAATTGATTAGCCCGTCAACAGGAAAATAATCAATTCTTAAAATGAAAAAAAACGTGACTTTATCTTTCTTTCTTTTTAAAATTGCCCACCAAGAGCATCTGTGGCTGTAGGGGACCAGGAGTACTGATGTTATCGCTCTTTTTCCTTCAGAAAAAATAATCAATTCCAACTAATTGTTTACATGATTGAAACAATGAAACAGTGAAACATGGGCAGCTCTCTGCGGCTCTCTGTGTGGAGTTTGCATACTCTCTGTTTCCAGTTTCCTCCCCCAGTTTAAAGACAGGTTAGGTTAACAGGGTGACTGCACGGTTCTTGGAGGTGTGAAGCTATACATGTTAGGCCTGTGATGGGCTGGTGATCTGCCCAGCATGTACAGCGCCTCAAGCCCAATTTGATCTGGGACAGGCTCCAGCCCCTGAGACCCTGCACAGGATAAACGGGTGTGCTGTAGATAATGGATGGATAGATGGACGGAAATTGGAAACATCTGCTGCTACTTTGCACAGTTCTCTGTTTTATATCAACTGTGTACAAGGGTTTTATAGCTGCAGGTAAGATAAATTAATCAGTTTAGGCTCTGGTAACTCATGCATGAGCAGTCCCCATTAGTGCTAACCCAGGGAGATGATTGCTGGATTAACTAATCCATAGTAAAAAAAAAAACATCAATTGCAGACACCTCATTACTGTTACTAAACTTAAAACCACAAATTGTGCTGCAAAATGTGGTGGAGACAAGTAGGAAAAGAGAATTCTTGAACAAAAATGGATGTGATATCTAAATTATGTCTGCAGAGTATGGGACTGCATGATCCAATTATGGTTGTAGGCATAGTAATCAATATTACAATATACTGTACCTTAATAAAATATTAAGAAAAATAGTAATGATTCTCACTCAACCAGCCACAGCCTCATGGTAGTGCAATAACCTTCATTACTGTAATAACCGTCTGTGGCCGGAGGGGTACACCTTTGATTTTGTGCCACCTTGGTTTTCTTCAACTGCACATTATTTTCTTTAAAAAATTATGCTGTTCTTGAAATGGGCCTGGATGCAGTTGTGAATAAGCTGTACAGTATTTTTTAATGGAACAGCGCAATGCATTTTTACACATATTTAAAGAGGCACTCCAGCAATTTAGTGTCAGACTTCCATAAAGCCAAGGGACTGCTGCAGCAGAGAGACATCCTGACTTTTTGTCCTGGGTATGGGTCAAGCCCTGAAAATGTTGGATCCTACACCACCCATAATGCAACTTGATAGCGTCTCTTCTTTAGACCCTCCCTTTAGACGCTCAAACTGAAAGAGGAACTCTACACTGAATCATATTTTTGTAGACACACACCGTAGATTCTTGTTGACATATTGTTATGTTAATGCAGGTGATCTCCAACTTGGACCTTTGCGTGCATCTGCTTGCATTTGAAAGTTCGGTTACTCTGAATTCTCTCTCTCGTAACAGGCATGGCTCCAAGGTCTATTACCTAAATTGACCCTCTCAACTGTGGTATAAAGAGGTAACTGTAGCCCCAGTTTGTGCCTCAGTTGCTGGTAGCGTTAGCAAGCCTTCACAAGCGCCATCAAGAGACAACGTCGCACATGCTCGAGAGATTCATTCCTCTTCTGTGGCAGTTAACACAGACATTGACGAGCAGTGATGTCAACTTAACCACGGTAAGCAGATGAGGCTATGACTATGTACTGGCACTCCCCCGCACACCAGAGAGCCTCTGTTTAGTAGAACTGCTAGCCGAGCTCCAGCACAGGTACCCACGCAGAAATTCCCTCAAAGGGGCATAATTGTTCTTCTAGTGACAGTAAACGCACCGCCAGACTCGCCAGTGAAGACACAGGGAGCCCAACAGTAGACATCACTTGGTTAATAATCACATACTTGACAAAGAACCTTCACGTTTTCAGTACTCTTCATGATGAGGAAATCTTGATCTTGATTGTAAAATCTGCGGTGCCCCTTTGACAATAAAACAAGATGAGAAAGATGCTTTGTAACGCAGATAGCATTCCAGTTTTTATGTCGTCATATGTGGGTTAGAACCAACAGCTCATACAGTACGAACAGTCATCCACACAATCGGCAGTGAGCAGCAGCTTGAAATGGAGCATGAAAGCCTACAGTGTGACAGTGTCGCCTTGCAGACATGGACAAACACAAATCACTCTACATGCTGTTTTCCTTGATCCTTCCCTCGGCATATTACTGTGAGCCTCTGTGTGTATATTAGCTGTTTCCTCACCCACTATGCCGTCACTTTCCATCCTCTGCCGCTGCTTCTTCCCCGTCATTAATATTCTCTTTCTCACTGCATAACTCAGGGGATCAATCACCGGTTGCCATGACAATGAAACCACCCATGCAGGTGCATGTGTTAGCCTGACTCTTCCAGTGTGTGTGTGTGTGTGTGTGTGTGTGTTGTGGTGTGTTTGCTGTACACCAACTGTACCTGCTCCTCACCAGTCAGAGCGGTGAGGCCTCCGCTGGTGATGCTGCTCTCCTGCACTGCCCTTGCATTCAGAGTGGCTTTGACAGCTGTCTAGTCGAGATGCTCTCACCTGCCACACTTGGCTTCCTCTCAGCGCCGTGCAGAATAATGACCAAATTCAAAGGGAGAAAAAAAAAAAATACACGCAGCGCTGTCAAGCTTGTTTTGCTTCTTTCTAGTTAAAGAAACTCTTTGTGTGAAGGCTACTTATTGAAATATCTCTAAAATGTTAGCAGGGCTTGAATAAAAGAAGCTCCGCAGTGGAGGAGCCTGTCATCGCAGGACAACGTTTTCCGATAGCACCTCTTTCAGTATGTAGTGTTTAGATTGAACACTAAAGAAAGCAGTCTGGAGGTTATAAATCTCTCCCCCAGAGGTACAGAGCTAATAATCACACAACTCCTGTGTGGCCAGGTTGTTTGGAGAGAAAATGATGAGAGAATAATCTGTTTGTCAGCAGAACTGATGCAGTTCAGGAGAAATTTGATTCTCAAAGTATTCAGTGTTTTCGTCATCCTTTCTGTCGCTTTCATCCCATCTCTCAACTGGCTCTCCTCCCCTTGCCATGTCTTCCTCCAGATTTCACACCTTTACTTATCTCTCCCCTCCCACATGCTTTTTTCCTGCTTGCTTTGTCACTTCCTGCAGCCCCNNCCCCTCCCACTTCTCTTTCTGTCCTTCTCAGCTCCTTGATTTCTCTGCTTTTCCCCTTTCAACTTTCCCAGCGATGACTGATCCAGTGTATTTATAGGAAGACAGACTGGATAATTAGAATAAACCAAGAATGATGGTGCTCCCATTTGCAAACAGTTGACTTTATTATCTCTCCAGAGCGGGAGTGGTGAACTGTAGTTACTGTTGTACACCACGTGCAAAAGTTGACCTTGTGAAGGAAAGGTTGCTGCGCATGGTAATGAGAATGAGTGTACAATGAGAGAGAAAGGGGGCTGGCAGAGACAGACTGCATCATATTCATCAGGCCTCAGGATGTGCTGCACCAACCGGGTTCCAAATAAATTAATCATGTTTTGTAATTGCAGGGAGCGCCGGGGGAAGGTGGTCATCGAGCGGTCAGAGGGATGTCAGAGGAGGAAGAAGAAAAGTCGAAGAAATACGAGCCAAACACAAAGTAAGACCAGTAACTACTATGACTGAAAACATAGTGGAAAGCTGTGAGTGAAATGAAACAGCAAAATTGGCAGCACGACCCGACTTAATCTTCTTTATATCTTGGGGTCAATTAACTCAATTTGAGAAAATGAGCCGAGTAAAGCATCTTGTTGGTAGATAAGTCAGAGATTAAAATCACATTAATTCTATTTTTGATGCCTGTGGTTGTGCGATCATTTATTCATCATCTGCTGTAGTAATGCATTTTTTAGAATTTGTGTCCAACAGAGGATTGGAAGAAGAGGAATGAACATCCCTCAGCCTCCCCCGAAAAAAATAACATGACAAAAACAAACACACATAAAGTCTTCCTTCAAAGGGAATGTTCCGATTTTATTTCGCATTTTGTCTGAAGATATTTTCTATTTCGTTTCTGATGTTTTTTGATGCAATCTGGAACTTTGGAGAACCCTACTGAGTTCTTAATGAGAGTCAGAGGAGGTTTTGGGGAAAGGCAGGGGAAAAAAAAGAGAGTTAATATAAATAAATAAATAAATAAATAAAAACAAAAAACTCCCCAGCTGCAGACACAGGCTTTTGTTCCTCCAGACAAGCGCGATTGATGCCCCCTCCCTCCAGAGGGTAATATCACCCAGACCAGGAACCAGCCAACCTTGAATTCCTGCATCACTGCTGAACGTTGTGCGTTTGGTGTAGCAGCAGCAGCTGCAGTTGCACTTCATGAAATGTTACAGTGGATGGATAGCCAGTGAAGGATGTACTGAATAAAGAGTCTTTAGAGGTTGAACAGGCTGTTCAGCTGCACATCAAAATCTTTCAAAACTCCCAGCATATGAACACAAAGGGTTGAGTCTGTTTACCCAAACGCTACAACATGTCTTTTATTCCTGCGAATCTTAACATGGCAAAGATTGACATGCTTTTTCTACACGTCTCTAATGGTGACATTACAGACTTACAGACAGTGCTCATTAGGAAACAGGGCTTTCTCCCAAGGCAATCAGGGTTTGTATTTAGTTTCATTTATTTCTTAAAACAAGTGAAAAGCATCTGCCAATGGAGTCAGAATATTTCATGTTTTCTGACCTATTTAGAGAATTTCCTTGAAATAAGTGCTTGTGTCTTTAAGTACTGCAGCTCTCTCCACTGGTTCAAGATAACAGGACTTCTTCAAGTCATTTCTTGAGATCAAAAAGTGGCAGATATAGATCACAGTGTATCCAGGGCTTGTATGGACACCAAGTTAATATTATTAGAAGTAGTGCTGTGTTGTGTATTTTTTCTGTTCAGGGTTTGTTTTATAACAGCCAGTGACACTGATCACATTCTTTGACCCTGGAAGTTTATTCTTGAACTTTGGGGACAGAGTATATGACAAATTAATCAAATCCACAAGGTCCACTTTAGGAGCTTTCGACCACATTTCATGGTTGGTTGTAGTGGTTGTATATGAGCAGGGAGATCATAACCCCTGTCCTGGTTCAAAGATTAAATATAATGATTACATTTTTATTTTCATTCTTATGGATTTAGCTACAGTGTCAACGAGTGCATTAAGATAGAATGCTCATATTCCTAAAGTAGGGCTGTAGCTTATAACTATTTTCATTATTGATTATCGATGATGGTTTTCTTTTTCAATAATTTGTTAAAGGTGTAGTCCGCAATTCTAATCCACTTTTTGTCAAATCCTTACAGTCCGCTAGCTGTCCATTCTGTGGGTGCGCTGAAAAAAAGTCCGGTGTTCATACACAGCCCTGGCTCTGTAAACGGGAAACAAACAGAGTGGATCGGACCGAGTCACACAACTCGTGCACAGGACGACAGTTTGGACAACAGCGAGTTTGACCACGGGATCATTTGTGTTTATTGTGAATATTCGCCTCTCCATCTGTCTCTGGTGAGTGGCAGTTTCATAATTGGTGTGTCAAAATCAATGAATATTCACAGTATCTAGCAAGTCACACGTCGGCTGAATTAGTCTGGCATTGATCAACGGCATGATCCCAAAATAAACAGATTTTGCTGTGATTTAATTGCAATAAACGGATCAAAAGGATGCCGAAATAACTACATCATGATGCTGACAAGTTTGTAAAAAGTCTGAATTCATGCTCTGTCAGGTCT